>SJXQ01003025.1:352045-418624 GCA_006408695.1 Aepyceros melampus | reverse complement strand
GTGATGCCATCCAGCCATCTCATCCTCGGTCGTCCCCTTCTCCTCCTGCCCCCAATCCCTCCCAGCATCAGGGTCTTTTCCAATGAGTCAACTCTTCGCATAAGGTGGCCAAAGTACTGGAGCTTCAGCTTTAGCATCATTCCTTCCAAAGAAATCCCAGGGTTGATCTCCTTCAGAATGGACTGGTTGGATCTCCTTGCAGTCCAAGGGACTCTCAAGAGTCTTCTCCAACACCACAGTTCAAAAGCATCAATTCTTCTGCTCTCAGCCTTCTTCACAGTCCAACTCTCACATCCATACATGACCACAGGAAAAACCATAGCCTTGAGTAGACGGACCTTAGTCGGCAAAGTAATGTCTCTGCTTTTGAATATACTATCTAGGTTGGTAGTAACTTTTCTTCCAAGGAGTAAGCATTTTTAATGTCATGGCTGCAGTCACCATCTGATTTCTTTCATTAGTGTCTTATAATTTTCCATATACAGTTCTTTTGTCCCCTTAGGTAAGTTTATTCCTAGATATTTAATTCTTTTTGTTGCAGTGGTGAATGAGATTGACTCCTTAATTTCTCTTTCTGATTTTTCATTGTTAGTATATAGAAATGCAAGTGATTTCTGTGTATTGATTTTATATCCTGCAACTTTGCTAAATTCACTGATTAGCTCTAGTAATTTTCTGATACTATCTTTAGGGTTTTCTATGTACAGTATCATGTCATCAGCAAATAGTGAGAGTTTTACTTCTACTTTTCCAATCTGGATTCCTTTTATTTCTTTTTCTTCTCTGATTGCTGCAGCTAGGACTTCCAGAACTATGTTGAATAATAGTGGGGAAAGTGGACACTCTTATCTTGTTCCTGATCTTAGGGGAATGCTTTCAGTTTTTCACCATTGAGAATAATGTTTGCTTTGGGCTTATCATATATGACCTTTACTATTTTGAGGTAGATTCCTTCTATGCTCATTTTTGAAGAGTTTTAATCATAAATGGATGCTGAATTTTGTCAAAACTTTTCCTGCATCTATTGAGATGCTCATATGGTTTTTATCTTTCAGTTTGTTAATATGGTGTATCATATTTATTGATTTTCATACACTGAAGAATCCTTGCATCCTTGGAATAAACCCAACTTGATCATGGTGTGTGAGCTTTTTGGTGTGTTGCTGAATTCTGTTTGCTAAAATTTTGTTGAGGATTTTTGTATCTATGATCATCAGTGATATTGGTCTGTAGTTTTCTTTTTTTGTGTTGTCTCCGTCTGGTTTTGGTATCAGAGTGATGGTGGCCTAGTAGAATGAGTTTGGAAGTGTTCCTTCCCCTGCAATTTTTTGAAAGAGTTTTAGAAGGATAGGGATTAGCTCTTCTCTAAATGCTTGATAGAATTCTTCTGTGAAGCCATCTGGTCCTGGGCTTTTGTTTTTTGGGAGATTTTTGATCACAGCTTCAATTTTAGTGCTTGTAATTGGGTTGTTCATAGTTTCTATTTCTTCCTGGTTCAGTCTTGGGAGATTGAACTTTTCTAAGAATCTGTTCATTTCTTCCAAGTTATCCATTTTACTGCCGTATAGTTGTTCATAATAGTCTCTTATAATCCTTTGTATTTCTGCATTGTCTGTTACCAGGGGTTGAAACTGAGAGACAAGGTATGATCCATATGTTTTATAACATACTATACAAACTCCTTGGTTTTTTGTTTGTTTGTCTTGGTTTTGGTTTTCCCTTTGTAGAACAGATTATGAATGCAAATAATTTGGTGAATTTTCTAAGGGTCATCATCTGCCAAGAAGTTATTTCAATCAATAAACCATGTAGGTAGACTATAGTCAACTGGAAGACTGTGCAAGCAGTACAGAGTGACTTAGAAACATCACCTGAAGATGTGATGAGTGCCCGTTTTATAGATGAATAGAATCTCCAGAAAGAACAACTGCTACTCTGAGAATGTTAGTGCCATAATTCATATGTATGCTCTGTATATCCAATCATAGTTAGTAATTTCCTGAAGTAGAAAGTGTATGGGCTTCCCAGATGGTGCTAGTGGTAAAGAAAGAACCCACCTACCCACCCGAGACGGATTCATGTCAATGTATGGCAAAACCAATACAGTAATGTAAAGTAAAAAAAAAAAAAAAAAAGAACCCACCTACCAGTGTAGCAGACATAACAGATGTGGGTTTGATCCCTGAGTCGGGAAGATCCCCTGGAGAGGGCATGGCGACCCACTCCAGTATTCTTGCCCAGAGGATCCCATGGACAGAGGAGCCTGGCAGGCCACAGTTCCCAGGGTTGCAAAGAGTCAGACACAACTAAAGTAACTTAGCATGCATGCATGCACAGAAAACATATTTTAAGGTATTCCATGGCATGTGATACCTATCACCCATTAGACAGTGAAGGAGCTTAAACATTTTTTACCTACTCAGTCACCTGACAAGCAAATCTCTCTATGAAATTGTGATATCATGTATTCAGACACATGAAAATACACATCTGTTACATATTTGTAATTATTTATATATTTAAATTGGGCTTCTCTGGTGGCCCAGATGGTAAAGAATCTGCCTGTAATACAGGAGACCTGGGTTGGAAAGATCCCCTGGACACAGGCAGGCAATCCACTGCAGTAGTCTTTCCTGGAGAATCCCCATGGACAGAGGAGCCTGGTGGGCTGCAATCCATGGGGTTGCCAAGAGTCAGACATGACTGAGTGACTAAGCACAGAACATATATTTCAATCACATACCAGTAACTCCTTATATCCTACCTTAGTAAACAGTGGTACAAAGAAATGTCTCTATTTTCCAGAAAGTCATTACCTAGGAAAGAGGAGGTAGATAATTATACTACAAGGGAAAGAAGTTGCTATAAAGAGTCTAAACAAAATTATCCAGGAGGGAATTTCTCTGGTAGTCCAGTGGCTAAGACTCCAAGCTCCCAATGTAGGGGCCTGGGGTTCAATTCCTAGTCAGGGAACTAAAATCCCAATGCAGGAGACTCAGGTTCAATCCTTGAGTCAGGAAGATCCCCTGGAAGAGGAAATGGCTACCCACTCCAGTATTCTTGCCTGGAGAATCCCATGGACAGAGGAGCCTGGCGGGCTACAGCCCATGGGGTCACAAAGAGTCAGACATAATTTAATGACTGAACAATCACCAGCCAGGGGGCTTGCTGCCTCCCATAGGGCCTCTGAGGTGAGGTCTTTATTCAACCAGAAGCTATATCTCTCTTCTGAAGATCCTCCCCAAGCACGAACATCTCAGGTAGGCCAGCTTCCTCCTGTCTTTGAGCCTAGGGAAGGATAAAGGTGTCTGGCTAAATGCTCACAGGAGGTAAACACAGTTTTCCAGGCCTCTTATCCCTGGAAGATAATTCTGGAAATCATGGCTAAACTCACATTTCAATCTTGCAAGATGAAGGGTAAGGAATAGAGTTTAAGGACTAACTTGATGGGAGAGTTAGATCTACACCCCACTCTTCGCATGAGGACCTTGGAAGACTACATCCTTGGAGTAAGGATGAACCAGAAATCAACCATCCTGCTGTTCTCTTTCTGTCATAAACTTCTCCTTTGTGATGCTTCCAAGTTCCAAAATGAGGACAGCTCTGGCTGGTGACCTTGCCTATCAAACTGTGAGTCCCAGTATTTATTATAATATTTCATTTCATTAGTCAGCATTCATTGTTTAGAGTGCTTTCTCAAAGTCATTAGCTGGGATCCTCCAGCTTATTCAGTGATACTTTTAATGAATGCACTAAAGGACCTCTTTGTACCACAGCTAATATGTGCTTGTTGATCAGTGATTAGTGGGGTAGTGTTCAATTTTCTCCTTTCCAGACTCTACAGCAAAATAGGAATAGGGGTGATTCATACACAACCAGAGATGACTTTGTGAACTCCTTTGCAAAATAGCAGGAGCAATAAAAGATTTAACAGCTATTTTTACATCTAAGCCTTTCCATGGCTTGGGGGGAAGACAGGTCGGTATAGATAAGGTACAGATATTAATTTTTAAAACTCTCTGTAGTCTTCATGCATGAAGTTGAGGAGGAACATAATAAAACATTGAACAGAAAAGCAGAAAGGGTATTGTTTATCACCTTGCAATTTTCTTGCATAAATGTGAGAGGCATCTTCTGATGAATTCTGTGGCCGCCATAGTATTCTCAGTAATTATTCTAGTGGAGATCAGAACTGGTAAATTTCTTTAGAGTGGCCAGATACAGGAAGACAGTCTGAAGTAGACAATGAAGGACTGAGCTGACCATGTACTGATTAGATGGGGATGCCAGCCTGGCAGCAAATTGTGCATGCTGTGCTCAGTAACTCAGTTAGGTCTGACATTTTGCAACTCCATGGACTGTGGCCCACCAGGCTCCCTTGTCCATGGGGTTCTCCAGGAAGAATAGTGGAGTGGGTTGCCATTTCCCATGCCAGGGGATCTTCCTGACCCAAGGATCAAACCCGGGTCTCTTACATCTCCTGCATTGGCATGGGTCCTTTATCACTGGTGCCACCTGCGCAGCAAATCAGCAGGTGGCTAATGGAAGCAGATGTATATAGCTGAGTCATTGAGCCCCCTGGGTTCTGGAAGGAAAACTCTCAATCTAAATTGAATTTCTGCTTCCCAAACTTATGGGAAAGTTATTAACCTCTCTTCAGCCTCTGTCTTATGTATGTCTGCAGGTATTTATTCTTATTTCCTTATCTTATTGCTGTTGTTTAGTCCCTAAGTGGTGTCCAACTCTTTTGTGACCCTAGGGACTATACCCTTCCAGGCTTCACTGTCCATGGGATTTTCCAGGCAAGAATATAGAGTGGATGGTCACTTCCTACTCCAGAGGATCTTCTGGACCCAGGGTTCAAACCTGCGTCTCCTGCATTGATGAACAGATTCTTTACTGCTGAGCCACCAAGGAAGCCCTTTCATTTTATTATTGGAGTATAATTGCTTTACAATGTTGTGTTAGTTTCTGCTGTACAACAAAGTGAATCAGCTGTATGTATATAGATATCTGCTCCCTCTTGAGCATCTCTCTGACTCCCTAGGGTCTTCTTTTTTTTTTTTCAGTTAAGACAATTTCTAGAGCAGTTTTAGGTTCACAGCAAAATTAAGGGGAAAGTGATAAGCTTCCCACATATTCTCTGCCCCCATACTTGCACAGCTGCCCCTGTTTTTAACATCTCCCAACAAAGACCTATGTTTGTTATAAGTCAAATCTATGTTGGGCACATGTGCTAAATCAATTTAATCATGTCCAACTCTTTGCAACCCTATGGACTATAGCCCACCAGGCTCCTCTGTTCCTGGGATTCTCTAGGCAAGAATGTTGGAGTGGGCTGCCATGCCCTCCTCCAGGAGATCTCCCTGATCCAGGGATTAAACCTGCATCTTTTATGTCTCCTGCATTGGCATGAGGGTTCTTCACCACTAACACTACCTGGGAAGCCCTAAACCTGCATTGACACATTATAATCACCCTGAATCCATAGGGTCATCTTGGTATTGGCCAGTCTATAAATTTGGACAAACGTAGAATGACTATTTTTTTCATCATTATGGTATCATAGAGTAATTTTGGCCCAAGCATCCTCTGTATTCTGTTTATTTAACACTTCTACCTCCAAACCCTGGCAAACCACAGACCATTTCATTGCCCCCCTAGTCTTGCCTTTTCCAGAATACCATGTAATTGGAATTGTACAGTAAGTAGCCTGACAGGTAGCCTTTTCAGGCTTTTTTCACTTAGTAACCTGCAATTCAGTTTCCTCTGTGTATTTTCATGTCTTGATAGCTCACTTCTTTTTAGCATTGAATAATATTCCATCATTTGGATGTACCGCAGTTTATCCATTCATGTTGCTTCTGGGTCTGGAGCTTCTGTTTGGAAAGGTTATGAGTTTTGATTTAATGTATTTAATAGTATAAGTTTAGTTGGAGTGTCTATTTCTTCTTGTTGGGTTTTAGCAAATTGTGTCTTTCCAGGTATTGGTCCATTTCATCTGGGTTATTGAATTTGTCAGCATAGTTCATATTATTTCTTTAATATCTTTTAATGTCCATGGGATCTGTAGTAATGTCCCCTCTTTCATTTTTGATTTCAATAATTTGTGTCCTTTCTCTTTCTTTCTTAGCCTGTCTAGAGGCTTATCAATTTTATGGGCTTTTTCAAAGAACCTGGTTTGGGTTTCATTGATTTTTCTCTACCAATTTCCTGTCTTCAATGTCATTAATTTCTGCTCTAATTCTTATTATTTTCTTCTTATTTTGGATTTTTTTTCTTTTCTCTATCTAGTTTCCTAAGGGGAGAACTTAGGTTACTGATTTAAGATATATTTTCTTTCCTAACATAGGCATTCGATGCTGTAAATCTCCCTTTAGACAGTGATTTGCTGTATCCCATGAATTTTGATAATTTTCATTTAGTTCCAGATCCTTAACAAGCCCAGTTAAAATCATGGTATGTGTGTCAGTTAGCTGTTGCCATAATACTGGTGTGTAATAAGTAATTCCCAAATTCAGTAATGCTGAGCAATTATTATTTAACCATTTATTATTATTCCTAAGTCTACAGGTAAACTGAACAGTTGTGCTGATTTTGACTGATATTACCTTAGCAAATTTCTTCCCCAGTTTTGTCTGGCATCCATTTACATGCCTGGCTGCCAGCTGATTATGGACCAATTTAGGATAACCTCTGTTGGAAAAACTGGCTATGCTCTACCTGATCTCTCATCCTGAGCAGGTCAGCTCAGGCTATGCCAATGCTAGAGGCAGAGGTACAAGAAAAAGAAGAAGCGTGCAAGCTGTCTTGAAACTAGACTCAGAAATGATGCATCACTGTATCCAACTACTGTAAGTCACATGGTCACACAAGATTCAAGGTTGGAAAGGATTGGAAAATACTCATAGACTGAGGACTTCTAGGAAGAAGGAGGGTTCTTTCCTCTGTCCTTTGTCCTGTCATGCAGATTTCAGAAGCTAGAGAGATGAGGGAGAGCCTTCAAGCAAAGGAGATGCGCGTAGGACCAGCTGGAAGGGGGCGGGAAGCATGGGGCAGATCTGTGGATGTGGCCCTGGCAGCATCTGCTACGCCTGCTGTTCTGTCTGTCCAAAGACTTCCTTTTCCTTCCCTGGCTGAGCCTACTTCCAACAAGCTTGTTCTTCAACATGGACATACATCTCTAAGAAAGTCTTTCCTTAGCCCTGACATCTCGATTTACGCCCCTGTCCCAGGATTCCTCGCACCTCCCACCATAGAATTCGTTACCTTGGCATTTGATGGCTCATTGACTGTATTCCCTACCTAGGCACAAGCTGATCGAAGGCTAGGATTTTGTTGATCACTAGGTTCCACAGTGCCTGGGACATAATATATATTCAATAAACAGTTGATGTAAACAGCACTTAACCATATGCTTAAATTCAAATTTAAACCTCATTGTATAACCCTAAGTTTAATTTCCCGCTGGATCCTGATCAAATAATTCCCATCATCTCCATGACAAGGCATTTGACACACGTGAACTTGAGAAGAGCAGCCCATGTCTGCCAAGGAAAAAAATTACCTTTCAAGATATCCAAATGGAGATTGTAGCACAACCAAGAAAATGAAGCTGTAATAGGGTTTTTCAGCTGACTAACTGGATTTCCAAATATATGCATGCATATTTTGTGTCTCCTTGTATTACTCACTTGTGGAAAATATGTTATTGTTTAATAAAATAGTATATGACAACAATCAATAGACACATAATGCTTTTTCTCTTTCACACTTGGTTAGGTAAAAGGTTTACCATAATATGCTGTCAAACAGAAGTGATTACTCTTATTAGGAACAATAACACAGGAATGTTTCTGCACTTAACCATATGCTTAAATTCAAATTTAAACCTCATTGTATAACCCTAAGTTTAATTTCCCGCTGGATCCTGATCAAATAATTCCCATCATCTCCATGACAAGGCATTTGACACACGTGAACTTGAGAAGAGCAGCCCATGTCTGCCAAGGAAAAAAATTACCTTTCAAGATATCCAAATGGAGATTGTAGCACAACCAAGAAAATGAAGCTGTAATAGGGTTTTTCAGCTGACTAACTGGATTTCCAAATATATGCATGCATATTTTGTGTCTCCTTGTATTACTCACTTGTGGAAAATATGTTATTGTTTAATAAAATAGTATATGACAACAATCAATAGACA
Source organism: Aepyceros melampus (assembly GCA_006408695.1). Lineage (NCBI taxonomy): Eukaryota > Metazoa > Chordata > Mammalia > Artiodactyla > Bovidae > Aepyceros > Aepyceros melampus. The sequence continues at coordinate 410,418 of SJXQ01003025.1, read as the reverse complement.
CATAATGCTTTTTCTCTTTCACACTTGGTTAGGTAAAAGGTTTACCATAATATGCTGTCAAACAGAAGTGATTACTCTTATTAGGAACAATAACACAGGAATGTTTCGTGCACACTACTGCTTTGATGGAGAACCAGGGATAGAGTAAACCACAGAGAGTGGCCCCAGACACTGAATTTTAAAAGGGTGATGATATTACCATATATAAAATAGATCGCCAATGGGAATTTGAGGGAACTCAAACTGGGCTCTGTAACCACACAGAAGGGTGGGATGGGGAGGGAGGTTCAAGAGGGAAGAGACACAGACACACTTATGGCTGATTCATGTTGATTGGCAGAAACCAACACAATGCTGCAGAGCAATTATCTTTTAGTTAAAAACAAATACATTTAATTATTTTAAAAAGTCGATGAGGGGACTTCCCTGGAAGTCCAGTAGACTCCACACTTCCAGTGCAGAGGGTGTGGGTTCGATCCCTGGTCAGGGAACTAAGATCCTATATGCCAGGTGGCATGACCAATAAATCAATAAACAAGGTGACAGTTACCATTAGCTACTGTCCAAACCACAACTTAGTGAAAAGTTCTACTGAGGAATTCAGGAAGCTCTGGAACAGGAAGTATCTCTCCTTTAGCAGGCTGACCCAACTTGCTGTCTGGTGTTTCCTCCACTGCAGTATATACACACACCCTTCCCATGCCTGCGAGAACTCCCTGAGAAATTCCTGCATGATGCTGGGCAGGCTGTTAATCTCAAGGCTTTTGCTGCCTTCCAGGAAAGGGTGCAGAGAAGGGTAGGTGTAGGGCTTCAGGCTTTTCATGCAGTAGCTGGAAAGGCTCGATTCATCTTCTGTTATTTTTTTCCACTTGTACGTTTTTCCAGTACTTTGGCCACCTGATGCTCAGCATCCATACTCCGGAAGATAGTGAAGGACAGGGAATCCTGGCGCGCTGCAGTCCATGCGGTCGCAAAGAGTAGGAGACAACTTAGTGACTGAACAACACACACTGTAACGTGCATGCTAAGTTGCTTCATCTGTGACTGACTCTGTGCGTCTTTATGGACTGTAGCCCGCCAGCCTCCTCTGTCCATGGGATTCTCCAGGCAAGAATACTGGAGTGGGTTGTCATGCCCTCCTCCAGGGGATCTTCCTGACCTGGGGATCTAAGTCGTGTCTCCTGCATTTCCTGCCTTGCAGGCAAATTCTTTATCACTGAGAAACCAGGAAAGCCCACAGAGGAATGTACAGCAGTGCTAATTATATGGATCATGTTATGCATCTCATCCCTAAAACTTATTTATCTTATAACTAGGAGGTACAAACTTTGACATAAGTAAGTGCTAGGGGTGTATTTGACTCCTTTCGTGCAATTCCCCCTCCTCCACCCCTCCTTCTGGTAACCACAATTCTGATCTCTTTTTGTATGGGTGAGCCTGTTTGTTTTGGAATTATAATTGCCCATGACACTGTGTTAGTTTCTGTTACACATTGTTGTGATGTTGCATTTCTGTACATTTCAAAATGATTTCATGATTAAATCTATTTACGTCAAATATGCCACCATACAAAGATATTAAACATAGCTATTAAAAATTGTTTTTACCCAGTTCTGGGTAGCCATCTCTCCCCTTCGTGCCCTGCCACGATACAAACAGATTATGCTGTCCATGGTCCTTAGCTGAAGGGCTGACCCTGAGCGGACTTCAGAATGTGTAACTGCGCAACAATCTCAAGTCTTGATAGTCTAGGTAAGAGTCAGATTTTTAGCATAGTTGGCTTCTTTCATTGCTAAGTTGAGAACAATGTTCTTTTCAGCAAAGCAAAACGTCTTTAGTACTTGGAAAGGAATTAAAAAGCTGAGTGAGTTAAGAGCCCCAGAAAATGTGGATATAAATTTTTGGAAACTAATTCTAGCCACGAAAGCAGTCATTTTCTATCAGACTACAATGCAACAGTGAGGAAGACAAGTAGTAAATATGTCTTTGCTATTTGACACGCCTGTGGTTTCTTGACTCCAAATTACTGACAACTCAACTCCCTCTCCTTTAGGAAAAAGAAAACATTTTAAAATATTTTAAAATTAAAAGCATTTCAGCTAGCTAACAGTTGTTAAAAAGAAATGATGAAATAAATATTAGAAAATAAAGACAAAATTAAAATGATTAAAATTCTACCTCCCAAAGGAAAAATCTATTAATAATTAGCAAAACTTCCCATGCCATTGTAAAGGGTTATTCAGGGTTTTATTAATATACATGTTGGCTTCAACTTCTAAATAATTTGGTTTCAAATAGCTTTTCCAAAATAATGGCATGCATACAAAAAGGTATAGTTTCAGGCAAAATGCCACACGGGAAAATAAAAAATCAGATGACCTTTCTTTGACTTATTACTAGTGCTGGACTTGCATTTATAGGATGAAGATATATATGCAAGAATACTGGAGTGGGTCAGAGAAGGCAATGGCAACCCACTCCAGTTAATTCTAAATTCCCAATTTATCTCTCTTCCTTTTTCCCATTTGGTAACTGTAAATTTATTTTCAATCCAAGACCCTTTGGATCTGTCCTCCTTTTTAAAATCACCAATTAATTACTCAGTGCATTCTCCAGACTCTTGTGGCCTGGGGAGTGTGTTGTCATTTGAAATGGGGTTGTTATTCTGACACCCAAGTCAGCCACAGATGCTAACCTTCTGGTCAGATGGTGCAAGAGCCAAGTGGACTGGATTGAGGAGATTTAAATTAATGCCTAAGCAACAAAGATGGCCAAGCAACTTTTCTTTCCTACAAAGAAATTACTTCATTGCACACGCAAAATCCTTTCCCTTGGAAATAAGATAAGCAGGTGGCTGCAATTTGTATCAATTAAATTGTGACCTCGTTTCTGCAATTTGCATTTTTTTCTTTCTTAATGATAGCTTTTTAACAAAACTGCTGATGGATAAGCACTTAGGAGATTTGATTTTTCTATGTCTATCTTCTTTGCACTACTTAGAAAAGTTTTAATAAGAAATATAACCACTCTCCACTTGAGACTTAATGAACATTTTCTCTTTTTATTAGAAAAGTTGCAAAGCCAAGTAGAGCACTTTTGGAAATGATGAATATGGAAATTACGATTCTGCATTTTGGTCTTGAAAAAGTTATGTCTGAGCAATCGTTACAATTAAAATTACTTTTTTTTTGAAAAAAAAAATTCAAAGCTCCAAATAGAGCAAAAGGCAGATTAGAGAGCAGCTAACGAAGGAAGTTAATGCAAAATTGGATGAAGTGATAAGAGTGACAAGTTACAAGTAATGATGAGAGTTGTTTTTCTTAGGATCTAATTTTCCATGATTTTATTTTATGCTATTTTTCTGAATAGTTATACTGATGTATCCTAGTACCCTGGGCAACAATTTGGTTTATGAAAATCATTAAGACAACAGGAGGATGGATGAACAGCTTGATTTGCATTTTGTAATCATCAGGGATTCACATGGCTCCCTCTCAGCCATGTAAACTACATTTTGCATGTAACACTTTTGCAGTTTTCACTTTCAATCAACTCCACCATTAACATCCTTGCCATTAACACAAATTCTTTTTCTTCACGTTTCTCTCATGGTCCTGCCTGAATCTTCATAAACCACCAGACAAACAAAAGTAGCACCAACTCCATCACAATTCCGAAAGTCATTTCAACAACTGTATATACACGCACACGTATATGTACTTACACACATACAGTATGCATGTGTATACACAAACATATACCTATATGCGAGCTCCCCTGATGGCTCAGCAGTAAAGAATCCACCTGAGATGCAGAAGACACGTGTTCGTTCCTTGGGGTGGGAAGATCCCCTGGAGGAGGAAATGTCAACTTGCTCCAGTATTCTCGCCTGGAAAATTTCACAGACAGAGGAGCCGGTTGGCTACAGTCCATGGGGTCACAAAGAATCAGACACACCTGAGTGACTGAGCATGAACATGATACCTATGTGCATATGTAATATTCATATTTTAAGTATATAACATGTATGTTAATATAGACACTCAGTAACTAACAGACACAACAGGAGTGTGAACTTTTTTGTACTTTCTTTGAAAGGTCTAAGAACTATGTTCATCCACTCATACAACAAATATTTCCTAGGGACCATCTATCTGCTGGCCACACTGTCACATGGTGTGATGTTTTATAAAAAAGACAAAAGCCCATCTCTTATGTCACAGTCACTGGTGATTTAGTGCAATTGGGTTTTGAGGGGCAAGTGAGAAGCATGAAGCAGATCACGAAGAGTATTCAAATGGGAAGGGTGGATTGTATTGCTAATGAGAGCAATAAATAACAGTGATAGATAGTGTTAGTGATCATGATAATGACAGTTTTGTCATTAATGTGGAAGATTGTTCAGCAAAGAGTCTTTCCTCCTTTCCCCAAACACATAGGACAGGTAGGCTTTGAAACAGAAGGAAACGGAGCAAGGTACAACCTTTGAAAGCATGACATGGCCTGAAGACATGACATTAACTGATTATCCAAATTGGACTTGGACCAAATTGGTCCAAGATGGTAAATGAGTTGACTTCCACTAGACCCTGAGCCTCAGCATACACTCATTGTAATACATCAGCAAGCTAAATGACTCACCCACAGGTGCCATGACAGTATCACGGCAGACCATCAAAGACCATCAAAAACTAGGTGTGGCCCAGTTCCTGGAAATCTCTGCCCCTTCCCCCAAGATAGTTGGAATAATCCTCCCACTCACTCGCCTATGAAATTATCCAGCCCATAAAGACTTATCCGCACCATATTTTGCAGCCGCTCTTGCCTTCTAAGATGGCCCACACTGTGTGTGTGGAGTGCTTCTCTCTAAAGAAGCCTGCTCCTTACCTATCACTTTGTCTGTCACTGAATTCTGTATGCAATGAGACATCAAGAACCTGAGCTTCATTAAGTCTTGAAACTAGGTGTGTGATCTCAGTTGGAAGACTGGATTTGGGCCAAGTTTGAATCCTAGCATGTGGATTCAAGGCCCAATCTGGGTTACACCATTTCACTTTCTTCTCTACTGGTGTCAACTTGGCTGTGGATTTAATTTGGCCAGTGGAACATGGACAGGAATGGCAGGGTGCCAGTTAAAAAGTATGTCAAGTTTCTGCCAGTCCTGATTTTTAAAAATGTCATTGACCACAGAGGTTATTGCCATATTTTGATGGGCAGAAAGCTGCTAACTTTAAGGCACATTGAATGTTTCTGCTTATTGTCAGTGATGAACAGGAAAGATCCACAGTTGTTTATCATTTTAAAAACTGTTTACCAGTAATGAAAATTGTTGATCCACCTATTGATTCCACATTTTCAAAATAAGGCCATCCCCTGAAATTGAAAGTTGCAAGGTTCAGTGTTAAAAGGTGAATAAATAGAATCCATGTATAAACAGATAGGCTAAGAAGAGTTTCCTTCTATTTGTGTTTCATGGTTTTGTTCAGTGTTCGTCCCCTGATGCCCTGGGTAGCGTCTTGTGGTACAAAGTAAATAGTTAATGAATATTTTCGGTAAAGGAGTCAAGTTCAGAAATAGCACTCAGTCGTTTGATCAGTTTGTTCATTCAGCAAGTATATATTTGTTGAGCGTAAAAGCAAACCTTAAAAGCTTCATGGGTACCATTGTCCCTGTCCTAAGAACACAGCTGGTTGTTTTGATCGGCTTTCTTGCAAGGAGGTGTGGGCATCTGAATTGTTTGAGCTGATGAAAAATGAAAATGGAGGTATTTATTTGCTTGGTCTGGACTGTCTACCTCACTTCTCCACCTCCATGACTATGAAAATTTGTTTCTTAAATTTTACATTATTGAAGTGTAGTTGGTTTACAATGTTGTGTTAATTTCTGCTGTACAGCAAAGGGATTCAGTTATATATATACATACATTCTTTTTCATATACTTTCCCACTGTTGTTTATCACAGGGTATTGAATGTATTTCTACAGTGGGAACTGTTGTTTATCCATCCTATATATACTTGTGTGCACCTACTAATCCCAAACTCCCAATCCATCCCTCACGCCTCCTCCCTCTTGGCAACTGCCAGTCTATTCTCTGTGCCTGTGAGTATCTTTCTGTTTCACAGATAAGTTCATTTGTGCCACATTTTAGATTCCACATATAAGTGGTATCCTACAATATTTCTCTTCCTCTTTTAAAAAAATGGTATTATAGTACAGTTGATTTACAATCTTGTGCTTATTTCAGTTGTACAGTAAAATGACTCAGTTACACATATATACATGTCTACTCTTTATAGATTCTTTTCCCATATAGATCATTGCAAAGAACTGAATAGAGTTCCCTGTGCTACACAGTAGGTCTTTATTAGCCATCTGTTTTATATATAGTAGTGTGTACGTGTCAATCCCAGCCTCCTAGTTTATCCTCCCCCTGCATTTCCACCTTGATAACCACAAGTTTATTTTCTACATCAGTTACTATTTCTGTTTAGTAAATACATTTATTTGTAACACACTTTTTTTTAGATTTCACAAATGAGCAATATCATATGGTATTTGTCTTTCTCTGACTACTTCACTCAGTATGACAACTCTAGGTCCATCCATGTTGCTGCAGATGGCATTATTCCTTTTATAGCTGAATAATATTCCACTGTATACATGTACCACATCTTTATTCATCTGTTGATAGACATTTAGGTTACTTTCATCCATGGGATCATGGTTCCATGGGAGTTGGACACAACTTAGCCACTAAACAACAAGACAAAATGTCTCGGCTATTGTGAATATTGCTGCTATAAACACTGGGGTGCGTGTATCTTTTGGTACTAGTTTTCTCCAGGTATATGCCCAGGAGTGGGATTGTGGGATCATATGGGAACTCTATTTTTGTGAAATCTTATATTTTGATTGAGCCTTCATCATTCTGGGTCTGTGAATAACTACAGTGACAGAATCTCTTACCCCATTGATCCACATTAATCATTCAACATGTTAGAAAAACACTTTTCTAAATGTTGTATCAGATGCAATGAACAAGACAGCCTCCATCCTAAAAGTGCTAATACCTAATTAGAATGCCTAATAGAAATTAAACAAGACCCAGAGGGATGGGATGGGGAGGGAGGTGGGAAGAAGGTTCCGGATGGGGAACACATGTACACCCATGATGGATTCAAGTCACTGTATGGCAAAACCAATACAATACTGTAAAGTAAAATTAATTAATTAATTTTTTAAAAGAAATTAAACAAGAGATGCAGTACAGTTGGCAGATGGAAGTAGCAGATATAAACCTATATGCACATGGATATATATATGTATACACTTTATATGGGGTTCCCAGGTGGCATTATTTGGTAAAGACCCTGCCTGCCAATGTAGAAAACATAAGAGACAAGAATTTGATCCCTGGGTTGGAAAGACCCCCTAGAGGAGGGCATGGCAACCCACTCTAGTATTTTTGCCTAGAGAATCCCATGGACAGAGGGAGCCTGGTGGTCTGCAATCCATGGGGTCGCAAAGAGTCAGACACAACTGAAGCAACTTAACACAACAGGCATACTTTATATATACTTTGCATATACATAATAAACATCTGCTTTGTATATATACTACTTCACTGAGTATATAAGCAAATGTTAGAATTGTATTACATTGTAGATGTTTATATATATATATATATATATATATAGAGAGAGAGAGAGAGAGAGAGAGAGAAGTTGAAGTCTATTGATTTCTCTTTCCCAAACATAATCATTCGCTGTAAGATAATCACTATCCTGTTTGGTGTTTGTCTTTCTCAGAAGCTTTTTATTTAGGGCTTTCTCTGCTTCTGGTCATAAGAGCTTAAAGCACCATCTGCAGCTTGACTTAGGAGTATCCACCAAGGAGAGATCACAAATATAGACTTACAATGACCAGAGTTAATGAATATTAATATTTCATAAGGAGTCAATATTTCATTACATTTTACATTAGTTCTAATAAATCTTTTCCCACCAGCAGTCCTAACAAATTGAATAGACTTTACAAATAATTAGCCAATCTCAAATGTGTCATAAATTCACCTCAACTTTGGAAAGAGTCCCAGTAAGTACTTTTATGCTGTATTCTTGCAAACAAGCTGTAATTCACAATTAACTCTGGTTTAAAGTGTGACAGGTATTTGATGCTGTCAAATGACAAGTTTCGCTTAAGCACAGAAAAGAAACCCAGTTAAATTCCCTATAATGATAGGTTTGGAGAATGCTCATTTCAGTGTCCTCTAGCCCCATGGCAGGACTTTGCTAAGAATGATTTTAATGGAAGATAGCACTATGGGGGGAGATATCCAAGTTCAGAGAAACATCTGAAAAGTAAATCAGAATCACAGAAAGCTAGAGTTCTGTCCTCAATTTCACTACCTTTTCTTCCATCAGAAATTTGGTAATGTCAGCTCTGCAGAGTACTAAATCTTTCCGCTTATTGTGGGCAGCATTTCTGTAAATGCAATATGGTGATTTATCCTGAAGATTCATCCATGTTGTTTTTTTCTTCAAGCCCACTAATGTGAAAACAAGTAACCAATTAAGTTTTGACTTTCTATAAACATAAAGCATCTACATAAAAAGTTTAATTCCTTTGTCTTTAACTCTGAAAGATCACAAAATCTGCCACCATATTATTATTTGAAAATTTCTAGTGAAGAAAACCACAAATTAACACTTGTAAAGCTAAGGGAAAGATACGTTTTGTTATGTTTTATTTCTTATTTAAAGGTCAAGCAATTTTTTTTTTTAATAGAGTTGTCCCTTTCATGAGCTAGAACACTAGCTTATAAGTCAGTTTTCTGTTTTTCAGCATTTTATGCAGATTTTAAAGCTTTGGGCTGAGAAAGCAAATCTCCAAATCTCCATTTTGAAATCCAATTATTCAACTATAAATATAAGAAAACTATGTTATAAAAAATTTTCTGACATGCTAAATAAAATATTATTGAGTCATATATCACAATGTTGTATAAAATTTTAAATATGTATTTTGGGGAAAAAATAATAAATTGGTTGAAGACAAGGTAGCAGTGTATTTCTTGTGTTTCCTTACAGGTTCCAGGAAAAGTTTGTGTTTTCACGATGATGTTTTATTACATGAAAAGGAAGTTGCAAAGATTTAGCTAGTGGAACTAAAGATTCGTAGTACAAGCCCAGTGGAGGTACTGAAAAAAAAAAAACTGAGTTATTCTTTGGAACTGTGCATAACTTTGCCCTAAAGTGTCTACTTTATAATGTTTTAGAAAATACAAGAACACACACACAGACATCCCATTTGTCTTCCCAGTGGTGACAACATCACACGTGGTATAGCCTCTGGAAAATTCCACTGTATTATTATAAACACTTTTCTGAACTCAGTTTTCCTAAAGTGATTTCCTGAGACCCTCAAGGCTTCTCCTGATCACATTTGGAGAAGTACTGTCCCAGCACGTACAGCTTAGTAGTATTAGTAGTTAGTGTTAGCCACTCAGTCATGTCAGACTCTTTGTGACCCAAAGGACTGTAGCTCACTAGGCTCCTCTGTCCATGGAATTCTCCAGGCAAGAGTACTGGAGTGGGTTACAATTCCCTTCTCCAGGGCATCTTCCCTACACAGGGACAAACCCATGTCTCCTGCATTGCAGGCAGATTCTTTACCACTGTGCCACCTAGGAAGCCTGTACAGTTTGGAGAATCTGAATAATTAAAAATGCTTCCTTCCTGTGTGATTTCTGTTCATGTTTTGTCACAGAGGAACCAGAGATCAAATTGCGAACATCCGTTGGATCATCGAAAAAGCAAGAGTTCCAGAAAAACATCTACTTCTGCTTATTGACTATGCCAAAGCCTTTGACTATGTGGATTGCAACAAATTGTGGAAAATTCTGAAAGAGATAGGAATACCAGATCACCTGACCTGCCTCTTGAGACATCTGTATGCAAGTCAGGAAGCAACAGTTAGAACTGGACATGGAACAACAGACTGGTTCCAAATAGGAAAAGGAGTACGTCAAGGCTGTATATTGTCACCCTGCTTATTTAACTTCTATGCAGAGTACATCATGAGAAACGCTGGGCTGGATGAAGCACAAGCTGGAATCAAGATTGTTGGGAGAAATATCAATCACCTCAGAAATGCAGATGACACCACCCTTATGGCAGAAAATGAAGAAGAACTAAAGAGTCTCTTGATGAAAGTGAAAGAGGAGAGTGAAAAAGCTGGCTTAAAGCTCAACATTCAGAAAACCAAGATCATGGCATCTGGTACCATCACTTCATGGCAAATAGATGGGGAAGAAATGGAAACAGTGATGGGTTTTATTTTGTGGGGCTCCAAAATCACTGCAGTTGACTGCAGCCATGAAATTAAAAGACGCTTGCTCCTTGGAAGAAAGGTTATGGCCAAACTAGACAGCATATTAAAAAGCAGAGACATCACTTTGCCAACAAAGGTCCATCTAGTCAAAAGCTATAGTTTTTCCAGTAGTCATGTATGGGTGTGAGAGTTGGACTATAAAGAAAGCTGTTCAGTTCAGTTCTCTGCAGTTGACTGCAGCCATGAAATTAAAAGACGCTTGCTCCTTGGAAGAAAGGTTATGGCCAAACTAAACAGCATATTAAAAAGCAGAGACATCACTTTGCCATCAAAGGTCCATCTAGTCAAAAGCTATGGTTTTTCCAGTAGTCATGTATGGGTGTGAGAGTTGGACTATAAAGAAAGCTGTTCAGTTCAGTTCAGTTCAGTCACTCAGTCATATCCAATTCTTTGCGATCCCATGAATCACAGCACACCAGGCCTCCCTGTCCATCACCAACACCCGGAGCTCACTCAGACTCATGTCCATTGAGTCTGTGATGCCATCCAGCCATCTCATCCTCGGTCGTCCCCTTCTCCTCCTGCCCCCAATCCCTCCCAGCATCAGGGAAAGAAAGCTGAGTGCTAAAGAATTGATGCTTTTGAACTGTGCTGTTGGAGAAGACTCTTGACAGTCCCTTGGACTCCAAGGAAATCCAACCAGTCCATCCTAAAGGAGATCAGTCCTGAGTGTTCATTGGAAGGACTGATGCTGAAGCTGAAACTCCAATTCTTTGGCCACCTGATGCGAAGAGCTGACTCATTTGAAAAGACCCTGATGCTGGGAAAGATTGAAGGTGGGAGGAGAAGGGGATGACAGAGGATGAGATGGTTGGATGACATCACCGACTCGATGGACATGAGTTAGAGTAAACTCTGGAAGTTAGTGATGGACAGGAAGGCCTGGCGTGCTGCAGACTATGGGGTCGCAAAGAGTTGGACACGACAGAGCAACTGAACTGAATCGACTTTGTCATATCTGGTAACTCATTTGATTTTCACACTATTCCTGTGTTCTTGTAGTATGCAAGGCAGAGATCATATACCAATTTCTAGGTGTTAAAATGATGCCTATAACTTGCCCAGGTTTGCCTAGTAAGTTTCTCCTCCTAGACAAAGCCCCAACGTTTCAGAGTCCAAATCTAATGATCTCTTCAAAGACTTTCTCTTTGCAACATTTATCATATCCATGATAGAGGTCACATGTGCACACATGATGTCAGAATCTCAGAATCAGAACAGAACTATCACAGGAAAAGCTGATTAAACACACTAAAGCACACACAAATATGCAAACAGGAAAGTTAGACAAGGTCTCTGTTTTCACTTGAATAAACACATCACGCCTTTTTCTAACTTCTCTCAGAGTTAATTCGTTGTCTCTCAAGTTGTAAAATATTGCAGGCCTAAAATACCATAAAATATTTCAAAATGTTCTAGGACTGTCTTTCCTATCCTTGCAACCCTCACCGTCAGCCACACTTGACACGCTTGCCCCTTCCTGCCACTTTTTCTAGCTAATGTGTGAACAGATCCTGCCAAAGTATTTCCATCTTAGCTTATGCCTTTCTGAGGTCTTAAAAATGTCAGCCTACAGAGAATGAGATGCCCAGGAAAGATAGTTTAAATAACCTACTTCCATATTTGTTGTCTTCCAGCTTTATTCTCAAAGAATCAAAGGGGGTGGGATGGGGAAGAAAGCAAACATATAATCCATAACCAAGTGCAAATTCATTTCCTTTCACAAGGAATGGTTTAGAAAACTATAATTTATGAGGAGACCATATTTTTAAAATAACACTTTGAATGATTTGACATTTACTTATCATCATTGAAATGAATTTCTCCTGGGGTAAGACAAATATGGCATATTCGGCAGAACAATCTTAGCAATAGCAATTATTAGTAAAAACTCAGTATCAAATAAAATATATTGAGATGTTTGTTGTTTTTTAGTCACTCAGTTGTGCCCAACTCTTTTGCGACCCCATGGATTGTAGCCAGCCAGGCTCCTCTGTCCATAGGATTTCCCAGGCAAGAATATGGAGTGGTTTGCCATTTCCTTCTTGTTTTTGAAGGGACAGATAACTTTATAGAGGGCATGGGGTTGTGATCATTTTCAATCTAATAGAACATTAAGGAGACTTCCCAAATTGAAAAATTTAATTGAACAAAGTAGATTATTACAATTGGATTGGACACAATGATTGAAAGATAATCTTCCTTTTAACCATGAGAATCATTATCACGTTACATCATTGCATTAAAGGTGAGAAATCTCCATGAGTAATATGAAAGAAAGCTTCTCCAATCAAATGGAAAGGGTCGGCAAAAGAACCTATCAACTGGCTCCCCTTAAAATGAGCTCATCATGTTTTCTGAAGGAGAATTGATGCAGAAAGTAGACAAGATAAAAGGCCAGACCTTGGACTAACTTGCAAAAAAGTCTGCAGGCAGGGAGTAACATCTGGGCCAATAAATTACCCAGACAAAATAAGTGGCTTGGTTGATGTGGAGAGATTTAAATGGAAGTAAACAAACATAAATAAACCAGGAGGGCACTCAAAGAGTTTAGAGTAGGGCAAGGAAATTAAAGTCAAATGGAGTAAGAAAAATATGCAAGAGGCAGTGAGTGTTCAGATCTCTTGGAGCATCCCTTCCCTGCTAGCTCAGTTGGTAAAGAATCAGCCTGCAATGCAGGAGACCCCGGTTCAATTCCTGGGTCAGGAAGATTCCCTGAAGAAGGGATAGGCTACCCACTCCAGTATTCTTGGGCTTCCCTTGTGGCTCAGCTGGTAAAGAATCTGCCCACAATGCGGGAGACCTGTGTTCAATCCCTGGGTTGGGAAGATCCCCTGGAGAAGGAAAAGGCTACTCACTCCAGTATTCTGTCCTGAAGAACCTCATGGACTGTATAGTCCATGGGGTTGCAAAGAGTCGGACGTGACTTTCACTTTCACTTTCCCGCAACCTGGCTTACCTGGCAGAGTTCAAGTTGAAACCCCTGACTGAAGAGCTCTCACAAGTCAATCACTACAGATTTTCCTAGAACTGAAAGGTTGTTGTTGAATTAGGACGCTGGGATTCTTGGCCCCCGGAGGAGAAGAATTCAATCCAGGGCCAGAGACGAGGCTTGATCGCTCAGAGCTTTTGTGTAACAAAGTTTTATTAAAGTATAAAGGAGATAGAGAAAGCTTCTGACATAGGCACCAGAAGAGGGCAGAAAGAGTACCCCCCTGCTAGTCTTTAGCTGGATTTTATATAGTCACCAGCAGTCTGTTAATGAAAGAAAGGAATGTCTCAAAACTTAGAATGGCACCAGGCCCCTCACCCATAAGATGTATTTTGGGATAATCTTGGCTCCAAATGGTTTATCTTGGGCCATAAAAGGATTAACTTGAATCTTAAAGAGGGGCAGAACACTATACAAATAGTGTCATTTACATAGATTCAGTTCAGTTCAGTCGCTCAGTCGTGTCTGACTTTTTGTGATCCCATGAATCGCAGAAAGCCAGGCCTCCCAGATTAGAGGAATAATATCGGAGTATAACATACTGGTTTATCAAGTAGGTTTTGAGCCCAAAAGGCGGAACCCCCTTGAAGACAGAGTTTGGGGTAAATGCACAGTACATTAGCATAGCTTAAGATAAACATTTCCATAAGAAAAAGGCATTGGTTAACTTCAGGTGAAACCAGGTGTCATGGCAACGCAGAATTTTAAGAGAAACCTCCTTTTAAATTTATATAGAGAAGGAAAAAATATCGCTAGTTTGTTTCCTCCTGCCGCTTAAGAGAGATAAAAATGTCTGACACTTGCAGGCTATTTCCTCCATTTGGAGACCCCTGGCCTTCCTGCCTGTTACCCTCTCAGAACCACATGGATTCTTTTTTAAAAATTTTGGCTGTGCATGTGGGATCTAAGTTCTCCAACCAAGGATAGAACCTGCACCCTGTGCATTGTAAACATGAGTCTTACCCACTGCACAGCCAGGGGCCACTTAGGTGGAGAGGAGGAAGAAGAATTCCCCGTAAGTGGCCAAAGATACTTGGGTGAAAATAAATACATAAAATAATAATGATGATGATGGTAATGGTAGAATTTGTAACAAGAAAAAAACTTCTGAACTTACCTAGTCATCCAGTGGTTAAGAATTCACCTGCCAATGTAGGAGACACAGGTTTGATCCCTGGTTTGGGAAGATTTTACATGCCACAGGGCAACTAAGCCCATGTCCTTTAACTACTGAAGTCAATGCACCCTAGAGCCTGCGCTCTGCAACAAGAGACACCGCCACAGTTAGAAGCCCATGCATCACAGCTAGAGTGCAGCCCCAGAAAACCCACACACAACAATGAAGACCTAATGAAGCCAAAGATAAATAATTTTTAAAAATAAATAATAAAACACACTTTCTAGTGACATAACCAAAAACCCTTTAGAAGCCAATACAGACCAGCCAGGTTTCTGTTTAAGCTCATTAACTGTAAGCAAAGTAAAGCCACTTGGATTCTCAAAGCTATTTATTCTTATTTTACACACAACTCCAGTGGAATTGGTTATTTGTTAAAAGAATAGTAATGGGCTCTCCGTATAGCCCAGCTATGCATCAGTTCCTAGATGAACAAGGGAAAAAGAGATCCTTCTTTTTTGGAACTTATATTACAGAAAGTACATTTTTTCAGGCTAAAGTTGTTTACAGGAAGCAAATTTGCATGTGTCGAACTTTTAAGAAAGCATTCTAAAATCAGTGAACAGTGACAGCATGTGTAGTAAGATTTTGGAGTGAAATTATAAAAACCAAAGGGAAGAATTCATAAAGCTTGTTTGTCTGTGACAATGGAGTAGAGGAACAAGCAGAATTATTTCCAGAGCTTTCCTGGTGGCTCAGTGGTAAAGAATCTGCCTGTCCATGCAGGAGACACAGGTTTGATCCCAGATCTGGGAAGATCCCACATGTTGTGGAGCAACTAAACTCATGCACCATTGACTATTAAGCCTGTAGTCTTGGGCCTGAGAGCTGCAACTACGGAGCCCACATGCTGCAACCACCAAAGCCTGTGCGCCCAAGAGCCGGTCCTCTGCAACAAGAGAAGCCACCGCAATGAGAAGCCTGTGCACCACGACTCAAAAGTAGCCTCTGTTCCCCACAACTAGAGAAAGGCCCACCCAGCAATGAAGACTCAGCACAGCCAAAAATAAATACAATTATTTTTTAAATTCAGTGTTTAAAAAAAAATTAGTTCTAGAGATAATCACGTGTACTCAACCATACCACCAGTGTTTACAGTGATGATTCTTAGTGAGACACACACATGCCCACAATCACACACAAACGATCACACATACACCAAACACATGATCCTACAGTCATCATTTTCTGCTTACAGAGCATGAAAGCAGAACACATTTTGGATGGATGCCCATGAAAGTGGTTAAAATAAATTTGGGTTGCTTAAAGATTGTATGAATGGTTGAGGTTTAATGAATCATGTGTTTTTAAGGATAATGCATCCATGGGTTGTCCGGGTTTAACCTGACATCTGTTTTTCTCTCTTAGCTGATATGGCTTTCAACATATGGCATCCTTATCTGACTCAGGTGTACAAAGATATTGAGCAGGACTCACAAGTTCAGTGTAGGCTAGTAGGTATATCAGAAATAAGATCCAGAGGAGAGTTTGTCAGGAGAGCTCACACATGAAATAAACTTCATTGTGGATTTTTAGGAAAAGAAACTGCACTTCTCTGGACAGGATACAGTCCCACCAATGCCTAGAAACCACAATCCAGCTGTTGTTTCTTTGCCCAAGGTCTGCCTTGATGTTCCCCACGATCTCCTAGCACCATGGAAATCCATTTGAAAGGATGGCATGAAAAGGCTAATGTCTTCTCAGAACATAGTTTTAGATATAAAATGAATTCTGGTAACTGATAGACTCATTTACAGAAATAGATTTCCAATGGAGAGTGCATTGGACATTTTATTAAGAGTCTATGACAGAGAGATGCCATTTGGAATCTGAAGACACTAGTAAGAGTTCCCCTTCCCACAACTGCAAATTACAAAATACAATCTAATTCTCTATATCATTTATTGATGCCCCTAAAATCTAGAAAAGTGAGCCAAGCTGGCTACTCTTTATGAGTCTCTTAAAAATCCATATGAAAAGAATACTTCCCTAACCCAGTGTGAGGATAAATGCTCAGATATTTAAATAGCTCAGATTCCTCCCGGTTCTCTCAGGTTCTGAGGATTGCTGTCATTAGCCCACCTCGTTCAGGTAGATTAGTCTCCTATGTGTGGGATTTCATCAGCTTCTTATGTGTAACTTCTTTTCTATTAGGGATGTATACAGCAACCATTGTAAAATAAAATAACATTTTGATTTCCCAGTAAATTATAAAAGGCAACTCCTAAAGTACAGACGTTACTTTGCTGAGTAAGGTCCATCTAGTCAAGGCTATGGTTTTTCCTGTGGTCATGTATGGATGTGAGAGTTGGACTGTGAAGAAGGCTGAGCACCGAAGAATTGATGCTTTTGAACTGTGGTGTTGGAGAAGACTCTTGAGAGTCCCTTGGACTGCAAGGAGATCCAACCAGTCCATTCTGAAGGAGATCAGCCCTGGGATTTCTTTGGAAGGAATGATGCTAAAGCTGAAACGCCAGTACTTTGGCCACCTCATGCGAAGAGTTGACTCATTGGAAAAGACTTTGATGCTGGGAGGGATTGGGGGCAGGAGGAGAAGGGGACGACCGAGGATGAGATGGCTGGATGGCATCACGGACTCAATGGACGTGAGTCTGAGTGAACTCCAGGAGTTGGTGATGGACAGGGAGGCCTGGTGTGCTGTGATTCATGGGGTCGCAAAGAGTTGGACATGACTGAGCGACTGAACTGAACTGAAGACAGTAAAGAAAAGGAAGGTTTTAAGAAAAGGGTAAAATCAATGGAATTGAAAACAAAATGTGGCTAAGACTTGCAAACACTGGATACAAAATTAAAATCATGCCTGATTTATGAGACAAAAGAATGAGTTAATGCAAGCTAAATGAATATTTTTACCCTTGGTCATTTTTTTTCTCTCTCTTTGTTTATTAAAAAATTCAAAGTTGTCTGTGAAGAAAGAGAGAAAGAGTGAGGGAGGGAGATAGGTAGGAAATAAGGAAGAAAGGAAGGAAAAAGGGAAGGAAGGAAAGAAGAAAGAAATGAAGGAATGAATGAGGGAAGAAAGAAAGGACCTTCCCTATGACATTTTGCTCTCATAGGGGATTTTGTCAATAAAAAGCATATAATTCTTTAATCATTTAATATTAATATTGCAAATCTTAATAAAATATCTTTATCCTGTAGAGAATGTATCATTTGCTTTGAAGTTAGTGACAGTTAATAAGTGGAAAGAGTAATAAAGAGAAAAATGTGAAGAGAGTCAAGGTATACAGACATTATTTTAATTTACAAGCTACAGTGGTGCTTTCACTCACTGGGTGAGCTGAATATCAAAAGCACTCTCATTTCCCTGTTGGTTTGGTGGTATACTGGAAATGAAAACCTCACTTATATTTGTAAGCTCATTAATCATGGTATAGTGTTAACATGTTAAGATCTAGGGATTAGGCCTAGTTATTGTTTGGCATAAAATCAATTCAAGAAATATATCTCTAGAATAAAAAATGTACATTATGAATACATTATGAATATATTTTGACCTTTTGCCTGTGTTCCATAGAACTTCAGGGAGGAAAGTTATAGAGGTGTCTTGATTAAAATGGATTTTTAGTGAGGTCAGAGCTTTGAAAGGCATGAAGGCATCAAGTAAGTCTAGGCAGGAAAAATATGTTAATATATTTTTACATTCTTTTCCTCCCTCCTTCTCTATAAAAGCTTGTTTTACAAACTACCAGGAGAAAATATTGATTTTGTCATCATAAACCTTCAGTGCTGAATTTTTATGCATTTTATTGGCAATTAGAAGGCACTAAAAGCTGAGAATGCACCATAATGGGATAATCAAGGAGTTGATAGTAATCACAGGGGGCAGAAAATAAATTAAAAGCTTGCATTGTGAGGCCATTATAACATGGTCCTCACAATATTAAATTATTCAGCTAAAAATGTTTAACATTCAGTGAATTAGCTTTCAGTAAAATGTGAAAATTGACAGTATTTTTTTCTTCTACTCCTTCCCAAACACCAATAAAACAAGAGTATTGGTTTTATCTTTAAGGCAAAATCCAAGGGACAAATGGAAAGGGCCAAGATGTAATAAAAAAAAAAAAAACCACAACAATAATTGAAAGTTCGTAATAATAAGAAAAAAAATCCTACCCTAATGAGGAAAGAGAAGGGACCCACACAGAAATCTGATTTATTTCACAGAGTTCTACTTTCTCCCAAGTCTCATTCATTTGGGTAGTGCCCCTCGATGATGCTGGAATCTTCTCTGCAGAAGACGGATAGAGTCTTGGAAACAATGAGCATCCTATAAGGAACACAAGCTTGGGCATCTGCATGCCAAGTGGAGTCATAAAAAAGGTGCACATAATTCCTCCAGCAATATGTAACATCACTTCTGAAATGCTGTCTACTAGGGAAGCTCATTAGAGAATCATTGCTCAAGTGTTTTTAAGGGGTTGGGGGGAGTTGGTCACATAGGCATCCTCTGCTTGGCACATACCAAAATCCCAGACTTCCAGAAGGAAAGCAAATTGTCAACAGACTGTATTGTATACATAAATAATTTTGACAGTGAGCCATTCTTATCATGAAATGGTGAGAACCCTCCTAAAATCCAAGTTTCAACATACTAGCCAAGGGTCAAGCTTGTAAACTACTGACCTTTCAAAGGTTGGCACTCTCAGGACTACGATGTTAATTTTTTCTTCATCCCAGATATGTTCAAATTCAGGGAAGAAAAATAACTTTCATTTTCACTAAATGTGTGACTTGAGGAATGTGAGTCTGGAACTTTAGGCAGTCAAGGTTGCCTTCACTGAAAAGTGTATCTCCTTGGAATTGACACAACAGAAGAAGAAAATGAGAGATGGCAAAGAGAAACCATATTCTTCTGAGCCCCTAGATACAGCCATATCTTCAGCTTGAAGCTTCTCTGGATATTTATTTTGTGAGCCAATAAATTCCCTTGTTTTGTCTAGATTGAATGAATTGTTTTTCACTGGCAAAAGAGACATAATTTGTTTATCCCATATAGTCAGGACCTACTATTGTTAATCGTGTGTGTGTGTGTGTCTGGGCTCTGTTACGTCCAACTCTTTGTGACCTCATGGACTTTAGCCTGCTAGGCTCCTCTGTCCATGGAATTTTTCAGGCAAGAGTACTGGAGTAGGTTGCCATTTCCTACTCCAGGGAATCTTCCTGGCCCTGGGATTGAATCTGCATCTCCTGCACTGGCAGGTAGATTCTTTACCACTGTGCCACTTTTTAATAATGAGATACTGATTTCTTAGAAAACAGCAGAAGACATTGGAGACAGATTTGAAGGAAGGGAGGCAGGAATAAGATGAGTGGTAGAGTTAAATAGCCAACCTGACAAACTAGGATGGTTTAAAGGGGAAGCCTGAAATTCTCCATGGAAATCTTATTCTTCTGCACCAAAAGATGCCACCTATTAAATAAAATGCATCATCAAATGCATTGATATATGTGAAACCAAAACAACACAGTATCATTAGTATGAAAAAAGTAAATTTTAATTGGATTGTGACTAATACAAAGCAGTGGGCTTTGGCAAAGAAGCTTGTTCTAGGGAAATAATTTCTAAAAAAAAAAAAAAACCCAATAAATTAGATTTCCTGCTTCAGGATAACCCTTATTCAAAGCCTCATATTCTATCTGAGATGGTGGATATTTATAACCTTAATACAAATGATCTATTCATTAGACATTGGTTCTGAATTTTTTTTTCTGTCTTGCCGTGCAAGAGAAAAAAGAGTTAGGGGCCTGTACTTCAACAAAACTTCCTTTAGGAAAAAAAATCAAATGGTTATGCCATCCCTTGCTTTTGAAAGAAGTCAATATTCAGAAATGCAGACTTGGAAAGGATATGAATAAAGCTACTGTGTCCTAAAGTTGAGAAACATTTAGACTCCTTTTAAAGGGTAGAATAGAATTTTGATATCACAAGAATAGTTCTCTAATTACAAGTGTAGAAAATCTTGAATTACTAATTATTCATGGTCAGTCAGTGAAAGAAGGTGACCCTGGGGAAGTGAATGGGAAATTTAGTGTATTACAGGGCACTTTTACTCACCTTCTGTCATTATGCCATCCCAACAGTGCCAAACTTTTCACAGAATTCTAGAAATTCACATTTTGTATAAAATCTCTGAATTTAAAAAATTTTGTAACTAATTCAACCCAGTGGCAGCTGAAGAGAACACCTTTGAGGTCTAACCTGCTTCTGTGAGGTTGCAAATTTTCTTTTGGGGCATATTTGGTACAATGTGACTCCAAATAAAATGCCAGTTTGGACACTGAGGTCACATGGAATTCCAGTTATTGGGGACTGATGAGTTTCCTTAATTAATTGATGTGGTTAGGTTGTTGCTTACTCTATAGCTCAGTGTACCAGCTTCCCAGGTGGTGCTAGTGGTAAAGAATGCACCTGCCAATGCAGGAAAATGTAAGAGACTCAAGTTTGCTCCTGGGTAGAGAAGATCCCCTGGAGGTGGGCATGGCAACCCACTGCAGTATTCTTGCCCAGAGAATCCATGGACAGAGGAGCCTGGCGGGCTATAGTTCATAGGGTCACACACAATTGAAGGGACTGAGCATGCACTCACAGATAGCTCAGTGTGGAAGGATGGGCATTTCTGCTCCATGCTGTCACTCAGGGATCCACCTTCTTTCCTCTTGTGGCTGTCATATCCTGGGCTTCACTTCCTTCATAATCAACTGATGGAAAGAACAAAGGGAAAGGGAGAGCATATGGGATAGACTGTTACCCCAAAGGTGATATAATTTTGTTATCACACTATTACTTTAATTTCCATTTCATCGATTACTAGTGAATTTAAAATTAATTTTACTGGTCATATGCTGTTCATCTTTTGTGAATTGCTTGTACAATATACTTTATAAGCTGTAAGTAGTTTTTCAAATGTTGAATTTCTTTAAGTCTTTTCAAAAAACAATTGTAGTAAACTAGCTTGATTGCCTTTAAATCCTCAGAAACTGCTTTATGGATTAAGCTAGGTCATCTGTTTTTACAGATGAGGGAAATGAGACTCAGAGAGGGGACCTGTCTTACCCAGATCCTGTAGCTGAATGGGGAGGAATGGAAACTGGAGCCAAAGGCCCCTAAATCCCAGACTTTCCCCCAGAATTTTATGCATCTTTCTTTTTCTCCCCATCTGCAATGCTCACCACAGAAGTTGGCCAGAAGGTAGGAGAGGGAGGGAAAAAAGAGTAAAACCCAACAACACTTTTGATGGCCCTGTGGCATGGGAATGAGGAATGTGAAAAAGAGAAAAATGCTTCCAAAGAATTGAGGAGTGTATGCTTTCAGATCTTGATCCTATGGCATCATTAAAGAAATATACCTTCCCTCGGAAAAACAACAACAACAACAACTTAGCTCCTGAGGACTTCCCTGATGGTCCAGTGGTTAAGACTTCACCTTCCAAGCTCAGATCCCATATGCCTTATGGCTGAAAAAACAAAACATTAAACAGAAGCAATGGTGTGACAATTAAGTTCAATTAAGACTTTAAAAAATGATCCACATCAAAAAACAAACAAAAAATAAACTTAGCTCTTAAACCAGGGGTTCTCAGTGAGAGGGTGTTGTGTGTGTGTGTGTGTGTGTGTGTGTGTGTGTGTTTTTCTCCCAGGAGAATCTGGTAATATCTGGAGAAATTTGGGTTGTTATAACTGGGTAGAGAGTGTTTCTGGAACATTGAGGTTAGAGGTTAGGGATACTTGTCAGCATCCTTCAACACACAGGAAAGCCCACACAAGAATCCCTCCCAAATGTCAATCTTATCAAGGTTGAAAGACCTACTTAATACCAGAAATGCATGACCCGGAGCCTGTGCCCTCTAAACATTACTTTTGTGCTTTGTATTAAACACTGTTTACTTAGCCCCAGAAAATGCCCCTTCTAAAAAATAAAATGAGACTTACGTCACCAAGAACTTTAATAACCCAGTGATTAAGATCTTTGCATCTGCGCTCAGCTGCATCTGACTCTTTGCAACCTCATGGTCTGTAACCCACCAAGCTCTGCAGCCTGTGCAATTTTCCAGGCAAGAATACTGGAGTGATTTGCCATTTCCTCCTCCAGAGAATCACCCAAGGATCGAACCTGTGTGTCTTGCATTGACAGCTGGATTCTTAACCACTGAGACCCCTGGGAAGCCCAATTAAGATCTTTGGTACCTCGATAATTCCCAAAGGACAAGAGCAATTCAACCAACATAAAGTCATTTCATGGAGGCCCATACTTTGGTCCACTGAAAATGATCACGAATGAAAGACAAATCTAATGCTGTGGATTCAGCTTCGGGAAGGATAACAGCTCACTTGATTGTGGGAATGTGCACCTGAGCCTGCAAAACAGTCTTGCATTTTAAAACTCGGCAATAAATAGGAGAAATCCATTCATTGAGATCCATCTTCATTAACTAAAATGGAAATAGGTTCACTGAGACATTATTGACTATCTCACAAAAGATAGCATATACATCTGCATCACATTCCATGACTGTGAGAAAATGCCCTAATATTAGGCTTCTTTTACCAACGTTTGATAAATTATAGGCATTAATTACATGTTTGATGAATTAATGAAATGTCCCATATATCAATTCCCAAATATGCCAAAATTTTCTTTTTTGAATGCAAAGTCAGATATCGTGGTTGAGAGATTAAATCTTATAATTTTTAAATGATAGTAGTAATGTATTACGTGGCTTAATAAAAACTCTTCTGATAGCTGAAAACGAAGTGACCCATCAGTATCAAGTCACGTGTGTTGCTAAATTTGTATTTATTTTCCTCAGAGATCTATTACATTCCAGCATCATTCAGTTCAGTTCAGTTCAGTCACGCAGTCGTGTCCGACTCTTTGTGACCCCATGAATCGCAGTACGCCAGGCCTCCCTGTCCATCACCAACTCCCGGAGTTCACTCAGACTCATGTCCATTGAGTCTGTGATGCCATCCAGCCATCTCATCCTCGGTCGTCCCTTTCTCCTCCTGCCCCCAATCCCTCCCAGCATCAGGGTCTTTTCCAATGAGTCAACTCTTCGCATAAGGTGCCCAAAGTACTGGAGCTTCAGTTTTAGCATCATTCCTTCCAAAGAAATCCCAGGGTTGATCTCCTTCAGAATGGACTGGTTGGATCTCCTTGCAGTCCAAGGGACTCTCAAGAGTCTTCTCCAACACCACAGTTCAAAAGCATCAATTCTTCGGCGCTCAGCCTTCTTCACAGTCCAACTCTCACATCCATACATGACCACAGGAAAAACCATAGCCTTGACTAGACGGACCTTAGTCGGCAAAGTAATGTCTCTGCTTTTGAATATACTATCTAGGTTGGTCATAACTTTTCTTCCAAGGAGTAAGCGCCTTTTAATTTCATGGCTGCAGTCACCATCTGCAGTGATTTTGGAGCCCAAAAAAACAAAGTCTGACACTGTTTCTACTGTTTCCCCATCTATTTCCCATGAAGTGATGGGGCCAGATGCCATGATCTTCGTTTTCTGAATGTTGAGCTTTAAGCCAACTTTTCCACTCTCCTCTTTCACTTTCAACAAGAGGCTTTTTAGCTCCTCCTCACTTTCTGCCATAAGGGTGGTGTCATCTGCATATCTGAGATTATTGATATTTCTCCCAGCAATCTTGATTCCAGCTTGTGTTTCTTCCAGTCCAGCATTTCTCATGATGTACTCTGCATATAAGTTAAATAAGCAGGGTGACAATATACAGCCTTGACGTACTCCTTTTCCTATTTGGAACCAGTCTGTTGTTCCATGTCCAGTTCTAACTGTTGCTTCCTGACCTGCATACAGATTTCTCAAGAGGCAGGTCAGGTGGTCTGGTATTCCCATCTCTTTCAGAATTTTCCACAGTTTACTGTGATCCACACAGTCAAAGGCTTTGGCATAGTCAATAAAGCAGAAATAGATGTTTTTCTGGAACTCTCTTGCTTTTTCCATGATCCAGCGGATGTTGGCAATTTGATCTCTGGTTCCTCTGCCTTTTCTAAAACCAGCTTGAACATCAGGGAGTTCACGGTTCACATATTGCTGAAGTCTGGCTTGGAGAATTTTGAGCATTACTTTACTAGCATGTGAGATGAGTGCAATTGTGCGGTAGTTGGAGCATTCTTTGGCATTGCCTTTCTTTGGAATTGGGATGAAAACTGACCTTTTCCAGTCCTGTGGCCACTGCTGAGTTTTCCAGATTTGCTGGCAAATTGAGTGCAGCACTTTCACAGCATCATCTTTCAGGATTTGAAACAGCTCAACGGGAATTCCATCACCTCCACTAGCTTTGTTCGTAGTGATGCTTTCTAAGGCCCACTTGACTTCACATTCCAAGATGTCTGGCTCTAGATTAGTTAACACATCATCATGATTATCTGGGTCATGAAGATCTTTTTTGTACAGTTCTTCCGTGTATTCTTGCCACCTCTTCTTAATATCTTCTGCTTCTGTTAGGTCCAGACCATTTCTGTCCAGCATCATTAGTTGCAGAGAACAGTCACTGTACTTAATTCAATCAGGAAAGGACTTATTAAGAAATATTAGGAAGCTCAAGAATGGTTCCAAGAGAGGGTTAACAAGATGAGGTTCTTGGTGAGGCTTCCAGTGACAACTTTCAGAGACACTCCTTTGAACCAGGATGGCAAAAGAAAGTATGAAATGAAGTGAAGTTGCTCAGTCGTGTCCGACTCTTTGCGATCCCAAGGACTGTAACCTACCAGGCTCCTCCGTCCATGGGATTTTCCAGGAAAGAATATTGGAGCGGGTTGCCATTTCCTTCTCCAAGAGATCTTCCCAATCCAGGGATTGAACCCGGGTCTCCCGCAGGGTAGGCAGACGCTTTACCATCTGAGCCACCAAGAAAGTATGAACAGGGGCCAAACTGAGATGGGGGAGACCACCGCACGTGGTCTCCCAAGAAGTCATCTTATGAGATGGACAATGGGCTAGAAGGAGTCATCTTATTGGAGGAGTCGTGAGATGGGCGGGACTATTGGGATGGGAGGAGCCATCTCATTGGAGGGAACTTGGGCTAAGATATCGTATTGGAGGAGTCACAAGACAGGCAGGACCACAGGATGGGAGGAACCATCTTATTAAGGCCGCCATGAGGTGGGTGGGACTGTGAAGACAGGAAGAACCTTCAAAGAGGAGAGAACGGTCGCAGCTATGATACTTGGAAAGCGACCAGCACTGTTGACCCGGGAGACATGCTGAATGGTCACTGTGCCTGTGTCCCACCTATCTATCCTAATGTAACTGCTGTATCAAAATCTCACACAGGAGTGTCTGATTGGCAAAGTCTGTGTCACGTGCCTACACACTCAGGACAGTAAGGCTAGAAAAACAGAGCTCTTTGTTGTTGTTGTTGTTTATTTTCGGAAGCTAGATTCACAATAAAGGAGTCCATCAAAATGTTGATGAATGTGTATCCTATATATATCTATCTACAATGTTTGACTTTTTTCTTATTGGATATACCAATAGACCGTTTCTCAGCCTCTATTTCAGAAAGTGGAGTACATGATTTAGTCCTAGTTGTTCAATGTAAGTAAAATTGCTACATGGAAGAATTCCTAATAGCCTCCCATGGAATTATCCTACCACTCTTTCCTCACCCACTAGCCAAAGGCAAGGAAGGCAGCCAACGTCTTTGAGATTCTAGAGGATGGTGTACTCGCAAGGTGGCAGAAGGGTTGATCCCCAGATGACCACACGGAGCAGAGCCCCTCATACCCCAGCAGCTAATTAGAGGCTAAACATGCTTCCTTGGGTTGGCTATGAATTTATCTGTTACTGCTGCTAGATTGCTTTAATTAATACAGAGTACAATGATTCAATCCAGTAATATACAATAAACCTGTAAAGAATCAGGATAAACTGTGAGAGCAATGAAAAGACAATCTCCATCATTTCTCAAGTTTAATCTGGAAAGTTTCATGAAGTCTGTGGGGTTCGGTCTTTGCCATAACACCATGTAATGTTTATGATAGTGTTCATACTGAAGTGGTGAGAATTCTCAGACACGCAGATTACAGACAGTGATACAACAAAACGTTAATCATTCTCAGTAACCAAACCTCTAAAAGCTTCATAAAATTTCCATTAAGAAAATGCTGTAAGCTCCTTTTTTTTCACGCTCCACTACATATTATATTGTTTGCATATTTATAACCTTTTTGAATTAAAAATAATATTTTTCTTCATGAGTCATTTACTTTACTGTGTTAAAGTAAGAAATGAAACAAACGTCTAAGATGCCATTCAGCCTAATATGTTGCCTGATACAAATATGCATCAAGGGTTTGTCTAAGTGAAGTAGATGTGAATTCCAAAATGTGTCTCTCCTTCGGATTCAGAAAAAGCTGCTTGGGATAGTCTGACTATGGACATTTCCTTGTGATTGACATTCAACTGTTCTATTGTTCTCCAGACGCTAACACTTACCACCTTTTATTCCTTAAAGAAATGTCACAGGAAGTTGCAAAACTGTGAAATGTCACCATTGCAGATGATAATGACCTTTCCTGGGATATAAACCTCTGCCATAAAACCATTAAATCTGAATGTCTCTAAACTTTGACTCCTTGATCCATTTGTATTTGTGGTAAGGTTGATGCAAGGTGCTTGCGTGCACGCATGCTAAGTCACTTCACTCGTGTCCAACTCTGTGCATCCCTCTGGACTGTAGCCCGCCAGGCTCCTCTGCCTGTGGGATTCTCCAGGCAAGAATACTGGAGTGGGTTGCCATGCTCTCCTCCAGGGGATCTTCCCCACCCAGGGATCAAACCCACATCTCTTATGTCTCCTGCATTGGCAGTCAGGTTCTTTACCACTAGTGCCGCTTGGGAAGCCCTGGCAAGCTGGAATTAGTCTTCCTTCCTTTCTCTCTCTTTCTTTATTTCCTCTCTCTCTCACTCCCTCACACACTCTTTCCTTCCTTCTCCCTCTGTTTCTCTTGCTTGCTTGCTTTCTGAAATACATTGATGCTAAGTAGTTTGATATTGTTATTTTCTAGGGAGCTTATTTACCACAGATAAAGAAATATTTCATTGAAATGAAGGCTCTTCCTTTATCATAATGCCTGTTCTCTGATCATTGAATAGAGCCCGGAGCCAAGACTTCCCATTTCCGTCAAAGTCCAAAAGTATTCATATAGAGCTAATGTATGTATAAATAGATAATAGACAGATAGAAAGAGGCTAATAGACATTTCTATTTCCTAGGGTAACTAACAGACCCAATACACTGAGATTGTAAAGATGACTCATTTCAATTACTTCATGCTCTCCCTTGTGTGTGGAATCTAAAATAGTCAGACCCATAGAAGGAGAGATTAACATCATACTACCAGGGGCTGGAAGGAAATGAGGTGATATTACTCAAAGGGTATAAAATTTCAGTGATACACATTGAATAAATTACAGAGATCTCATGTACACCATGGTGACTATATTTACCATACTATATTGCATACTTGTGTGAAATGAATTATTTCTTGCCATATTTGTGGGCAAAAAATGGCACAGCTCTCAGGGATTTCTGGCCTCCTAATGTGAATGAGGGCTCCCCAAAAGGAACACAATTCCTGCAATCCTGCAGATGCTGAAAACCTGAGGAGCTAGGTG
Organism: Aepyceros melampus; assembly: GCA_006408695.1. Taxonomy (NCBI): domain Eukaryota; kingdom Metazoa; phylum Chordata; class Mammalia; order Artiodactyla; family Bovidae; genus Aepyceros; species Aepyceros melampus. The sequence goes on along the minus strand of SJXQ01003025.1, from coordinate 382,189 downwards.
ATGGGATGCAAGAAGCAGCCATCAGCCACGCTTGCCACCCCTTACAGAGACAGGAAACAGGATTTGGCCCCAGACAGCTGAGGTGCACATGAAAGGAATGAATTCAGTGAACCCAGAGAGCCCAGAGGCTTGCATCTTCCCATTCATAGAATAACGTTAAGTTCTTTAGCTTGATATCTAGGTTTCCTTGTGTGCGAGCTAATTCACTTGGTGTCTGACTCTTTGTGACCCTTTGGACTGTACCCTGGCAGTCTCCTCTGTCCATGGGACTCTCCAAGCAAGAATACCGGAGTGGGTTGCCATGACTCCTCCAGGGGATCTTCCCAACCCAGGGATTGAACCTGCATCTCCTGAGGCTCCTGCATTGCAAGCAGATTCTTTACGGCTGAGTTCAGACTGCCAGTCCCCTTTGTTGCAAATGTGTATGCAGCCTGACTCCCTCTCCTGTCTCCTTGAAACAGTGTTCTCAGGGCTACTGAGATATTGCCTTCTGGGCTCAAAGTCCTTGACATTCAGTTCAGTTCAGTTCAGTTCAGTTGCTCAGTCGTGTCCGACTCTTTGCGACCCCATGAATCGCAGCACGCCAGGCCTCTTTGCCCATCACCAACTCCCGGAGTTCACTCAGACTCACGTCCATTGAGTCCGTGATGCCATCCAGCCATCTCATCCTCTGTCGTCCCCTTCTCCTCCTGCCCCCAATCCCTCCCAGCATCAGGGTCTTTTCCAATGAGTCAACTCTTCTCATGAGGTGGCCAAAGTACTGGAGCTTCAGCTTTAGCATCATTCCTTCCAAAGAACACCCAGGACTGATCTCCTTCAGAATGGACTGGTTGGATCTCNAAAAAAATTAAAATAATTAAAAAAAATAAATAAAACACTAGGTGTCTGAGGACCTCAACTGCAGCTTGAATCTATACAGTCTATAACCATTACTTTTGTTCATTTATAATTAGTGGTGATTTAAATCATTCCTAAGTCAAAATTTAAGCTTTACAATATTAGTTGTTGGGGAGAGGGGTAAAAATCATCATTTGGGGGTAGTCAATCATAGTTCATTCCATGGGGAAAGCCCAGGGCACTGATGTAGGTAGAAGTTCCTAGACCATGTTCTGAGAGCTTCTCATATATTTTACAGCTGCCTGAACAATGAAGCCATTTATTACCAGCCCATGCCACCTTACAGAATGACTCCTCAACATCAGCCCACAGACACCTTATCATATACTGTGACCATAACATCTGTGAAAGAACCAAAAAAATGAAGACATAAAGGATCATAAACACCACTTAGGAAAAGTACAGTCCTTAGATTGTTTATAGTCCAGCTGCCAAAATTTATAGGTAACAAATCTGAAGCTCAGAGAAATTAAACACTTACCTAAATTTTCAGAATTTATAAATATCAGAGGTAAGCTAAGAATTCAGATTCATCCCACTCTTGATTCAGCATTTGTACTTCCATTTGATGCAGCCTCTCAATAAAAAAATACATTTATTCATTGAACAGAAGCTGGTTGAGAAGCACAGAGATTATAGGAGTGAATGACAAAATAGATAGATGTAGTCCCTACTCTAATGGAAAAGTGTGTCAGTCACTCGGTGGTGCTCTTTGCGACCTCATGGACTGTAGTTTACCAGGCTCCTCTGTCCTTAGGATTTTCCAAGCAAGAATACTGGAGTGGGTTGCCATTCCCTTCTCCTGGGGATCTTCCTGACCCAGGGATCGAACCTAGGTCTCCCACATTGCAGGTTGATTCTTTACCATCTGAGCCACCAGCGATACCAGATACCTAAGGGCCTACATTCTAATGAACCTTAAATTAATATGTGAGGGCAAAAAATAAATTAATATATGATATGTGTCCAGTGGTGATAAGTGCTCTGGAAAAAATAAAATAGGGTAAAGGGATTAGGAATAAAAAAAAATACTTTTCCAAGCAAGAATACTGGAGTGGGTTGCCATTCCCTTCTCCTGGGGATCTTCCTGACCCAGGGATCGAACCTAGGTCTCCCACATTGCAGGTTGATTCTTTACCATCTGAGCCACCAGCGATACCAGATACCTAAGGGCCTACATTCTAATGAACCTTAAATTAATATGTGAGGGCAAAAAATAAATTAATATATGATATGTGTCCAGTGGTGATAAGTGCTCTGGAAAAAATAAAATAGGGTAAAGGGATTAGGAATAAAAAAAAATACTATTTTATATCAAGTGGTCAGTAATGAAGTAAAATCTGGGCAGACATCCAAAGGACACAAGTCATGTAATTATCCAGAGGTAAATCTGGAAAACTCAGCAGTGGCCACAGGACTGGAAAAGGTCAGTTTTCATTCCAATCCCAAAGAAAGGCAATGCCAAAGAATGCTCAAACTACTGCACAATTGCACTCATCTCACACGCTAATAAAGTTATGCTCAAAATTCTCAAAGCCAGGCTTCGGCAATATGTGAACCATGAACTTCCAGATGTTCAAGCTGGTTTTAAAAAAGGCAGAGGAACCAGAGATCAAATTGCTAACATCTGCTGGATCATGGAAAAGGCAAGAGAGTTCCAGGAAAACATCTATTTCTGCTTTATTGACTATGCCAAAGCCTTTGACTGTGAGGATCACAATAAACTGTGGAAAATTCTGAAAGAGATAGGAATACCAGACCACCTGACCTGCCTCTTCAGAAACATATGCAGGTCAGGAAGCAACAATTAGAACTGGACATGGAACAACAGACTGGTTTCAAATAAGAGAAGGAGTAAGTCAAGGCTGTATATTGTCACCGTGCTTATTTAACTTATGGGCAGAGTGCATCATGCGAAACACTGGGCTGGAAGAAACACAAGCTGGAATCAAGATTGCCGGGAGAAATATCAATAACCTCAGATATGCAGATGACACCACCCTTATGGCAGAAAGTGAGGAGGAACTAAAAAGCCTCTTGTTGAAAGTGAAAGAGGAGACTGAAAAAGTTGGCTTAAAGTTCAACATTCAGAAAACGAAGATCATGGCATCTGGTCCCATCACTTCATGGCAAATAGATGGGGAAACAGTGTCAGAGTTTATTTTTTTGGGCTCCAAAATCACTGCAGATGGTGATTGAAGCCATGAAATTAAAAGACACTTACTCCTTGGAAGGAAAGACCAACCTAGACAGCATATTCAAAAGCAGAGACATTACTTTGCCAACAAAGGTCCATCTAGTCAAGGCTATGGTTTTTCCAGTGGTCATGTATGGATGTGAGAGTTGGACTGTGAATAAAGCTGAGCGCCAAAGAATTGATGCTTTTGAACTGTGGTGTTGGAGAAGACTCTTGAGAGTCCCTTGGACTGCAAGGAGATCCAAGCAGTCCATTCTGAAGGAGATCAGCCCTGGGATTTCTTTGAAGGGAATGATGCTTAAAGCTGAAACTCCAGTACTTTGGCCACCTCATGCGAAGAGTTGACCATTGGAAAAGACTCTGATGCTGGGAGGGAATGGGGGCAGGAGGAGAAGGGGACAACAGAAGATGAGATGGCTGGATGGCATCACTGACTTGATGGGCATGAGTCTGAGTGAACTCCGGGAGTTGGTGATGGACAGGGAGGCCTGGCGTGCTGCAATTTATGGGGTCACAAAGAGTCGGACACGACTGAGCAACTGAACTGAACTGCGTACTGTTGACGGGAATGTAAGTTGGTATAGGCACTATGGAAAACAGTCCAGAGTTTTTAAAAAAAATTCCAAATAGAACTACCATATAATATAGGAATTTCACTTCTGGATATTTTTCCAAAGAAAAGAAAAATGCTAATTTGAAAAAATATGCAGACCTCTATGTTCACCACAGCATTATTTGTAGTCAAGATATGGAAACAATCAATAGATGAATGGATAAAGATGGTGTGGTAAATATGCAATGGAATGTCACTTATCCACGAAAGGAATGAAATCTTACCGTTTTTGACAACATGGGTGGAACTAGAGGCTATTAGGCTAAGTGAAATGAGTTAGACAAAGACAGACAAATATCGTACGATGTAGAATCTAAAAAACTTAACAAAAGAACAAACATAATAAAAACAGGAACAGGAGCACACTCACAGATGCAGAGAACAAAGAGGTGGTTTCTAGAAGGGAGGGGCTGTGGGGATGAATAAAATACATAGGGGTAATTGAGAGAGAGAAATTTCCAGTTACAAAATAAATGAGTCTTGGGGGTGAAATGTACATCATGGGGAAATACAGTCGATGATATTGTAATAACTCTGGATGGTCATGGCAGCTAGGTCTATCGTGGTGATCACTTTGCAGTGTATTGAAATGAATCCCCATGTTGTACACCTGGAACTAACATAGCATGGTAGGTCAGTTATACTTCAACTTTTTAAATTAATATTTTCCTCTTCTTGTTCTAGCCTTCTAGAAATACTATGTAGAACTCGTGGCTAAGAAATGCAACCTTAAGGAGTGACAACAGATTGCATTTGCCAAATAAAACAAGTGAACAGCACACAGATGGTTTCTATTTTCTATAACCAGTGGAAGCTTTTGTGACTGATGTCAGTGCCAGGGGCCTCCAGGAAGCTGTGCAAAGAAGTACGATAGTGGTATCAGAACAAAGAACACAGGAAGCTTGCAGGCAACCTTTAAGTCACGTAAGCAGCCCTCCTCAGGGCCGTTTACTGAGATATTCAGGTACCATATAATTCACTCATCTAAAATGTAGGATTCAAAAGTTTTTGTATATTCACAAATGCATGATGGTCATCATCACTATCTTATTGCAGAACATTTTTATCACCCCAAAAGAGGTCCCCTATCCATGAGTAGCCACTTCCCATTCTTCTCCTCTTCTCCCCGCAACCCCAGCACTTTCTGTGTCAATGGATTTGCCTATTCTGGACAATTCATAGAAGTGGAAAGATATCAAACCTTTGTGACCCTTTGTGACTGGCTTCTTTCACTCAGCATGTTTTCAAGGTTCATGTGGCATCTGGGTCAAGTGGCATGCAGGGATACTTCATTTCATTGTTGCATACTATTCCATTGTGTGGCTTTTACCACATTTCCTGTATCCATTCATCATCTCATGGACTAGTGGGCTGTTTCCACTTTTTGACTAGAGTGAGTAACATTGCTATGCATATTTGTGTACAGCAGGTCTTTGTGTAGATATGTAGTTTCAGTTCCCTTGGTTGTACAACCAGGCTGGAATTGTTAGGTCATATGACAATTTTATGTGTATTTCTTTGATGAACTGCCAGACTTTTCACAGCATTGGTTTTTCACAGTGTTGGTTATTGGAGTGGTGGGACCAGATCCTTGTCTTCCCTAGCACTTAGGATAACAAAGGGGCTACTAGATGCTTGCTGAGACTTCTGCTGATTTAAAGTCCTCTAATCTTCAGGGCCCATCAGTCCACTAAAGATCTTTACAGAGAAATATTTCTTTTTTAAAAGATTTTTATTTTTTGATGTGGACCATTTGTAAAATCTTTATTGAATTTGTTACAATGTTAGGTTTGTTTTTTGAATTTCTCTTTCTGATAGTTTGTTGTTAGTGTATAGAAATATAATAGATTTCTGTGTATTGATTTTGCATCATTGTACTGAATTCACTGTGAGGTCTCGTATTTTTTTTTGGTGCCATCCTGAGGATTTTCTATGTATGATATCATGTTGTCTGCAAACAGCCACAGTTTTACTCTTTCCTCTCCAACTGGATTCCTTCTATTTTTTTCCTTATCTGATTGCTGAGGCTAGGAATTTCATGTTGAATAAAAGTGGTGAGAGTTGACATACTTTTCTTGTTTCTGATCATGATTTCAGCCTTTCACCATTAAATGTGACGGTAGCTGTGGGTTTATCACGTATGACCTTTATAACATTGCGATATATTCCCTCTACAGCTGCCTTGGTGGCTCAGCAGTAAGAATCCACCTGCTAACACAGGAGATGCAGATTCGGTCCCTGGGTCAGGAAGATCCCCTGGAGAAGGAAAAGGCAACCCACTCCAGTATTCTTGCCTGGGAATTTCCATGGACAGAAGAGCCTGGCGGGCTATAGTCCATGGGGTTGCAAAAGAGTTGGACGCAACTTAGTGGCTACACAACAACAATCTTCCCTCTACACTCACTTTGTTGACAATTTTTTATCATGAATGGATGTTGAATTTTGTAAAAAGCTTTTTCTGCATCTATTGAAATAATATGATTATTATTCTTCAATTTGTTAATGTAGTATATCATATCGATTTGCAGATATTGAACCATCCCTGCATTCTTGGCATAAACCCCACTTGGTCTTGGTGTAGAATCCTTTTAATATATTGCTGAATTTAATATATTTAATATAATAAAATTTAATATATTGCTTGCTAATATTTTGTTGAGGATTTTTGCATTTATGTTCATCAAGGATGCTGCTGCTGCTAAGTCGCTTCAGTCGTGTCCAACTCTGTGCAATCCCATAGATGGCAGCCCACCAGGCTCCCCCGTCCCTGGGATTCTCCAGGCAAGAACACTGGAGTGGGTTGACATTTCCTTCTCCAATGCACAAAAGTGAAAAGTGAAAGTGAAAGTGAATTCGCTCAGTTGTGTCTGACTCTTCACAACTCCATGGACTGCAGCCTACCAGGCTCCTCGCCCGTGGGATTTTCCACGCAAGAGTACTGGAGTGGGGTGCCATTGCCTTCTCCGTCATCAGGGATATTGATCTGTAATTTCTGTGTGTGTGGTGTCTTTGTCTGGTTTTGGTATCCAGATGATGCTGGCCTCGGAGAATGAGTTTGGAAGTGTTCCTTCCTCTTTAATTTTATGAACTATTTTGAGACAGCCAGACATTAACACTTCTTTAAATATTTGATAGAATTTACCTGTGAAGCCCCTTGGTCCTGGACTTTTGTTTCTTGGAAGTTTATTGATCAGTGACTCAGTTTCATTACTGGTAATCAGTTGGCTCATATTTTCCATTTCTTACTGATTCAGTCTTGGGACATTGTACATTTATAGGAATTTATGTATTCCTTCTAGGTTGTCCATTTTATTGGTGTAAAATTGTCTGTAGCAATCTCTTATGATGCCTTGCATTTCTGTGGTGTTTGTTATAACTTCTCTTCTTTCATGCCTGGGTTTACTGATTTTTGCCCTCTCTATTTTTCTTGATGAGTCTGCCTAAAGGTTGATCAATTTTATCTTCTCAAAGAAAAAAATTTTAAATGTATCTGCTAGGATTTTTATGACTTCTTTTCTCCTACTAAGGTTTCTTTATTCTTTTTCTAGTTCCTTTAAGTGTAACTTTCAGCTCTTTATTGGAGATTTTTCTTGTTTCTTGAGGTAAGAGTTACTGCTGTAAACTTCCCTCTTAGAATGGCTTTTGCAGGGTTCCATAGGTTTTTGATCATTGTGTCTCCCCTTTCATTTTTCTCCAAGCAACTTTTTAAAAAATTGGGATATATTTGCTATATAATACAGTGTTAGTTTCTGCTGGACAGTGAAATGGATCAGCTATATGTATACATATACCCCCTCCCTCTTGGACCTTCCTCCCACCTTCCTGCAATCCCACTCATCTAGGTCATCATAGAGCGTTGAGCTGAGTTCCCTGAGCTATACAGCAGGTTCCCACTTGCTCTCTGTTTTGCACAGGGCAGTGTACATACATCAGCCTAATCTCCCAATTCATCAACTCCCATCCCGTGTCCACCCATGCATTCTCTCCGTCTGCATCTCTATTCCTGACCTGCAAATAGGTTCATCTGTACCATTTTTCTAGATTCTACATATATATGTTAATACACAAATGTGTTGTTCTCTTTCTGACTTACTTCATTCTGTATGACAGGCCCTAGGTCCATCCATGTCTCTACAGATGACCCGATACTCTTTCTTTTTCCATTATATGTATGTACCGCGTCTTCTTTATCTATCCATCTGTCGATGGATGTTTAGGTTGCTTCTGTGTCCTGGCTGTTGCAAATAGTGCTGCGATGAACACTGAGGTGTGTGAGTCTTTCTGAATTATGGTTTTCTCAGGGTATACACCCAATGGTGGGATTTCTGGGTCATAGGCTGTTGTCATTGATAGTTGCTCTGTAAATAGTTGTAATTTGGGTGTGTCTGTGGGAGTAGGTGAGCTCAGGGTCTTCTTACTATGCTATCTTCTCTCTCCTTTGAAACAGAACTTTAAAAAAACTTGTTATTTATTTATTTTTAAAACCCTTAAGTTTCTTCCAGGGTATTTGGTCCATCCTTATTACATTTCTCCATTTTTTTCTTCTAAAGAGCTAAATTTTAAAAGCTCACTTGGTGAAAACATTCCATTATTTGTCCTTGTGCTCAAAGATGGCTTTTGACATTAAAACAAAGTTTGCCACTGAGGGTTTTATTTCTAACCCACTCTTCTGCTGCTAACTAAAATAAGGGTTAATCTTATTTTGGCAAAAGAAGCAAAATTGGCAACAAGAAATAAAAATATTAAAAATGGAAACTGAGATACTATAAAATTTTGTGACTTCTGATGTGCAGTTGAAGGTGAAAAACAACTTCAATTCAATTTGAAAGTAGACAGAAGAGAATATAACCTTTTTCTTTACCTGGGAGATTTTCACTGATTTTATTTTTCTCTTGCCTATGTTTTGGTGTTTTGTTAACTTATTTAAACAGAATTAGCTCTATTTAGTCTGCATGGTAGCTGCCAGGTACTCAAGAAGGTTTCAGTTTACATTTTTATTATCTATTATTTCAACAGACCCTTCTTAGCACTAAGTCTGTGTCAGGTGCCAGCATAGAGAAAGGGGTAGCAGCAGGGAGAATTACTTCCCACATGACCAGTAGTGAGAAGCTCAGAAGCCTGGAGCAGTGCTGGGAGGAAAAATTTTCAGCCATGAACATATTTCCCTGAGGTGTTCATAACTCTGAATAATTTCTGATCTTGTAAAACCAGAAGGTGATGGGTGGACCTTTTGTTGTTGTTTATTCACTGAGTTGTGTCTGAATTCTTAGTGACCCCATGAACTGTAGCTTTCCAGGCTCCTCTGCCCATGGGATTTCCCAGGCAAGAATACTAGAGTGGGTTGCTGTTTCCATCTCCAGGGGATCTTTCTGATCCAAGGATCTAACCTGCATCTCCTGCACTGGTAGGTAGATTCTTTACTGCTGAGCCACCTGGGAAACCCTGGTGGACCCTTTAGCTGGGTATTGAAGACAAGAGAACAGGAAAACAGACAGGAGTTCAGGGTAACAGTTACTTACTATCTCTCACACCTTCTCTGGCAGAGCAGTGATCTGCACCTTCGTTGCACACTCCATGGAAAAACCTGGGAAAGCTTTAAAACCCAGGACACCTGAATCCCACCCCAGAGTGTTCTAATTTAGTGGTCAGAGCAAGGCCTGGCATTGACACTTCTAAAGCTTACCATGTGGCTGCAATGGCAGCCATGGCTGAGAACCACAACGGAGAGGAGGAACAGGGTGACTGAGAGGCTGATCTGGTCTTGGAGAGCAGGATTGGAAGTGCCAGTAAGGAAGCACAGTGAACTCTTCTCTTCTTCCAGAAGAAGCTGGCAAGAGGTAGCCTGGGGAGGGGGTGATGAGAAGTTGGCTCAAGCTGGCTTTCCTCAGGGGGTCTTTCAAACAAACCTGACATATATTTCTGCTATGGTGTCTTCATGGGGGCCCACAAGATGACCTGCTGAATCCCTTTCTGATCTAGAATTCTTGGACATTTTCTCACCAGTGAGGTTCTCCCCTCCTTCTTCACTTTCTAGCTGTAAAACTTGCAGCCTTAGCAGTTAGATTGTCCACATCCTTCTCAAGAGAACTGGACTCCAGAGACTTGGCAAGGCCACAGAATCCACCCTGAGCCCTGGCAGAGCCTGAGCCACAGACCTTATTACACATGAGGGTTGAACTCTCAGTGCAGCCCCTGCAGCCTGCCTCGGGCTTTCCTTACAGGGCTTCAGAGGGTCCTGTGGAGGGTTTGTGTAAGATAATCAATGTAAAGTATTTATCACAAAGCCTGGCTGCTACTCCCTTGATGTCAGCTGAGACAACCAGAAGTGTCCCAGACATTGTCAAATGTCCTGTGGGAGACAAATCTGTCCCCTCCTATGAGGGAAATTAAAATGGAGGAAGTTTTGCAGGGTGGGGCCGGAAGTGCCTGTAAGGAGGTGCAGTCAGAAGCGGAAGCAGAAGAGCAGGGCTCTGACCTTGCTTCTGACCTTCCTGGACACTGTCCAGATTCCATGCCTGCCCACAAGCACAGCTAGTCAGGCAGCACTTTAGATGAGAAAGGAAGTAGGACTTGGAATTCTTGAACCTCTGGAGGTTTGGCCAGTCATGCCTGGGGCTTAAAGAAATCCTGTGACTCACAAGATAAAACAAACAGCGTTGTAAAAATGCTAGAGTCAATATCAATTGGACCTTGAAATGTTTTATCTTCAGTTGTTCTCCTCCCTGTGTTTTAGTTTAAACCCAAGATATATTATATGGAAAATAGTTGTTTAGATTTACTCATATAGCTACCAGTTTCTTTCCTGTATTTCTTTCTTTCTTTTTTTCCTTTCCTATATTTCTTCTTACATATCATAACTTTCATCTGGGAATGGTTTCTTTCTGCCTACAATATATCCAGAGATCTTTCTCTAAAAAGGTCTTTTGATGTCAAATGTCATCAACTTTTGTTTGTCTGATTCTTTTTAAATTTCTTTTCCTGAAAAATTGAAGTTGATATAGTTTGTGACCTGGGATTATGAGTGGGAACCCCTGGAACTGCAATTTGATGTCTCATCCACAGAGTGGATGCACTGCCTGGGACCTTTTCCCAGTTGGGATTCCAGATTGCTGTTAACCAGGGACTTCCCAGTACTGTCTTTAAGTCTGGATGTAGGTCAGCCCAATTTGGTGATGTATGTGCTGTTACTCTTTTCTGTTGCTTCCATTTCTCTTCTTTTAATGACTGTATGTTGAAATTAAGTCAAATAATCTATAGAAAATTGAAATTGTTTTTGTGTTACAAGCGGTTTCTTTAGTTAACAAATCCTTTGAACCTAAAACAAAAGTAAAACTTATGGTAAAACACCTCCCCAGTTAAGAACCACTTCTCTAGAATTGAGGTGACTCTAGAAATTTTATGATACTTAACTTGCCCATATCTCAGATTCATCTTATTCTCCTCTGAAACAAAATAGGATCTTAAAACGTTTCATCTTCAGTTGTTTTCCTCCCTGTATTTTATTTTAAACCCAGGATATATTGCTATTATTTTATACAGAAAATAGTTGTTTAGATTTGCCCATGTATTTACCAATTTATTTCCTGTATTTCTTATGTATCATAATTTCCATCTGGGAATGGTTTCCTTCTGTCTGAAGTACATCCATTAAATCTTTATTTGATCTTTTAATGTCAAATAATATTGACTGTTGTTTGTCTGAGTCTTTATTTTATCCCTTTTCTGGAAAGATATGTTTGCAGTCTTATAATTCAAAGTTGACAAAAATGTTAGTGCACTTGAAAGATATACTATCAATTTTTGACTTCTTTACTGCTGAGATCATCATCCATAATTTAATTATCTTTTCTTTGGAGATAATATGCCTTCTCTGTTTTTGAGGCCCTGCAGTTTCACCTTGAATTAAATTTGCCCATTCCCGTTCATTTTAGTTCACTGATTCCTAAGATGTCGATGATCAGTCTTGCCATCTCCTGCTTGACAGTCTCCAATTTACCTTGATTCATGAACCTAACATTTCAGTTCCTATGCCATATTGTTCTTTATAGCATTGGACTTTACTTTCACCACCAAACACATCCACAACTGAGTGTCATTTCTGCTTTGGCCCAGTTGCTTCATTCTTTCTGGCTATTAGTAATTGCCCTTTGCTCTTCCCTAGTATCATGTTGGAAACCTTCCAACATAAGGGACTTGTCTTCCAGTGTCATATCTTTTGCCTTTTCATACTGTTCACAGGGTTCTTTTTTTTTTTTAATTAATTTTTATTTTTCAGTTTGTTTTGCTTTACAATACTGTATTCATTTTGCTATACATTGACATGAATCAGCCACGAGTGTACATGAACTCCCAATCCCAACTCCCACCTCCGCCCTCCTGCCCCACACCATCGCTCTGGACTATCCCCGTGTCTCAGTCCCAAGCATCCTACATCCTGCATCGAACCTAGACCGGCGATTCATTTCACTTATGATATCATACATGTTGCACTGCCATTTTCCCAAATCATCCCTCCCTCAACCTCTCCCAGAGTCCAAAAGGCTGTTCTATACATCTGTGTCTCTTTTGCTGTCTCGCGTACAGGTTTATCATTACCATCTTTCTAAATTCCATATATATGTGTAAGTATACTGTATTGGTGTTTTTCTTTCTGGCTTACTTCACTCTGTATAATCGGCTCCAGCTTCATCCACCTCATTAGAACTGATTCAAATGTATTATTTTTAATGGCTGAGTAATACTCCATTGTGTATATGTACCACAGCTTTCTTATCCATTCATCTGCTGATGGACATCTAGGTTGCTTCCATGTCCTGGCTATTATAAACAGTGCCGCAATGAACATTGGGGTACACGTGTCTCTTTCAATTCTGGTTTCCTTGGTGTGTATGCCCAGCAGTGGGATCGCTGGATCATAAGGCAGTTCTATTTGCAATTTTTTAAGGAATCTCCACACTGTTCTCCATAGTGGCTGTACTAATTTGCATTCCCACCAACAGTGTAAGAGGGTTCCCTTTTCTCCACACCCTCTCCAGCATTTATTCTTGTTGACTTTTGGATCGCAGCCATTCTGACTGGTGTGAAATGGTACCTCATTGTGGTTTTGATTTGCATTTCTCTGATAATGAGTGATGTTGAGCATCTTTTCATGTGTTTGTTAGCCATTCGTATGTCTTCTTTGGAGAAATGTCTATTTAGTTCTTTGGCCCATTTTTTGATTGGGTCATTTATTTTTCTGGAGTTGAGCTGCATAAGCTGCTTGTATATTTTTGAGATTAGTTGTTTGTCAGTTGCTTCATTTGCTATTATTTTCTCCCATTCAGAAGGCTGTCTTTTCACCTTGCTTATAGTTTCCTTTGTTGTGCAGAAGCTTTTAATTTTAATTAGATCCCATTTGTTTATTTTTGCTTTTATTTCCAGTATTCTGGGAGGTGGATCATAGAGGATCCTGCTGTGATTTATGTCGGAGAGTGTTTTGCCTATGTTCTCCTCTAGGAGTTTTATAGTTTCTTGTCTTACGTTTAGATCTTTAATCCATTTTGAGTTTATTTTTGTGTATGGTGTTAGAAAGTGATCTAGTTTCATTCTTTTACAAGTGGTTGACCAGTTTTCCCAGCACCACTTGTTAAAGAGATTGTCTTTAATCCACTGTATATTCTTGCCTCCTTTGTCGAATATAAGTTGTCCATAGGTGTGTGGATTTATCTCTGGGCTTTCTATTTTGTTCCATTGATCTGTATTTCTGTCTTTGTGCCAGTACCATACTGTCTTGATGACTGTGGCTTTTTAGTAAAGCCTGAAGTCAGGTAGGTTGATTCCTCCAGTTCCATTCTTCTTTCTCAAGATGGCTTTGGCTATTCGAGGTTTTTTGTGTTTCCATACAAATTGTGAGATTATTTGTTCTAGCTCTGTGTTCACAGGGTTCTTGTGGCAGGAATACTGGAGTGGGCTGCCATTTCCTCCTCCAGTGGACCATGTTTTGTCAGAACTCTTCACTGTGACCCATCCATCTTCGGTGGGCCTGTACCGTGTAGCTCATAGCCTCATTGAGTTATGCAAGTCCCTTGCCATGACAAGATGATGACTGCAGCCATGAAATAGAGACACTTGCTCCTTGGAAGGAAAGCCATGACAAGTCTGTGAAAGTCGTTCAGTCATGTCTGACTCTTGGGATTCTCCAGGCCAGAATAATGGAATTGGTAGCTGTTCCCTTCTTCAGGGGACCTTCCCAACCCAGGGATTGAACCCAGTCTCCTGCATTGCAGGTGGATTCTTTACCAGCTGAGCCACCAGGGAAGCCAAAGGGTGTGTGTTAGTCACTTAGTTGTGTCTGACTCTTTGGGACCCTATGGACTGTAGCCCACCATGCTTCTTTGTCCATGGGATTCTCCAGGCAAGAATACTAGAGTGGGTTGCTGTTCCCTTCTCCCGGGGATCTTCCTGACCCAGGGATCTAACCCAGGTCTTCAGCATTGCAGGCAGATTCTTTACCATCTGAGCCACTGAGACAGCATATTAAAAAGCATCACTTTGCTGACAAAGGTCCAGATAGTGAAAGCTATGGTTTTTCCAGTAGTCATGTACGGATATGAGAGTTGGACCATAAAGAAAGCTGAGTGCTAAAGAACTGATGCTTTTGAATTGTAGCACTGGAGAAGATTTTTGAGAGTTCCTTGGACTGAAGGGAGATCAAACCAGTCAATCCTCAAGAAAATCAACCCTGAATATTCATTGGGAGGAATGATACTGAAGGTGAAGCTCCAATACTTTGGTTATGTGATGCAAAGAGTCAACCATTAGAAAAGACCTTGATGACAGGAAAGACTGAAGGCAAAAGGAGAAGAGGGCAGCAGAGGATGAGGTGGTTAGATAGCATTACCAACTCAATGAACATGAATTTGAGCAAACTCTGGGAGGTAGTAGAGGGCAGAGGAGCCTGGCGTGCTGCAGTCCATGGGTTGCAAAGAGTCAGACATGACTTAGTAACTGAACAACAGCAAGTTTTGCCCTGATGTGATTTCTTCTTCTTTGTCCAGCTAGGGATTTGTTGTCCTGAGCTTTGTAGACTGGTGTCTTTCATCAGTCATATCTTTTCAAACATTCAAATACTCCTTTTGCCTCTTCCTTTCTCACCTCTTCTCCTGAGACTGTGATTCAGTTCAGTCAGTTCAGTCGCTCAGTCATGTCCAACTCTTTGTGACCCCATGAACTGCAGCATGCCAGGCTTCCCCATCCATCACCAACTGCCAGAGTCCACCCAAACTCATGTCTATTGAGTCGGTGATGCCATCTAATCATCTCATCCTCTGTCATCCCCTTCTCTACCCACTTTCAATCTTTCCCAGCATCAGGGTCTTTTCCAATGAGTCAGTTCTTCACATCAGGTGGCCAAAGTATTGAAGTTTCAGCTTCAGCATCAGTCCTTCCAATGAACACCCAGGACTGATCTCCTTTAGGATGGACTGGTTGGACTTCCTTGCAGTCCAAAGGACTCTCAAGAGTCTTCTCTAACACTACAGTTCAAAAGCATCACTTCTTCTGTGCTCAGCTTTCTTTATAGTCCATCTCTCACATCCATACATGACTACTGAAAAAACCACAGCTTTGACTAGATGGACCTTTGTTGGCAAAGTAATGTCTCTGTTTTTTAATATACTGTCTAGGTTGGTCATAACTTTCCTTCCAAGGAGTAAGCGTCTTTTTATTTCATGGCTGCAGTCACCATCTGCAGTGATTTTAGAGTCCAAAAAATAAAAAAGACTGTGATTAGACATGTAATAGATCCTCTCATTCTATTCTCATATGCATGTGTGCTAAGTTGCTTCAGTCGTGTCCAACTCTTTGCAACCCTATGGACTGTAGCCTGTTAGGCTGCTCTGTCCATGGGATTTGCCAGGCAAGAATACTGGCATGGGTTGCCATGCCCTTCTCCAGGGTATTTTCCCACCCAGGGATCGAATCCATGTCTCCTATGTCTCCTGCATTGGCAGGCAGGTTTTTTACCACTAGTGCCACCTGGGAAGCCCCTCTCATATTTCCCATCCTTCTGTTATGTTAATGCATTCTTGATAATCACTTCAGATCCACACTCCTGGCAGTGGTTAATTTTTTTGTCAACTTGACAAGACCATAGTACTCAAATATCTGCTCACATACCAGTGAATGTTGCTGTGAAGATGTTATTTTTAACATGAGATTGGCATTTAAATTAGAAGGCTTTGAGTAAAGCAGGTTACCCCTTTATCATGTGAGTGGGTCTCTTTCAGTCACTTGAAGGCCCTGAGAGAAAAAAAAGACAGGTCCTCAGAGGAAGGAGCAATTATGCCTCCATACTGCCTTTGGACTCAGCTGAAACATCAACCCTTCCCTGCGTCTCTTAGCTGTCAGTCTGCTTGACATATTTTAGACTTGCCAGCCTCTGCAATTCCATGAGGCAGTTCCCTAACAATGGAAATGTCTCACTTTTCATTGGCTCTGTCTGAATCCTGACTCTTATGCTCCCCTTTCTGCCCAATTTACTTACGTTCATTTCAGTTTTCCTAATTTGCTGTTAAGCCCATTCTCTGACTTTTAAATATCCGTTACGGTTGACCCTTGAACAATGTGGCGATTAGGGGCACTGACCTCCTGCACTGTCAAAAATTCACATATAACTTTACAGTTTGCTCTCATAGCTGTGGTTCCACAACCACTGATTGTGTAACATTGTGGTATGTATTTAATGAAAAAAAAAATCTGTGTATAAGTGGAACTGCACAATTCAAATCTACATTGTTCTAACAACTGTATCATAATGTTCATTTCCAGAGATCTATTTAGCACCTCCTCTACCATGCCCTCACCCTGTCACCAAATCCGTTTGAAACTTAGTCTGCAAGCAGATTTTACTTATTGCTCCCAGTTATTCTCTCTCTTCCTTGTGAGGGAATCATACAGTCCTGACTGTTCCTACATGACTTGCAGCTCTTCCCAGGGAAGGCGCACACGTCCCCATTCTACTAACATTGGACTTGGCCAAGCTTTTGGCCATAAGAAGTGGAGGGCAGTGACATGCTCCATGTTCAGCAGAAGCTCTGAGGACAATTGTGGTCTGGTAGTTCTGTCCCCATTTAGCAGGTCCTTCAGCCTAGATCTAGAATAAAGACATCACTGAGAAAAGAACAGACCCTCAGTTGATTGCCAGCCACACACAGAATGAGTGAGAAAGAAGTCTTTGTTCTCCAAGCCACTGAGATTTGGGTTCCTGGAAATTACTCTGCCTCTTGTGCATCCTGATGCTATCAATGCTTCTTACATTTATTTGACTGCACTCTGCGTGCTCTCTTTCCTTGGACCATTTATGTCTGCATGTGAAGTCTTGGTGGGTCTGCTGGCTTTTCCTTGTGACATTTTCCTTTGGGGTTTTGTGATTTCTAGCAGTTAACCTCAGGTTTTATTCTGACCAGCCAGGAAGAGGGATTGGGGGCTGCAAATCTAGTTTTGAGATTATAACTTCTCAGGAAAGATACTATTTTGCCTCTCCAATCAGAAACAAAACTGAAACCAAAAAGGTTCACTTGTAGGGAGTGTAGTAGGCTGAATAATGACACTCAAAGGTACCAGGTCCTAGTCTCTGGCATCTGTGAATGTGACCTGTTTGGAAAAAGGGTCTTTGCAGATGTGATTAAATTAAAGATCTTGAGTTGGGTAAGTTATCCTGGATAATTACCTGTTCAGTTCAGTTCAGTCACTCAGTCATGTTTGACTCTCTGTGACCCCATGAACTGCAGCATGCCAGGCCTCCCTGTCCATCACCAACTCCCGGAGTTTACCCAAACTCATGTCCATTGAGTTGGTGATGCCTGGGTGGGCCTTAAAATGCAACCACAGGTGTCTCTATAATAAAGAGACAGGCAGAGGGAGAGAACCAAACAGAGGAAGAAACAGTGATCTGAATACAGGCAGAGACAGCAGTGACACTGATGCAAGCCAAAGACTGCTGGCATTTGGAAAAGGCGGAGCAGACTGTCCCCTGGAACCTTCGACGACTTTTCTGGCACCTTGAATTCAGCCTAGTGATACCGATTTTGGACTCCTGAAGTCCAGAGCTGTGAGAGAGTAAGTTTCTGTGGCTTTAAGTCACCAATTTGTGACACTTTCTTATGGCAGGAAACTGATATGGGGGTGGGATGGGATTCATTTATTCCTAGTTCACCCTTACACAGGGGAGGGGATGCTCTTTGGGATTTCAGACTTATGGGGAGGTGTCCTTTCCACCCCACCTTGGTTGAGCCCTGAGTCTTGCCTTCTGTCCCCTGAGTTCTTGCAAGGGGCTGAAATCCTACAGAGTTTGTCGACTGCCCTCCAGGGTGAAAGGTGGCATATTCCTTTCTTCCTCACTAGGGATCATTTGAAATTCTGTTATTTTAAACGTAATGTCCAGCATTTTACTTGACTTCATCTGAGGGTCAGGGAAGTTGCCGTACTATGGGACAGGGAAGCCTAGATGAGATTCCCTGATTGCTGACATCTTGGGGGCCAAATGGTAGACATGTCCTCCTCCCATTCATTGTGCAGAGACATGAGCAATACTTCCTCATGAAAGAGGCAACCAAAGACACATGGAGTCATGAGGAGGGTGGCAAATATGAGGGCGACTTGGGCAGACATCCATCATCAGTGGTGGGAGACAGGGGTGTGTGTGTGGGAGGTGTGCAGACAGTGCATCCCCCAGTGTGGCTAGAGACCCTGGTCCCTGAGATGTCTCTGATTCCACTCCCACACCACTGTGTTCGGGGCAGGGCAGGCAGTAGCTCAGGGGTCAGCTCCTGGCCCAAGAAGGCCTGTGCCCTTCTCTGCCCTCATCTTAGCCGCACTGTGGTAGGAGGAGACGCGGGAGATGCAGCTTCAGTCCCTGGGTCGGGAAGATAGATCCCTTGGAGGAGGAAATGGCAACCCACTCCAGTATTCTTGCCTGGAGAATCCCATGGAGGGGGAGCCTGGCAGGCTATGGTCCATGGAGTCACAAAGAGTCAGACGAACTGAGCAGCTGAGCATGCATGCATGAGCTTTGAATTCCCCCATTCTCGGTAGGAGGCTGTTACCCTTGTGGCCTCCAGCTAGTCAGTCTCAGGGTTCAGCTGGTCCCCTTGAAGCCCCCCAGGACCTCCCAGCCCTAGAGAATGAGTGCTGCTGTCAGTCCCTCTGCTGGGGAATCACACAGAGATGGCTCACTTCTATCATACCCCTATGACCACCTGGGTGGGCTTTTGGGACTGGAAAATCCATATCCACTCTGCTTTGCTTTGGGAACTGACTTCTCCCCTGTTGTTAGACTAGCTCAAAACCCGAGTCAGGGGCTGAGAATCCAGATCATGGTGACTGCTCCCTCACATCACTGAATGTAATTTAAAAACACTGAACAGGTCAACAAACTTTGGACCTTCTCCCCCCACCCATGTTGTTTCCATTTAAAAAAAATGTCAAATCACTTCAAAAAGTGTTGTTTTTTTCTATTTTGGGGAACTTTGATGAATCTACACTATTGAGCAACCTGGCCCAGAGGAAGCGACATTTGTTGCTGACCTAGGTTTGTGAAGTCAGTCATACCCATGAGATGATGCAGCTGATAAGATGAGCTACCATTTACTGGGTGAATGCTATGTGCTGGCACTGGGGTGGGCATTTTCACGGAGTGTCACTAATGCTTAGGTCTTTTCATCCTCATGTACAGATGAGGAAACTGCTAAGCATCTGAGCTGAGATTCAAAGCCGATGCATGCATGCTCAGCTGCTCAGTTCTGTCTGACTCTTTGTAACCCCATGGGCTGTAGCCCACCAGGCTCCCCTCTCCATGGGATTCTCCAGGCAAGAATACTGGAGTGGGTTGCCATTTCCTCCTCCAGGGGATCTTCCCGACCCAGGGATCGAACCTGCGTCTCATGCATCTCTGGCATTGACAGGCGGGTTCTTTACCACGGAGCCACCTGACAAGCCTGGAATTCAAAGCTGAGGGTCTTCTATTTTCTGAAGCTTCCCAGTTGCTGTCGGGCCCCTGTGCTGGCACAGTCCCTGGCTGACCGCCAAGCAGGGACTGAGGAGTATGCACTGAATGAGGGAACAGTAAAGACAGCATGTGAGACCCGGTTCATAACAGTCACACAGATGGAGTGTCATTTAACGCACACGGACTAAATAGAGAGTAAGGCTTTAATCGAGCACCAGCATTACACGAAACGTGTCTGCATAGAAAAATAAACCAGTCCAAGCGTCCCTGAGAATCCAGAGTCTGCACTCTGTACAGCGCTTGGTGATAGCGACTTGAGTCGATGCCAGCTCTCCCGTCAGAATGTCGGCACTCTCAGATTCCACAGTGCCTCGGTCTTTCTTCCTCATTTTATATATTTTTGTTTCTAACCATTTAAAACTTTTTTTTTTTTTTGGTGGTGGTTTTGTTTTTTTGCCACATGGCTTGTGAGGTCTGAGTTCCCTGATCAAGTAATGAACCTCGGCCTTCAGCTGTGAAAGCATGGAGTCCTAACCACTGGACCTGCTGGGGAACTCCCCCAAACCTTTTTATATTAGTGAATACACAAGACTGAGAATCATACCTCTGGTGGCCAACCTCAACCTTTTTTTTTTTTTTTTTCCTGGCCATATCATGTGATATGTGGGATCTTAGTTTTTCAACTGAGGATGGAACCTGTGCCCCCTGTATTGGAAGCGTGGAGTCTTTTAACCACTGGGACGGACCATCAGGGAAATCACAGTGGCCAACATTTTTTTTCCAAATCATTAAGGCCTTTAAAAAGTGGCAAGTTCCCAAGGTTTTGCCACATGAGCATTTGGAGTCCAGCTCCTTGGTGGTGTGGACGCTGTCCCGGCGTCTGTGTGAGCTCTCCATGTGGGGTTTACTCAGGCAGTCTCAGCCCACCCTGGCTGGCTGCTCTGACTGCCCCTAGGGGGAGATAGGACCAGGAGGGGGTCACTGCGCCCAGCTAAGTGTGCTCCCTCCTCGGACATCAGCTGGAAGGACCCCTGCCCATGTCAGGTCCTGAGACCGCAGCTGGCCCCAGGGTTCAGTTGCAGCTTTCAGACACTTCTGTGATGACGCTCAGTTTGTCAAAGACTTCATTCTCATCAGACAGCGGGAAGGAGAATAAGAGAAGAGTGCTGTGATGAGGGTGGCTCATAAACTGCAGGGAGGAAAAAAAAAAAAAGAGTTAATTAACAAATTTTTCCATTTCTTTTTCTGGGCTCACAATTTTCTACAGAACTCCTAGCTGGAAAATGCTGTTTCAAAAAAAATGTAACAAGAGTATGACACTTCTTCACAAAATTAAAAGCAGAATTACCATATGAACCAGCAATTCCACTTCTGGGTCTACACCCGAAAGAACTGAAAGCAGTGTCTCAGAGAGATACACCAATACATCCCCGTCTCCAGAGCGCCATAATTCACGAGCGCCAAAGGTGGGAGCGGACCGAGTGCTCACCCACATGTGTGTGCGTGCGCTCAGTCACTTCAGTCGTGCCCGGCTCCATGTGACCCCATGGACGGCAGCCTGCAGGCTCCTCTGTCCAAGGGGATTCTCCAGGCGAGAACACTGGAGTGGGCTGCCATGCCCTCCTCCAGGAGATCTTCGCATGGATCAGTTTCTTCCCAGATATCAAAGCCACGTCTCCTGAGTCTCTTGCATTGGCACATGATTCTTTACCACCTGAGAAACCCCATCCACGTATGACTGGATATTGTGTTGGCCAAACATTTGTTTGGGTTTTTGTTATACCTTCCAGAAAAATCCAAACAAATCTTTTGGCCAACCCAATAGACTGTAGTCTATCCATACAATGCAGTATTTTTCAGCCTCAAAATGTAATGAAGTTTTGATACATACCACATTGTTGAGGAACCTTATGCTAGGTGAAATACGCCAGACACAAGAGGACAAATAGGGCACGATTCCACTTACATGAGGCACTTCAGTTCAGTTCAGTTCAGTCGCGCAGTCGTGTCCGACTCTTTGCGACCCCATGAATCGCAGCACGCCAGGCCTCCCTGTCCATCACCAACTCCCGGAGTTCACTCAGACTCACGTCCATTGAGTCTATGATGCCATCCAGCCATCTCATCCTCGGTCGTCCCCTTCTCCTCCTGCCCCCAATCCCTCCCAGCATACGGGTCTTTTCCAATGAGTCAACTCTTCGCCTGAGGTGGCCAAAGTACTCGAGTTTCAGCTTTNCGCAGCACGCCAGGCCTCCCTGTCCATCACCAACTCCCGGAGTTCACTCAGACTCACGTCCATTGAGTCCGTGATGCCATCCAGCCATCTCATCCTCGGTCGTCCCCTTCTCCTCCTGCCCCCAATCCCTCCCAGCATCAGGGTCTTTTCCAATGAGTCAACTCTTCGCATGAGGTGGCCAAAGTACTGGAGCTTCAGTTTTAGCATCATTCCTTCCAAAGAAATCCCAGGGTTGATCTCCCTCAGAATGCACTGGTTGGATCTCCTTGCAGTCCAAGGGACTCTCAAGAGTCTTCTCCAACACCACAGTTCAAAAGAATCAATTCTTCGGCACTCAGCCTTCTTCACAGTCCAACTCTCACATCCACACATGACCACAGGAGAAACCATAGCCTTGACTAGACGGACCTTTGTTGGCAAAGTAATGTCTCTGCTTTTGAATATACTATCTAGGTTGGTCATAACTTTTCTTCCAAGGAGTAAGCGTCTTTTAATTTCATGGCTGCAGTCACCATCTGCAGTGATTTTGGAGCCCAAAAAAGTAAAGTCTGACACTGTTTCTACTGTTTCCCCATCTATTTCCCATCACATCTGTAATGACCACATTGACAAATACTGGAGATTAGGATGCTGACATGTTTTGCAGGGGGTGCAATTCAATCCCCAACGGATAGGGGGCAACATATGTCTAGAGGGGCAAGTAGAACACACAGAGGAAAGTTATGTTCTGGATTTTTTTTTTTTTTAATGATGCTAGCGACATCATTTGTTGTCATAAATAAACATAAGCTTGTCACTATTAAATGTAAGCTTGTCCCTAATGAAATGTACTGAATGAACATTTTCTTATCATTCTTAGGAACCGCCTTTTTTTTTTTTAGATAATCTATGCTCTGTACAGAAAAGCTATCACAGGAAAATGACTCTGCAGCTGTCCGAACACAACAGGAACAGAAGACAGGCCTGTGGCTTTCACTGAAAGTACCACCCAGGGCTTTGAAATTGACATGTCTTTTATAAATCTTCCAAAATCACTAGAAAAGACCCATGCAATTTTAAAAGTATTGGAAGAGAGAACTATATCACCTATAGTAACTACATCTTACATGGCAGAATATCTAGACTTGTGAAATGAATTTTAAAAAGGATAACACTTTATTCAAGGTTTCATTTGTTTTCATTTATTAATTTTGCATATTTACATTGGAAATAATAGTTCCTAGTGGGAAAAATTTGTTATGGATTCTGTTGCTATATTTTTATTTTACATAAACTTTTCATGGCCTTCATACAAAAGTATCTGCTTTTTAGTTACTTTTTATTTTTTAGAGATGCTGAAAATGACTTTCTTCTAGTAACAATAATTTTGTAAATTTCAGTGACATAAGAAAGTAGGAAATTCCCCATTCTCCAATATTAGGACTTTCCATGTTTAAATTTTAATTGCTTAATCTGGAAGACAAGTATAGTGATTTAAAGTTGTGGTGAAAGGCACTGCAAGCCTTCAAATCTACAATCAATTTACAAAAATATGCCAGTTCTGAATTTATTGACCATCTGTCAGTCTTCACTCACTACCAGCTAGCTGTCAGTGTTTATTATTTGATGCACTCTATAATGACTCACTGTACGGAAAAACACATATCTCCATCACAGTGATTAATGAGGTCATTGTCTATCCACAGCCACCTCAGCCATCAGTCTTTCTTTCCAGGCAGGAGTAAATGGCAATCTCCAAATCAAAAGGCAATTCCAAGAGCCATCCCCCCAAAAAAAGTTGCTTGTGTACTGTGCTAATTCGACTGGCATGTAGTTAGTTCAGCTACACTCATCAAACCTCCTCTATGACAATGCTTTTCAAAAATAAGAACTAAAAGGGACATCTTAAAAATTCAAGGCATTGTTTTTACGCATACAAACACACACACACAAACACACAGTATATAGTCATTATTTGTATAAAATATGCATCAGGTTTAAAGATGATTAAATCTTAAATTGACTACTGAAATCTTGGGATACCACTGGCTCTGACGTTTGTGAAGCACCACAGGTAGGCTTAAAGCTTGCAGACACCCTTCTCATGTGAGACAGTCTGTTACAGTGGAAGGGCATGGACGTTTAAGTCAGACAGATTGGAATCTGCCATCGATTAGCTGTGATACATTGGACAGCTACAGTTCTTTCATCTTCACTGCCTCTGCATGTAAAATATGGATAATTTTCACTGCCTGCTATGCTTGACAGAAATACTAACTGAGATGAGATTGCAAAGTGCCTGGCAAACAGAGGCACTCAGCAAATGTCTATCCTGGGTCTTGGGACTAGTGAAAAGAAAGGAGAGTACAGGGAACCAGGGGGAAATGATTTGGGGAAAAAATCTCAAGTCCAAGTTTCAACTAGGTTAACCTCCAAGTAAGAAAGTTGTAGAACTTCAAATCTTTTAAAAGAGCAAGCTGTTATGGTTTAGGACAAGGAAATCTAGGATTTAGGAAGATATAGTGCTAAGCATTTGATAGCTGCCTTAATCTGTTTTGAGGGGACAAAAGCATTTAGGAGAAGGGAAAAAGCATAGGACAAAATGAATATGAACAACATATGTCTATTTATCTGTCTCTCATCTCTCATCTATTAATGTATGTAAGTATATACTTGGTGTGTGTGCATATGCTTGTGCTCTTCTTAAAATAGAAATACATCTATCATTGGAGATGGGCAACAAACATCCTAAGGAACAGGCAAAAAAAAAAAAAAAAGGAATGAACAAATATGTTTGCATCTAGATGAGAGCATACCACACCAACAAGATGACTACAGAGGACACATTTAACATGAATTAAATGATCAACAGGGCTTCCCTGATGGCTCAGTGGTAAATAATATGCCTGCAATGCAGGAGGTGTGAATTTGATCCCTGGGACAGGGAGATCTCCTGGAGAAGGGAATGGCAACCCACTCCAGTATTCTTGCCTGGAAAATCCATTGGAAGAGAAGCCTGAAGGCTACAGTCTATGGATTCTTAATACTTAGTGACCACAAAACTATTAACACATCCCTGTTCTTTTTAGTAATATATGACAAAGACCTTGCTTCCAGATAACTGATTTTGTTACTTGCACTAATCTCACATGCTAGCAAAGTAATGCTCAAAATTCTCCAAGCCAGGCTTCAACAGTACATGAACCATGCGCTCCCAGATGTTCAAACT
Organism: Aepyceros melampus; assembly: GCA_006408695.1. Taxonomy (NCBI): domain Eukaryota; kingdom Metazoa; phylum Chordata; class Mammalia; order Artiodactyla; family Bovidae; genus Aepyceros; species Aepyceros melampus. The sequence goes on along the minus strand of SJXQ01003025.1, from coordinate 357,053 downwards.
GGATTTAGAAAAGGCAGAGGAACCAGAGATGGAATTGCCAACATCCACTGGGTCATGGAAAAAGTGAGAGACTTTCAGAAAAACATCTACTTATGGTTCATTGACTATACCAAAACCTTTGACTGTGTGGATCACAATAAACTGTGAAAAATTCTGAAAGAGATGGGAATACCAGACCACCTGACTTGCCTCCTGAGAAACCTGTATGCAAGTCAAGAAGCAACAGTTAGGACTGGACATGGAACAACAGACTGGTTCCAAATCAAGAAGAGAGTATGTCAAGGTTGTATATTGTCACCCTGCTTATTTAACTTATATGTATTGTACATCATGAGAAATGCTGGGCTGAATGAAGCACAAGCTAGAATCAAGATTTCCGGGAGAAATATCAGTAAACTCAGATATGCAGATGGCACCACCCTTATGGCAGAAAGTGAAGAGGAACTAAAGAGCCTCTTGATGAAAGTGAAAGAGGAGAGTGAAAAAGTAGGCTTAAAGCTCAACATTCAGAAAACAAAGATCATGGCATCTGGTCCCATCACTTCATGGCAAATACATGGGGAAACAGCGCGAGACTTTATATGGGGGGCTTTAAAATCACTGCAGATGGTGACTGCAGCCATGAAATTAAAAGACGCTTGCTCCTTGGAAGAAAAGCTATGACCAACCTAGACGGCATATTAAAAAGCAGAGACATCACTTTGCCAACAAATGTCCATCTAGTCAAAGCTATGGTTTTTTCAGTAGTCATCTATGAATGTGAGAGTTGGACTATAAAGAAAGCTGAGTGCCAAAGAATTGATGCTTTTGAACTGTGGTGTTGGAGAAGACTCTTGAGAGTCCTTTGGACTGCAAGGAGATCCAACCAGCCCATCCTAAAGGAAATCAGTCCCAAATATTCATTGGAAGGACTGATGTTGAGCTGAAACTCCAATACTTTGGCCATCTGATGCGAAGGGCTGACTCTTTTGAAAAGACTTTGATGCTGGGAAAGACTGAGGGCAGGAAGAGAAGGGAACGTCAGAGGATGAGATGGCTGGATGGCATCACCGACTCAATGGACATGAGTTTGAGTAAACTCTGGGAGTTGGTGATTGACAGGGAGGCCTGGCATGCTGCAGTCTGTGGGGTCGCAAAGAGCCGGGCACGACTGAGGGACTGAACTGAGCTGAACTGATTCCTGGGATGCACAGGTGCAGAATATAGAATAAACTAAAGTAGGTAATGAAAGTATCGTGGCAGGCAAAGTTTGGTCCAGAATGAGGATTTCTATTTATTCTGACAAGGCTAACTGAAAATAAGATGCAGAACTCCTCTAAATGGAAAATTCCATCATTTGGGGTGAACCAGTTCTTTATGTGCACAGAGTCATGTCTGGCAGCTTATGCGGTCAGGTTCTGGTGTTAGGCATATTCACTGTTAGATAAGCCTGGATATTAGATACAATTTAATAATTTAAGCTAGTTGTTCCATCACTCAGCTTAATTCCTGGACCTGGAATTAGGTGTTAGCCATTATGATTATATCTTTCTCACATTTTCTTAATATTTAAATGGGAAAGGTTGAATTTTAGAATCATTGGCTCTTATTTAACATTATTTTTCTATCAAGTAAGTCTCCAATAATTAGGTCTAAAAGTACTAGAGCTCATTTTTACCTAAACAGCTTTGATCATTGACTTAAAGCTTGCAAAATGCCCAAGGTTGATGAAGGAAATAATGCAATCCCACAGAAATTTATGGTGAGATGGGGTTATCACTGAACCAAACTCTACTATTATTGGGCATCTACCATCATATCTCATCAAGAACACTGGGTAAATTTGTCAGACCCAGCCATGAGAGTTTGCTTGATCCCATAGTATAGAATTTGATTTTTGCGGGTATTCAAGAAACATCAGAACTTGAAGGGGTTGGTTCACATCAACCAAGCTCACATGAGACAAAATATTCACCAGATTGCATTCTTTGATATTGCAGGAATTATCAGTCAGATTAGAATGGTTTTGAAGTCCCTGTATGAAAGCAAATTTTCATGAAAGTGACATTATGATCCGAGATAGTTTGGTGAAAAAATAAAGAGGGAAAGATTTAGTTGGATAACACAAATGCTTACTAACATAAAGAAAAGCATACACAATAGAATTTCATCCTTGGATGTTGATAGTTTGAATTTGTGATACTTTATTTGGACCTTGACTAATGGTTAATAATGGTTAATAATATTTTAAGCTGAAGTTATACACAACCAATCTATTAAAAATAACAGACATAGAAAGTTAAGGTAAATATATATAAGGAGCAAGTGGTTTGATATACATACAAAATAGAACAAAATAATTTGAATACAATGTGTCTAATTAGAAATAGAATCACAACAGTTTTTTTTTTAGAATGAAATAATTTTAGGTCTAAAAAACCCTCAAGAGATCACATTTATCCACCTCTTTCTTTTTACAGATAATCAGGGTAAGCGATGGTTATTAACTTACCCAAGATCACATAGCTAATTAGTATATAGTTGAATCTGGATGCCAGGTCTCCTGATTATTATATTAATACAGCTTTACTCAATCTACTTATCCAAATCATCTCTAATCTGTACAGGCAACAAGATACATTTATCAGGAAAAAATAGTTTAAGTATTTGAAAGCTGTAAATTTAATTTATCAACATTTACTATGGAATAAAACTTTCTGTTAATTTCTCAATCAGTCCATAACAGTAAAATTTTGCAATACAACCAAAAATAAATATATTTCCCATTATCATAAAATAGTATGTGCTGGTCAATTTTATGTGCCAATTTACTTAACTGGCCTAGGTGATGCCTAGATTGCTGGTAAAACATTCTTTCTGAGTTTGTCTGTGCTTTGGAAGAGATGAACATTTGATTCAGTAGACTGAGTATGGAGATTCACTCTCCCCGTGTGGACAAACATCATCCAGCTGAAAGGATGAATAAGCAAAAAAAATGGAGGAAGGAGGAAGGATGGGTTGACTTTCTCTTTGCTTGAGCTGGGACCTCCATCTGTTCCTGCCCTGAGATATTGACATTCCTGGTTATTTGGCCTTTGGACATGTGCTGAATTATATTTCCTGGTTCTCCAGCTTGCAGAGGGTAGATTGTAGCACTTCTTGGCCACCATAACTTCATGAGTCAGCTCCTATGATGAATCAATCTCCTGCTCTCTCTCTTTCTCCAAATATATATCTACTATTGATTCTGTTTCTCTGGAGAATCCTGCATACATACTATACTTTGCATTTTCTTGTTTTAATATAAATTTATTTATTTTAATGAAGGTTAGTTACTTTACAATATTGCATTGGTTTTGCCATACATCAACATGTACCCGCCACAGGTATACACGTGTTCCCCATCCTGAACCCCCTCCCTCCTCCCTCCCTGTACCATCCCTCTGGGTGGCCCCAGTGCAACAGCCTCAAGCACCCAGTATCATCATTGAACCTGGGCTGGTGACTCGTTTCATATATGATATTATACATGTTTCAGTGCCATTTTCCCAAATCATCCCACCCTCTCCCTCTCCCACAGACTCTATTGTGCTGTTCAGAAATTTTGTGTTGGGAATTAGAAGTAAAGTGTTACTATAAAAGTCAAAATATGGTGGCCCTGATGAAAAAAGTATAAATAACAGTGTTTTTGTTTGTTTGTTTGTTTTTTAAACTGAACTCCCAAGCATTTAGAAAATCACCTTTGAAGAAATTTCTCCACATCCTTTTTTTTTTTTTTTTAGCAAAAAAGGGTGTTCTCTAATATTTTTCTACCAATCTGCCAATAACAAATCTAGTTATAAAATTATAAAGTGATTTCTTCAATTTTCTTTTGAACTTCACCATAAAGATATTTTTTTTCAGAAGTAGGGTGACTTTAAAAAGAAAGAAGAATCAAGCCATTAAGACATCTTAGGAATATACCTAGATATACTCTTATTTCTCAAGTATACTCAGACACTGTTATTGACTAATGTGTTCTTGGCAGTTTTGTCTCCTGGTTCCTATTAGAGACTGTCAGTTTCATTAAGATTAAGTTTTTTGTTCTAAAGTTTTAATGCAGTTTTAGAATTTGGTTTCAATCAGACGTTGTCTTGATTATTATTACCTAGTAAAAAGCTGTATATATGTACACGGAGATGTATATACATATATATACACGTTTATATACATAAATGATTTTCCTTTAATGTTTAAATCAATGCTTTTTCTTTTAGCTAAATAAATAAATATTAGTTTGTTTACAATTAATAATGACTGCTGCTACCATTTGATCAAATAAATGTAGAAGGAATCAGAAAATCATCATTTGGCCATGGTACAATGTATACCACTTATAAGGTAAAACTAGTGGATATAAATGTACTGAGGAACAGGACAATTACAGAGTCACAAAATCTCTGTATAAGACACTTACTGATTACAAAGGGAAATGCCTATCACATCATCAATGGTAGCATCAGCATTTATGGAACAGGTTGACTTCATGTGCCTTTTGATATCTTGCAAAGAGGAGGATACAATATCACTCTGTGTATCACTCTGTAATATCACCCAAAAGGGTGTAAACTTAATCTAACTATGAGGAAATCTTGGGGAAACAAAAATTAAAGAGCATTCTACAAGATCACTGGCCTATATCTTCTTCTTCTTTCAAGGAGGTGAGAATTTATTAAAGGATACCTACAATTAAACAGAAATTTCAACAAAATGCCTAAGAGAAGGCCTTATGACTAGATTCAAAAGTAGCATAGATGGTGAATTCTGTCCAGGGTCAAGGATCATTAAAAGGAGATGTATACATTGAGTCTAACATAAATAAGGGTTCTTATGTAGGGTATATAGTGGGTCAGGGATATTGCAAGAAGAGAGTTCTGTGAGTCATTCTAGTGATGTACCAAACCCAAAAGAGGGCACTAGAAGCCCTCAGATTTGTATCTAGTTGATAAGAAGTGCAGGTGGCCTAAAGAATCCCCATGTGGCTGGTGTG
>SJXQ01003025.1:203834-351446 GCA_006408695.1 Aepyceros melampus | reverse complement strand
TAAAGTGGCCTGATAGCTAAATGAAATATATCATTCTGAATTGGATTTTGAACCATAATTTCTTTTTTCTTTTGCCATTTGGGCCATTAGTGGGACAGTGGTGAGAATTGAGTGAGGTCTGTAGATTTGTTCTTCTTGTTCAGTCACCAAGTCGTGTCCAACTCTTTGCAACCCCGTGGACTGCAGCGCGTCAGGCTCGTCTGTCCTCCATTATCTCCTGGAGTTTGCTCAAATTCATGTCTATTGAGTTGATGATGCTATCTAACCATCTTATCCCTTGCCACCCTCTTCTCCTTTTGCCTTCCATCTTAGTATCAGAGTCTTTTCCAAGGAGTCAGCTCTTCACATAAGTGGCCAAACTATTGGAGTTTCAGCTTCACCATCAATCCTTCCAATGAATATTCTGGGTTGATTTCCTTTAGAATTGACTGGTTTGATCTCCTTGCAGTTCAAGGGACTCTCAGGAGTCTATGGTGACAATATTTTATCAATGTTAGTTTCTGAGTTTGATAATTCTACTGTGGTAATATAAGAAAATGCTATTATTCTTAGAAAATACATATTTAATGTTTCAGAAAAAATATTATGAAATATTATTTATATTAAAATACATATATAATTTTCAGTATCATAGTGGAGTGTATGTGAAGAGTTTTTGTACAGTTTTTGCAACTTATTGGCCTTTTTGTCATTAAGTTGTGTCTGCCTGTTTGTGACCCATGAACTGCAGCCTGCCAGACTTCCCTGTCCTTCACTCTTTCCCTGAGTTTGCTCAAACTCATGTCCACTGAGTCAGTGATGCTATCCCACCATCTCATCCTCTGTCTCCTCCTCCTCTTTCTGCCCTCAGTCTTTCCCAGCGTCAGGGTCTTTTCTACCAGGTCCATTGCATTAGGTGGCAAAGTACTAGAGTTCAGCTTTTGCGTCACTCCTTCCAATGAAGTTATTTCAAAATAAACAGATAAGAAGTTATTGCATGATTGACATTTAATAGGCTGATTTGATCATAATTTGACTAAAATGACATTTACCAAGTGCTTATTGTGTGGGCTCATTCACTCAGTCATGTCCAACTCTTTCAGACACTATGGACTGTGGCCCACCAGGTCCTCTGTCCATGGGATTTTCTGGGCAAAGATGTTGAAGTGGCTTGCCATTTCCTACTCGCAAGTGCTTACTATGGAGCAGTAACTGTGTTGTTTTTTCCCTTGAGGTATTTGAAACAGTCTTCACATGGTCCTGAAAGTAGGGCATAGTTATAACAATTGCATGTATAAGAACACTCATAACCACTTAACTGAGACCTGTTCAAGTCACATAGCCAGAAAATGGCAGGGATGAAATTTGAACTGAGATTACTTAATTTCATTTCAACACTTTCTGCCCTCAATAAGATCAGCAGTCTATATTGTAGCAAACTACTTCATCTTCTAAGAGCATTGAATGGCTTTAGTGATAAATGTGTGGAGAGTTCTAACTAGAAGTGACTTTACTCTCTTGGGATACATATAAAGTCAGCACATCATTAAAACTGAAGATTCTGTAAGTGTTTGAGTTCCTTGGACAGGAACTGTTTTGTCTTGATGTCTTTTTTTTTTTTTCAGCATTAAAAAAAAGCATATTTTACCACTCAGTGAATAATTGTTGAATAAACAAATGAACATGAAAAAAAATTTTGATGTAAGAGATATAGAGGCATGGTGCAGAACAGGTCAGGGAAGTTATCAGAGGACTCTGATAATAGCAAGATTAGAGTTAGAGGAAGGAAAAATTAGATGCTGATTTCCATTTCCAGTCAATAGAAATAACTTCTCCCTCTGATCTGTACACAGATTGTTTTGACAACATGCATCTCTTGAAGGAATAAAAACAAACACACCCACTTTGAGACCCATGGCTTAAGGTAGGAATCCAGGCAGCAACTAAACTATCACAGAGAACCAAGAGGAGAGATTAGTTTTGAGTTGAGAGTGAAGGGAATTACTGCATCTTCAGTGTGGTGGAATCCTAGGAAATTATGGGAAATTGAACACAGACTCAAAATGTTAACCAATGTATCCAATTTTTCAGGGCTGCAGAAAGCAACATCGCTAGCTCTCAGTGTGGTAACTTAGTTTGGAGGTCAAGCATTCCCAGAAATTTTCACTGTTTATTTGTATTTTCTTCATTATACCTCTGACATCTGTGTAATCTATTTTCTTTGTAGCTGTTATTATTTACACAAAACTTCTTAATTTTGTTTTAAGAAGTTAATCATTCAAATATTGGGAAACATGGGATGAAGCAAGCATGGCATAATAATATTCGCCTGTGGAGGCTTAAGAAAAATTGAATTCATGGATGTGTTACAAATGAGTGAATTTCAATCATGTTGGATATAGTTTGGATGTAAACCTGGGCCAAACCATTTTGTCATTTTTAGGACATCACTTTGTGGCCAGTGTGCTAAAAAATAACTATATTCTGTATCATTCTTTCAGTACTGGACAGCTACAATGAACTCTGGGTTTCTTTCTCAAAGCAACTGGTATGGTGGTTTCCACATCAAGATTTCCTATGGTTATCCTGCATACCCAAGTGTCACCCTAAAGCTCATGACAACTCGGGGTTCTGACAATCCCAAGACAACATTATGTGCCACAGCCCAGACTTGAGATATTTAGGTCCAACTGGATCATCTGTTTTATTATTTCTGATATCAACTTGAACAGGTGGGAAAAAACAGACTTTTAAGACACAACTAAAGTTGAATGATGACTTCATGATAGGCAATGCAGCTACCTATATGTCAAATAGTTAGAACTTCCATTTACTTTCTACTTTTCTAGTATTTTATCATTGAAAATTTTAATCAGTGGTTATCATCTTTTTTGTAAGCAATACATTTGTAAATTTAAAAGTCTTCTGAAACTAGCTCCAATGACATCAGTATCCTTAGAAGTAAATGAAAAACATCACCACTTTGAGACATTTTCAAGAATTACCAATACACTGTTCCACTCCAAATAACTGAATTATAATACACCTTTGGGTACCAGTTCAGTAAAGCAGACACAACTAATGATATGGTCTAATTATAACACTGGTGACATCACTGACATTAATAGGTTTATCTAATGGAGAAAAATTTAGAATAAAAACAGACTGTAAGATGTATTATGAATCCATTGAACCTGAGGAAATGACCTACTGGCCTTAGCTATATAACCATCCAGTTTATGAACTCAGTAATTAACTACCTGTTTCCCATGAGTTAAATGTTGGACATTTTGCAAGATCTCAAAAGACTAGATTGTAAATTCAGTTTTGAATGGTGTCTTCAATACGGTACAAAGTCATGTTAAAAATGATGGAATTAGTGTTTCTACCTCAGGAGGTATGTGTTTACCTGCATCCTTCTATTTTTTACCCTTCCATTTTGCCCACAGATACCATACAATAGAGGCCCAGCTGGCCTTGTAAGATGAACAGCAGTCAGTTATTCCATCTTTACTCTGCTTTCTGACACCCATCCTTCTGAGGTACGGGACTTTTTGTTTTCATTTTGTCATTAAATTCTCTTGCTCAGGTTTTTTTTTTTTTTAAATTTTTATTTTATTTTTGTACTTTACAATACTGTATTGGTTTTGCCCTACATTGACATGAATCCACCACAGGTGTATATGAATTCCCAACCCTGAGCACCCCTCCCACCACCCTCCCTATATCATCTCTCTGGGTCATCCCAGTGCACCAGCCCCAAGCATCCTGTATCCTGTATTGAACCTAGACTAGCTTTTTGTTCTTACATGATAGTATACATGTTTCAATGCCATTCTCCCAAATCATTCCACCCTCTCCCTCTCCCAGAGTCCCAAAGGTCTGTTCTTTACACTTGTGTCTCTTTTGCTGTCTCGCATACAGGGTTATCATTACCATCTTTCTAAATTCTGTTTATATGTGTTAGTGTACTGTATTGGTGTTTTTTTTCTGGCTTACTTCACTCTGTATAATTGGCTCCAGTTTCATCCACCTCATTAGAACGGATTCAAATGTATTCTTCTTAGTGGCTGAGTAATACTCCATTGTGTATATGTACCACAGCTTTCTTATCCACTCATCTGCTGATGGACATCTAGGTTGCTTCCATGTCCTGGCTATTATAAACAGTGCTGTGATGAACATTGGGGTACACGTGTCTCTTTCAGTTCTGGTTTCCTCGGTGTATATACCCAGCAGTGGGATTGCTGTTTCATAAGACAGTGCTATTTGCAGTTTTTTTTTTTTTTTTTTTTAAGGAATCTCCACACTGTTCTCCATAGTGGCTGTACTAGTTTGCATTCCCACCAACAGTGTAAGAGAGTTCCCTTTTCTCCACACCCTCTCCAGCATTTATTGCTTATAGACTTTTGGATCACAGCCATTCTGACTGCTGTGAAATGGTACCTCATTGTGGTTTTGATTTGCATTTCTCCGATAATGAGTGATGTTGAACATCTTTTCTTGTGTTTGTTAGCCATCTGTATGTCTTCTTTAGAAAAATGTAAAAATATGGAACGCTTCACATATTTGCATGTCATCCTTGTGCAGGGGCCGTGCTAATCTTCTCTGTCTCGTTCCAATTTTAGTATAGGTGCTGAAAATCAATATTCCTTTAAAATAGTAAAAATATTGCTAGTTGTATTTTGAACACTATACCTCCTGGTAGACGTAGTTTGGCACACAGTGAAAGTCAATCATGTCCAACTCTTTGTGACCCCATGGACTATACAGTCCATGGAATTTTCCAGGCCAGAATACTAGAGTGGGTAGCCTTTCCCTTTTCCAGGGGATCTTCCCAACCCAGGGATCGAACCGAGGTCTCCTGCATTGCAGGCAGACACTTTACCTTTTGAGCATTACAGGTGGATTCTTTACTGGCTGAGCCACCAGGGAAGCCCAGGAATAGGGAAGGTGGCTTATTATGTTTGTAAACCAAGTCGCCTCAGTAATATCTGACTCCATATGACCCATGGACCATAGCCTCCCAGGCTCCTCTGTCCGTGGGCTTCTCCGGCAAGAGTCTTGGAGTGGGTTGACAAGAGCTTCTCCAGAAGATCTTCCCTACCCAGGGACCCACCCTCCCTCTCTTACCTCCTCTGCATTGGCAGGTGAGTTATTTTGCACTGGGAAGCCCCTGCTTGTTATGCCTGTCTTGGATCTCATCATTAGGTAATCTGACTGTGTCCTCTACACTTGTGAGAACATCCCTGATTTATACTGCTTCCGTGGTTTTCAAATTATAAGTATTTACTATCACATACAGCACTCTAGACAGATAGCTCTGCTTTTTTTTCTTATTACCTATTTGTTGGTATGCTATGTTCTTTCTTGAATGTCACTTAGTTGTAAAGAAATTTTATAAGGCAATGTTTGTAAAATGATCAGAAATGTTCTATTTAGTAGATACAAACTATTATTTTCCCTTATTTCTTTGTCATAAGTCATACTCCTCATTTAAGAAAATTAAACAAATGTGAATTAATGTGAATTAATGACAATGAATAAATTCCTTTTTTATTAACAGGGGATTCTCTTCCTTGGTATTTCTTCTGAGAAGTTCTCATTACAAATTTTTAGCCAGAGGTCTGCTGAAAATCATTCGAGCCATTTAGAAATTTAGGTGTCAAAACCTTCAAGATGTTTATTTTAACACTCCAGCCTTGTTTGAAACATTTATTCTCTTTGGACCTTTCAGTGTCATGCTTTTAATCACTTTGCCTTGAAGAATTTACTTTTTTTTTTTTTTTTTGACTAATAGCCTTGGATTTTTATTTTATTCTGTTTGCTCTTCCGTGTACAAATTCACTCTGTCAGTTCCTTTCAATATCAAGGGGAATAAACAATATATCAAATTAGCCCCTCTCCTCATTAAAGCACAGGGCATCTTTGTGAGGTGTTAGTGATGGCATTAGGCTTCCCTGGTAGCTAGCTGGTAAAGAATCTGTCTGCAATACAGGAGACCCAGGTTCAATTGCTGGATTGGGATGATCCCTGGAAGAGGGCATAGCAACTCACTCCAGTATTCTTGCCTGGAGAATCCCTGTGGATAGAGGAGCCTGGGGGACTACAGTCCATGAGGTCACGTGACTGAGCAACTAAGCACAGCACAGTGATGGCAATGGATATTAAGACTTCAAGGCATTCTGAAAGACAGCACCTGGGTTACCCATCACCACATTTCTTTCAGGTTTACTTTTTACCTAGAGCCACCTGGGAAACCTTTGCAACAATATAATTGTTGAAATGCTTTTTCACGTATCTGAATTATGATGAAATTTTATTGAATTAGGAATATCTTTTAGAAACTAATTTACCATTTCATGTTGTTATTCAAAATTTTTTCTTTGTAGCATTTGAAATATTTCTGTATTCAGTAATTAAAGTGCTCCGTCCATACATGAACTGACCTTTCTCTCTTCATTCAGTCATTCTATGTCCTTGGTTTATTACCCTTTTCTCGGGATATCAATATGTTGCTGCTGCTGCTAAGCTGCTTCAGTCGTGTCTGACTCTATGCGACCTCATAGACGGCAGCCCATTAGGCTCCCTGTCCCTGGGATTCTCCAGGCAAGAATACTGGAATGGGTAGCCATTTCCTTCTCCAATGCATGAAAGTGAAAAGTGAAAGTGAAGTCATTCAGTCGTGCCTGACTCTTAGTGACCCCATGGACTGCAGCCTACCAGGCTCCTCTGTCCATGGGATTTTCCAGGCAAGAGTACTGCAGTGGGTTGCCATTGCCTTCTCTGATATGTTAGATGTAGCTAGCAGCTGTGCTTTGCTGGATCAGCCATGAAGAGATACCCCATGTCCAAGGTAAGAGAACTCAAGTAAGATGGTAGGTGTTGCAAAAGGGCATCAGAGGGCAGACACACTGAAACCATACTCACAGAAAAATAGTCAATCTAATCACACTAGGACCACAGCCTTGTCTAACTCAACTAAACTAAGCCATGCCTGTGGGACAACCCAAGATGGGCAGGTCACAATGGAGAGGTCTGACAGAATGTGGTCACTGGAGAAGGGAATGGCAAGCCACTTCAGTATTCTTGCCCTGAGAACACCATGAACAGTATGAAAAGGCAAAATGATAGGATACTGAAAGAGGTACTCCCCAGGTCAGTAGGTGCCCAATATGCTACTGGAGGTCAGTGGAGAAATAACTCCAGAAAGAATGAAAGGATGGAGCCAAAGCAAAAACAATACCCAGCCGTGGATGTAATTGGTGATAGAAGCAAGTTCTGATGCTGTAAAGAGCAATATTGCATAGGAACCTGGAATGTCAGGTCCATGAATCAAGGCAAATTGAAAGTGGTCCAACAGGAGATGACAAGAGTGAACGTTGACATTCTAGGAATCAGCAAACTAAAAGGGACTGGAATGGGTGAATTTAACTCAGATGACCATTATATCTACTACTGTGGGCAGGACTCCCACAGAAGAAAATGAGTAGCCATCATGGTCAACAAAAGAGTCTGAAATGCAGTACTGGGATGCAATTTCAAAAACGACAGAATGATCTCTGTTCGTTTCCAAGGCAAACCATTCAATATCACAGTCTATGCCCCAACCAGTAACACTGAAGAAGCTGAAGTTGAACGATTCTATGAAGACCTACAAGACCTTTTAGAAGTAACACCCAAAAAAGATGTCCTTTTCATTATAGAGGACTGGAATGCAAAAGTAGGAAGTCAAGAAACACGTAGAGTAACAGGCAAATTTGGCCTTGGAATACAGAATGAAGTAGGGCAAAGACTAATCGAGTTTTGCCAAGAAAATGCACTGGTCATAGCAAACACCCTCTTCCAACAACACAAGAGAAGACTCTACACATGGACATCACCAGATGGTCAACGCAAAAATCAGAGTGATTATATTCTCTGCAGCCAAAGATGGAGAAGCTCTATACAGTCAACAAAAACAAGACCAGGAGCTGACTGTGGCTCAGATCATGAACTCCTTATTACCAAATTCAGACTTAGATTGAAGAAAGTGGGGAAAACCACTAGACCTTTCAGGTGTGACCTAAATCAAACCCTTACGATTATACAGTGGAAGTGAGGAATAGATTTAAGGGCCTAGATCTGATAGATAGAATGCCTGATGAACTATGGAATGAGGTTCGTGACATTGTACAGAAGACAGAATCAAGACCATCCCCATGGAAAAGAAATGCAAGAAAGCAAAATGGCTGTCTGGGGAAGTCTTATAAATAGCTGTGAAAAGAGAAGCAAAAAGCCAAGGAGAAAAGGAAACATATAAGCATCTGAATGCAGAGTTCCAAAGAATAGCAAGAAGAGATAAGAAAGGCTTCTTCAGCAATCAATGCAAAGAAATAGAGGAAAACCACAGAATGGGAAAAAACTAGATATCTCTTCAAGAAAATCAGAGATACCAAGGGAACATTTCATGCAAAGATGGGCTCAATAAAGGACAGAAATGGTATGGACCTAAAAGAAGCAGAAGATATTAAGAAGAGATGGCAAGAATACACAGAACAACTGTACAAAAAAGATCTTCACCACCCAGACAATCACGATGGTGTGATCTCTCACGTAGAGCCAGACATCCTGGAATGTGAAGTCAAGTGGGCCTTAGAAAGCATCACTACGAACAAAGCTAGTGGAGGTGATGGCATTCCAGTAGAGCTATTTAAAATCCTGAAAGATGATGCTATCAAAGTGCTGCACTCAATATGCCAGCAAATTTGGACAACTCAGCAGCAGCCACAGGACTGGAAAAGGTCAATTTTCATGCTAATCCCAAAGAAAGGCAATGCCAAAGAATGCTCAAACTACTGCACAATTGCACTCATCTCACATGCTAGTAAAGTAATGCTCAAAATTCTCCAAGCCAGGCTTCAGCAATATGTGAACCATGAAATTCCTGATATTCAAACTGGTTTTAGAAAAGACAGAGGAACCAGAGATCAAATTGCCAGCATCTGCTGGATCATGGAAAAAGCAAGAGAGTTCCAGAAAAACATCTATTTCTGCTTTATTGACTATGCCAAAGCCTTACTGTGTGGATCACAATAAACTGTGGAAAATTCTGAAAGAGATGGGAATACCAGACCACCTAACCTGCCTCTTGAGAAACCTATATGCAGGTCAGGAAGCAACAGTTAGAACTGGACATGGAACAACAGACTGGTTCCAAATAGGAAAAGGAGTATGTCAAGGCTGTATATTGTCACNAATTCTGAGAGAGATGGGAATACCAGACCACCTGACCTGCCTCTTGAGAAATCTGTATGCAGGTCAGGAAGCAACAGTTAGAACTGGACATGGAACAACAGACTGGTTCCAAATAGGAAAAGGAGTATGTCAAGGCTGTATATTGTCACCCTGCTTATTTAACTTATATGCAGAGTACATCATGAGAAACGCTGGACTGGAAGAAGTATAAGCTGGAATCAAGATTGCTGGAGAAATATCAGGAACCTCACATATGCAGATGACACCAGCCTTATGGCAGAAAGTGAAGAGGAACTAAAAAACCTCTTGATGAAAGTAAAAGAGGAAAGTGAAAAAGTTGGCTTAAAGCTCAACATTCAGAAAACGAAGATCATGGCATCCGGTTCCATCACTTCATGGGAAATAGATGGGGAAACATTAGAAACAGTGTCAGACTTTATTTATTTGGACTCCAAAATCACTGCAGATGGTGACTGCAGCCATGAAATTAAAAGAATCTTACTCCTTGGAAGAAAAGTTATGACCAACATAGACAGTATATTCAAAAGCAGAGATGTTACTTTGCTGACTAAGGTCTGTCTAGTCAAGGCTATGGTTTTTCCTGTGATCATGTATGGATGTGAGAGTTGGACTGTGAAGAAGGCTGAGCGCCAAAGAATTGATGCGTTTGAATTGTGGTATTGGAGAAGATTCTTGAGAGTCCCTTGGACTGCAAGGAGATCCAACCAGTCCATTCTGAAGGAGATCAGCCCTGGGATTTCTTTGGAAGGAATGATGCTAAAGCTGAAACTCCAGTACTTTGACCACCTCATGCGAAGAGTTGACTCATTGGAAAAGACTCTGATGCTGGAAGGGATTGGGGGCAAGAGAAGAAGGGATGACAGAGTCTGAGATGGCCGCATGGCATCATGGACTCAATGGACGTGAGTCTGAGTGAACTCCGGGAGTTGGTGATGGACAGGGACGCCTGGCGTGCTGCGATTGCTGGGGTCGCAAAGAGTTGGACACGACTGAGCACCTGAACTGAACTGAACTGAACTAGTCATTAGCCACTTTTCTGGCCTATCTTTGTTAAATTCTTTCCAAATACCATTCTGGTGTTTCTAACAACTTACAGATTCTTAGTGTTTCCCCTTGAACTTGTTATTTCCTGTTGGATGTTTGTGCAGTCAGTGCTTCAGAACAGCCACAATTCTGGAATGCTGCTGTAGGGACTCCTCTGGACAGGACGTGTGTGAGAGATGGGTGACAGCTGGATGCTTTAGCAGCTGTCTGATGGCAAGTGGAGGAGGTAGACTTCAATTGTGTGGGTGGAAGGACATGGCAAAGCAAAACTCAAGCCATGAGACATGACTGTGAAACCCAGGGACTTGTCAGCAAGACCCGCCGTAACTGGAAATCAGGGCTTCATTTAGAAATTCAAAATAGCAGCTAACTTCACTGTCTCTGAAGGCACATCTTTTTCAAACAAGGCACATTAACTGCCTGGTTTGTAATCAAGGGCATTCTTCTGTTCAGCAGATGAATGACCTTTGCTGCCTGAGTATCAGTTTCCTTAATCCCAAAGGTAAAACTTGATTCAAAACATCTTATAACTGAATGTTTTAGTCAGCTAGCTGCATGTTTATAAACAGGGGCTTCTCTGGTGGCTTCGTTGGTAAGGAAAGTGCCTACAATACAGGAGACCTGGTTTCTATCCCAGGGTAAGGAAGATCCCCTGGAAAATGGAATGATAACCCACTCCGCTATTCTCGCCCAAGAAATCCAATGGACAGAGGAGCCTGGAAGGCTACACTTCAAGGGGTCACAAGAGTCGGACATGACTTAGCAACTGAACAACAAAAACAATGCTTACAAATGCTTAATTGTGGTGTGAAATTCCCTTACTTTTGGTAGGTAGTAGGTATATATCTGCTAAGATGACATTAATGCCTTCTAGGCAATTTCCAGAAAGATTTGGAGAAAATTTTAAGCACAACAGCTCTGTAAAATAACTAGTTGAAGTATACCTATAGTTAGACAAAAACAGAATATATGAGCTCAAATACTAAGAAATTTGGCATTCTAGAAATACTATATATAAATTTAAGATTTTATATGTTTAGAGTTGAACTTCCCTGGTGGCTCCATCCCCGATGGTAAAAAAAAATCCTCCGGCAATACAGGAGATGTTGGTTTGAATCTTGGGTTGGAAAGATCCCCTGGAGGAGGGCATGGAAACCAATTCCAGTATTCTTGCCTGGAGAATCCCATGGGCAGAGGATCATGGCAGGCTACAGTCCATTGGGTGGCAAAGAGTTGGACATGACTAAAGTAACTGAGCACATGTTTAGGGTTAAAATAAAGAGCTATTTGATATTTAAAACCTGAGTACCTTTATGTTTCCTGTATTACTGCCAAATTAATACCTATTTTTTGTTATTCAGTCTCTCCATCATGTCTGACTCTTCATGACCTCATGGACTGCAGCACGCCAGACTTCCCTGTCCTTCACCATCTTCCGGAGCTTGCTCAAACTCATGTCTATTGAGCTGGTGATGCCATCTAACCATCTTGTCCTCTGTCATCCCCCTTCTCCTCCTGCCTTCAATCTTTCCCAGCACCAGGTTCTTTTCTAATGAGCTGCCTCTTCACATCAGGTGGCCAAAGTATTGGAGCTTCAGTTTCAGCATCAGTCCTTCCAGTGAATACTCAGGACTGATTTCTTTTAGGATTGACTGGTTTGATCTCCTTGCTGTTAATCCAAAACAAATATTTACTCAGTATCAAATTTGTAGGTTAAGCATCTAGTGGGATAGCATAATAAACAAACAATACTAAGTTTTTTAAAGTACACCTTTAGAAGATATAAAAAGCATATCAAAGTGTGGCATAAGAGAGATACAAATTAAAACTCTACATTTGAGCTAGTAAATAGTTTGGTAATTTTCAGGATAAACTGAAGTTGGAAAACTGGATAAAATATGTCTCCCTTCTGAGAGTGGTCAGTGCCATTAGGAGCTCTCTGACCCTTGAGTCTGAATATCATGTCCTCAGAAGGAGTTAAAAAGGGCCACAGGATTATCTGAGTACCATGTTCAACAGTGACAGAGTCCTGCTGCTGCTGCTAAGTCACTTTAGTCGTGTCCAACTCTGTGCGACCCCATAGACAGCAGCCCACCAGGCTCCCCCATCCCTGGGCTTCTCCAGGCAAGAACACTGGAGCGGGTTGCCATTTCCTTCTCCAATGCATGAAAGTGAAAAGTGAAAGTGAAGTCACTCAGTTGTGTCCGACCCTTAGCGACCCCATGGACTGCAGCCCACCAGGCTCCTCTGTCTACATCATGACAATCAAGCGGTTCAACCTCCAGAAAGATTCAGGGTTCTTTAGGAGCCTGATGAAATCCTTCCCTTTTGTGAGGGAGTCAGTTATTAGAGAAATTTTGAAGCAGAGACAGATGGTAAATCCTAGGTAGAGACCAAGGAAATAGGGAACTGGGCAGTGGCACCCCACTCCAGTACTCTTGCCTGGAAAATCCCATGGATGGAGGAGCCTGGTAGGCTGCAGTCCGTGGGGTCGCTAAGAGTCAGACAGGACTAGGCAACTTCACTTTCACTTCTCACTGTCATGCACTGGAGAAGGAAATGGCAACCCACTCCAGTGTTCTTGCCTGGAGAATCCCAGGGACAGCAGAGCCTGGTGGGCTGCCATGTATGGGGTCGCACAGAGTCAGACACGACTGAAGTGATTTAGCAGCAGCAGCAGCAGGACACATATACTGGACCTGAGTGCTCCCATTTCAGGCTCACAGACATTATGGAGCCCAACATTATGTAGAATCCCTGGGTGTCCACAACTTGACCTACGATTTTTAATTCTTAGAGACTGGGCATACTCATTTCATGATTACTGATGCTGCAGAGAGTTGAAGACTATCTCTGCTAGGAAAATGCCTGGGATCCATTGACCATGGGCATCCTGATATCCAAACTGATCTAAATACACTTTCTTTCACTCATCACCTCATGACCTATATAGATGATGTGCCAGGCACTCTGAGGTTTTATTTATGGAAAACTCAACTCAGCTTGGTGATACTAATTTTAATTTTTAAGTTTAATTTAATTTTTTAATTTTAAAATTGTTATATCTTCATCAGACCTATGTATATATGTATGTTTGCATATATATCTACATTTATATCCACCCATCCATCTATTTCTGCATATATCATCATCTGTCTAATCTGGCAAATATTTGCAAAGAAAAATGACTAGATTCTGAAGGGATGGCATATTTAAATTTTGATACATACTATCCGAATCTCTGGGGCTTCCCAGGTAGAGCTAATGATAAAGAATCCTCACACCAGTGCAGGAGACATAAGAGATGCGGGATCAATGCCTGGGTCACGAAGATCCCTTGGAGGAGGGCATGGCAATCTGCTTCAGGATTCTTGCCTGGAGAATCCCATGGACAGAGGAGCCTGGTGGGTACAGCACATAGGGTTGCAGAGTCAGACACAGCTGAAGGGACCTAGCACATAGTCAGTATCTCTACAGAACACTTTTATCCATTTTTATTCTAACCAACTGTGTCTGAAAGTGCCTGTGACAGGCACTCTCACGATCATTAGGCATTTTTGGACAATTTGATAAGTATGGTAGGTAGAAATTTAGCATGAGAAACTCCACTCCAATGTGGCCCAGGAGTGTGCATAGATCAGTTCAGTTCAGTCCCTCAGTCATGCCCGACTCATTGCAACCCCATGGACTGCAGCACACCAGGCTTCCCTGTCTATCACCATCTCCCGGGGTTCATTCAAACTCATGTCCATTGAGTCAGTGATGCCATCCAGCTATCTCATACCCTGTTGTCCCCTTCTCCTCCTGACTTCAATATTTCCCAGTATCAGGGTTTTTTCCAATGAGTCAGTTCTTCGCATCAGGTGGCCAAAGTATTGGAATTTCAATTTTAGCATCATCTTTTCAATGAATGTTCAGGACTGATTTCCTTTAAGATGGACTGGTTGGATCTCCTTCCTGTCCAAGGGACTCTCAAGAGTCTTCTCCAACACCACAGTTCAAAAGCATAAATTCTTTGGCACTCAGATTTCTTTATAGTCCAACTCTCCCATCCATACATGACTACTGAAAAAGCCATATCCTTGACCAGACAGACCTTTGTTGGCAAAATAATGTCTTTCCTTTTTAATATGCTGTCTAAGTTGGTCATAGTTTTTCTTCCAAGGAGCAAGCATCTTTAATTTCAGGGCTGCAGTCACCATCTACACTGATTTTTGAGCCCCCCAAAATAAAGTCTTTCACTGTTTCCATTGTTTCCCTATGTATTTTCCATAAAGTGATGGGACTAGATGCCAACTTTTTACTCTCCTCTTTCACTTTCATCAAGAGGCTCTTTCTTTAGCTCCTCTTCACTTTCTGTCATAAAGCTGCTGTCATCTGCATATCTGAGGTTATTGAGATTTCTCCTGGCAATCTTGATTCCAGCTTGTGTTTCTTTCAGTCCAGCGTTTCTCACGATGTACTCTGCATATGAGTTAAATAAGCAGGGTGACAATATACAGCCTTGAAGTACTCCTTTTCCTATTTGGAACCAGTCTGTTGTTCCATGTCTAGTTCTAACTGTTGCTTCCTGACCTGCATACAGATTTCTCAAGAGGCAGGTCAGGTGGTCTGGTATTCCCATCTCTCTCAGAATTTTCCACAGTTTATTGTGATCCACACAAAGGCTTTGGCATATTTCACACCAGCCTAAATGAATATATAACAGTCCTGTCTTTAAAAGCCCTGCACCTCATCATTCTGGCACCAGAGCCTCTGTTGGCTTGGCCCACCTCTCCCTTGAGGTGTTCTTTCTTCAATAAACTTGTTTTTACCATGGGTCAGACCTCAGATTCTTCATGTCCTTATCAAGAACCATCGCCCACAAGGAAGGGTCTTTTTTGACTGTCTGTGTCAGGAAAAGGTAGAAGTACTATATCATATTGTTTTAGTGTACTTTTTTCCTGATAAATATTTAATCCTCCCATATGTTTTGCATATTTACTGAAACATCACATCTTTTTGGTAAGTTTTTAGCTTATTATCTTTGGTTCTTTCATGATATCCATATTACCTATAGATTTAGAAAGGCACTTTATAGAAAAGGAAAGTATGCTTTTGTCAAATGAAGCCATGTATTCAATAAATATTTATTGAGCACCTTCTTGGTACTAGGTACAATGCTAAGAGCTTTCATATTAATTTTCTGATCATTAATTGTAGTTTGATTTTGGCCTTTTTTCACACATAAAATTATTTTTATTTTATTGTAATAATCTATGTTAATTTAATTCTGGCTTTGTTCTCATGTTGGAGTGGCTAGTATGCCACACAGAATTATTAATAAATGTAAACATAAACAGACAATATAAATAACTATTTATGTGTTATGTATTTAATCCATTGGAATTTATTTTGCATTGAGAATGAAGTAGAATTCAGATTCTAATTCCAATAACATCTCAGTAATAGTAATTCTTTTGATTTAGTAATAAAACTGTTGTCTACCATATGGAATATTACCTTGTCATATATTTGATTTCCCAGACATATTTGGGGTTTTTTTTGGTCTTCTATCATTTGTCCATTCTTGTATTCATCCATGTGTTTATTCCTCAGTGTTATTTGATGCTATTCTATTTAGATATTTTAGTGTTTTTTTATTCAATGTTTCTTTTCTTCTTCTTCTTCCTTTCCATTTCTTCTTCTAGAGGATCTTCCTGACACAGGGATCAAACCTGTGTCTCCTGCATTGGCAAGTGGATTCTTTACCACTGAGCCACATGGGAGGCTCCATTCTGATACTTACCACAGATATAATCCTGAAAATATTATTTGTTTAAGATTTATTTCCTCATTTATAAAATGAGAGCAATGATAGCTATATTATATAATCCTGATAGAATGGATTTAGTAAAATGAGTCCCTGGCACATAGCAAATAGTTGTAAATGTTACAATACTTTGACACTACTGGCAATACATTAGGATTATTTAGCACTTAGGCTTCCCTGGTGGCTCAGAGGTTAAAGCGTCTGCCTGCAGTGCGGGAGACCCAGGTTCGATCCCTGGGTTGGGAAGATCCTCTGGAGAAGGAAATGGCAACCCACTCCAGTACTCTTGCCTGGAAAATTCCATGGACTGAGGAGCCTGGTGGGCTATAGTCCATGGGGTTGCAAAGAGTCGGACACGACTGAGCGACTTCACCTTATTTAGCACTTGGTAAGTGTCTTTTTCCTTAAGAGTCCTGTGTATTCTGACTTCTTGGAATTTGCATTCGGCTTTGAAGATATTTTATTTGTAGCTTTCAAATATCATGATTTCTCAGTATTACTGTTTAACTTTTTAATCTGTTATTATTTCTGACATTCTGTTTTATTTTAGGACTGCATGACATTTTTCCTCTTTTTTGTTGTTATTTCTTTAAAATTTATTGTGCTATTGATTTCATTTGCTTTTAGAATTTCTTAGATTTTTCTATTAATACATCTTACAATTTTTAAAAATATAAATTTATTTATTTTAATTGGAGGTCAATTACTTTACATCTTACAGTTTTTTATAGCATGAAAAATCACATATCTGGATAGCTGAATTTACTCCCAAAGTCATTAGCAGGTGAGCACAAGCAAACACAGAGTTTACACTACAATAGGAAAAGCTTTCAGTAGGCATTGAGAGAAAAAATAATCTTTCATGAATTCTCAAAGTTTGCTTCAGCTTTCTCTAATCCAACAGAATAATTGCAAACCATTTGAAATCAATTTTCTAAAACAAAAATCTGTTGGTTTTTTATCACTGCATAACAAATTTAGTGATCTAAAACAGTACCTCTAAACTGTTCTGCTATTTGCATGGGCTGGTCAGAAGTCGGGTATGGCCATCAATGTCCTCACAAAGTGTCTTCAGGGCTGCAGTCTCCTCTGGAGCACAGGGTCCTCTTACAGGTTTATTCAAGTTGTTGGTAGAATCCAATCTCCTGAGGTTTATGGAACTGAGGGTCTCAGCTCCTAGAGGCCATTTCAAGTAGTCTGTCATGTGACCTTGTTTACAGACAGCTCATACTATAATAGCTTATTTCTTCAAGGTCATTAAAAAAGCCTCTTTTGTGGGAGGTGGCTAAAATGGTGGAGTCGGAAGACCCTGGAGGGGTTTATTAACAGATATTGAGTATAATTCCCCATGTTATACAGTTTAGACAAATTTTCAAAAAAAAAAATGCAAGTTTAAATCTCTTTGAAAATTGAAGATGTATGTATCCAAGTCTTTGTTATTTTTGCTATATTTCTCTTAAGAGAGCAATATTTGAAATTGACAGCTTATTGCATCCTAATTGTTTCTTCTTCTTCTTTTTTTTAAGAATCAGTTTTCTGCATCTTATTGCAGCCTTCCCAGTCTTCACAGTTGTAGACCATACCTATCACATTGAACCATTCCAGGACAACTCTCTTAGAGGCAATCTGAAGCCACATTCAGTGGATGCAGTTTGGAGTTATTAGGATTTCTTTAATTTCCAAACTTGACTTAGAATTTCCATCATTTCTGGGTTGGCTACCAGGAGTCACCGGTAGTAGAATTACCAGGTAAAAAAGAGGTTTACTCACTCTGGGCATTAGTTTCAGGGTTAGTGCTTATCCCAAAGCCTTTAAAAAGTAAAATCATCATTCTCTTAACACAATTTTCATCAATAACTGACCAGTTATACCAAGCTTCGCTTCTCACTAGCATCCTCAGAATGCCAATTTGGAATTCTTGGCTCTTGATTCCATCTCTCTTTTTCCTTTATGCCCCAGGAAATATTGTTTCATAGCTATCATTCCTTTGTGTCTTTATCTTCTTCCTAATCTTAGAAAAGAGACTGCTCCTCCTACTCTACATTGTCTTCTTTAGTTTTTTCAAAGGATAGTTGTGTATTCTCCCAAAATTTGAAACCCAGAGTCAGCCATAGGATTAGGGTCTTTGTCTCTTTCTATCTGCACATCAATACACTTATCTCACTATGACTTCTGAAAGTTCTGCTCTTCTCAAATTCACACCATTTAACCTTCTCCCTTGTCTCACACTGGCATTCACCAGACTCTGTCACTCTTTCTCATTAAGTAGATTCTTTAATGAGTTTTTTGGGTTGTAGTCTTCCTCTCATCCTAAGTCTTGCCATTGTTATGACTGATTCCTTCACTCATATAGACATCCCTTTCAATAAGACTGCTCATTTTCTTCACCTCTGTGTCTCCAGTGATAAGAACATTTGCTTTACTTCAGGTGTGCCATCCCATAGTTTTACCCTGCACCTTGTTATCATCTGAAATTGCCCTATTTCCAAAATCACTAATCAAATTCCCCAACTTAGTATCACTTCTTCTCTTTCTAGTCTACACATCACTATTTTCTCAGACCATATTTCCATATTAGATCCTCCACAATCAACTGACATTTAATTTTCTTCAATCTTCCTTCTTCACTTTCTTTGTTTTTCTTCTACTTTAAAAATTTTATTTTATATTGGAGTACAGCCTATTAGCAATGTTCTGAT
This sequence comes from Aepyceros melampus, assembly GCA_006408695.1. Classification (NCBI taxonomy): domain Eukaryota; kingdom Metazoa; phylum Chordata; class Mammalia; order Artiodactyla; family Bovidae; genus Aepyceros; species Aepyceros melampus. The sequence goes on along the minus strand of SJXQ01003025.1, from coordinate 332,654 downwards.
AGTTTCATGGCTTCAGGAGGACAGCAAAGTGATAGTTGAGTGTGTATATATATATATATATTTTTTTTTCTTTTTCAGATTCTTTTTCCTTACAGATTATTACAAGATACTGAATATAGTCTCTCTTGCTATAAGTAAGTCTTTGTTAGTTATCTATTTTATTTAGTAGGGTGTATATATAATACCAAACTCTCCTATTTTGCCTCTCTCCCGCCATATCTATGAGTCTATTTCTGTTTTGTAAATAAGTTAACTTGTATCATTTTTTCAGATTCCACGTACAAGTGATATCATGCAAATTTGTGTTTCTCTGTCTGACTTACTTCACTTAATATGAAAATTTCTAAGTCTATCCATATTGCTGCAAATGACATTATTTCATTCTTTTTTATGGCTGAGTTATATTCCATTTGTGTGTGTGTGTGTGTGTGTGTGTGTATACACCACATCTTCTTTGTCTTAAATCAAACTTTTAGCAATAATTTTGCTATTATCATAATATCCTTATTCATCTTTCATTTTCTTGCCTCCCCTGAAAAATTCTAAACTAGGTTAAACCCTACTATCATCTGTCTTCATACCTATCTGAGTATCTGGGCCTTGGAGGAAGGCATCACAGAGAAAGTTGCCATCAGCATAAACTCATGATCACCAACCTCAGTTTGGCTCTTAATCTTGCCTAGAAATTCATTAGTTATCAGTTACTTTGGGTTCTTCTAATCGCAACAAAACTGTTTCAAGTCTTCCCCACCTTCATCAAACCTCATAATTCTCACACTTCCTCTTACTTTCTAAATATATACCTTTTACTTTTTTTTCAATAAAGATAAAACTTTATTCATTTTAATGAGTCTTTTGGGGGTAAAATTACAAAGTTTATGTGTGCATGCTAAGTTGCTTCAGTCATGTCTGACTCTTTGCAACCCCATGGACTGTAGCACACCAGGCTCTTCTGTCCATAGAGATTCTTCAGGCAGGAATGCTAGAGTGGGTTGCCGTGCCCTCATCCAGGGGGTCTTTCTGATCTAGGGATGGAAACATGTCTCTTATGTCTTCTGCTTTGGCAAGTGAATTCTTTACCACTAGTGCCACCTGGGAAGCCCACAAAGTTTACAGAACAGTTACAACTAAGACTTTTGTTTTCATCTTTTCTGTCTCCTTTTTAAAATTAATTTTACTTGAAGGATAATTGCTTTACACTATTGTGCTGGCTTCTGCCGTTCATCAACATGAAGCAACCATAGGCACACAGACGACCCTTCCCTCTTGAACCTCCCTCCTGTTGCCCACCCCATCCATCCTTCTAGATTGTCACAGAGCTCCCTGAGTCATACAGCAAATTCCCACTGGGTATCTGTTTTACATATGGCAATCTACATGTTTATGCTACTCTCCATATTCATCCCTCCCTCTCCTTCCCTCTCCCTGTGTCCACAAGTCTGTTTTCTTACTTTATAAAGCATGTAGAAATCCAGTCTCTAAGTGCCCTGCTCTGCTTAGTCTACCTCCATTTGCCCACTCACCCAGCCTACCTTCCTTTGCTCCCAACCTCTAATTCTTCCCTTCCATAGCAGAGAAGTCCTCTCAATGACTCTCTTAGGCTGGACTCTCCGTGTGCTTTGGTCCTCTTTTGTCATCCTATCTTCTCAGGACCTTTTCACTATCAGTAATCATTCTTCCTTTCCTCTCTCTTCTCCTCTCCTTTCCTCTTTCCCCTCTTCCAGTTTTCTCCTCTCACCTCTCATCTTCTTTCCTTCTTTCTCTCTGTGCCACGTATGTATGTGTGTATATATATATATATATATATATGAATGCATGTGTGTGTACCCATACATGTGTGTATACTTGGACACACTAGCATTTAATACCTCACTATCAATCACTATCACTCTGTAGTTTCATATAGGCATCTAAACATATTTAAATCCCTTATTTAAACAAGCAAAACAAACAAAAAGAAAAACAGTCTCAGTTTAAGCAGAGCCTTCTGTCTTTGTATTCTATTCAGTCCCTCAATAGATTGTACAACACTCAGCCGCATTGGTGAGAAATATCATTTATGCTCAACCTGTTAACTCAAGTGCTAATCTCATCCAGAAATATCCTTAAAAACACCCTCAGAAATAATCCTTTAACAGCTATCTGGGTGCCCCATAACCCAGACAAGTTGACATATTAAATTATCCATCACAGCCTAGAATACAGAATTGACTCATAACAATTGACTTGTCCCCGTGTTATATTCTTTTTATTGTAAACAATATTTTATTTATTATTTTAATTAATTTCTGGTCACACTGGATCTTCGTTGCTTCCTGCAAGCTTTCTCTAGTTGGAGCGAGAGGGGCTACTCTTCCCTGTGGTGTGCTAACTTCTCATCACTGTGGCTCCTTTTGCTGGGGGCACAGGCTCTAGTGCACAGGTTTCAGTAGTTGTGGCACATGGGCTTAGGTGCTCATGTGAAATTAGCACATGTGAAATCTCCCTGGACCAGGGATGGAAACTGTGTCCCATAATTGGCAGGAAGATTCTTATCCACTGGCCAGCAGGGAAGTCCTGCAACCAGTATTTCTAAAATACTAGTCATGGAGATCCTCACCGAGCTTAAAAAATTTAAATCAGAAATCACGGATCTTAGAAAAAAAATAAAGACAACATTCTTACAGTAGCCAGCAGGGCCCCCGTGGCTGACTTCTTGCTACCCCTGCAGTCTCTAGTCCCCCACCTTGGTCCCTGCTTTTCACTACATTGCCCTTGAGTGTCTCTCTGCTCCTTTCCACCACAGGGTTTTATATACACTGTTCTCTCTCAGGAACACTTCTTTCCTCCTGCCTCTTTGTGTGTTAACTCATTCATTCTTAATATGATAGCTAATTATTTCTCAGGAAGCTTTACTTACTTTCCAGTATAAATCAGATATATATGATATATTTCCTCACAGAACTGTGATTATTTCCCTCAGTACATCTATCTCAGTTCATAGCCATACATCATCACTGTGATTATTTGGTTGACATATAACTCCTAGAATTTAGACCCATTGAGTATAGGGACTGTGTAATTTTTGCTCAACATTTATATCACCAGCACATAATATTATGGCTATCACATTAAAGGCATTCTATAAATATTTGTTTAATTAATAAATGATTCTTGACAGATGATATGAAACAGAGGGTTGGCTACTTAAGATAAACTAATTGGGAAGGAAAAATTACCTGACCAGATAAAAGTAACTACTAAATTCATATCCTGATGCAAAATGTTTTGTTTTGTTTTGTTTTGCTTTTTCTATTTTGTCCCAATATATATGTTCATTAAGATTGGGTCTATATTGATGATTTTTTTAAGTAAGGCAGAGGAATAAAAAAATTACTAGCAGAGTTTTTCCAAATACCCATTCTTTCCCCTACTCACACCCTCAAGGAACAACATAATCTTCACGTGCAATGAAATGAGGTGGGGGATAGGGAAAGTAACTGAGAAATTGGTTGTTTAAGAATAAAATGCTCTTACCATGACATCGTAGGAAACAATAAAATTATGTGGAGAGCAAATGATTGTAAGTTCAACCACTCAAACCATTAAATTACTGAAGATATGTGTATATATAACACACACATAAGAGTTCTGTAATGCTGTAGGTTACAGGATGAGACAGGAATTACTGAGTTGAAGCTCGTGACATAAACATAGATCAGACCGTTGATAGGCATGTGTGACAGCTTAAGGAACTGTTTACAAGTTTTCAACAGGGAAGTAACAAAGTTAAATTTTTGCCTAGAATTCTTGATTTTCAACTAATAGGAGAGTGTGGGAATAGAAGTAAGAGTCAAAGCTTCAGCACTGCTTGTGGGATTCATTTAAATTCCCTTTGCCTCTATAACATCTGGAAGATATTGATCATACATCTGGCAAGCAGGGTATCTTGCTTCCCTATATAGTTAAGAATTTTTGAAATAAGTGAAAATGAGCTCTACCTTTGAGATGTGGAAAGGATAAACAATTATTGAACTTTAGGGACCAAAAGTGCTTTGCTGTTTCCCTGAAACTAATACTACATTGTTCATCAACTATACTCCAATATAAAATAAAAATTAAAAAATATGATCCTTCTACTGGCTGAATGGAAATGGGTTTGAGAAAGTAGAGACCACTTGTTCATTCCACAGATATTTGTTGAGGATCACCATATTCTGATTAATATACAGCTCCTACAAGACCATGGCATAGTTTTACATATGCCTTCATGGGGTTTGTATTCTGATGAAGAGATAAATAACAAGTGAAACTATAAAAAAGACATTTTATGTAATGATAAGTGCAATGAAAGAGAGTCCTATAATTGAGATTATAGGGAGAGGTGGAAACTTTATAATGGAAAGCCTTTGGGAAGAGAAAATATCTAATCTTATAACAGAAGGATGAAAATCCAAAGGAAATGTGTGTTCAGAGAGAACAGTTGAGACCAAAGATAAGCCACGGGTAGAAAATAACTGTATTCTAAGAACTGAAAGGCTATTGTAACCTGTGGCCCAGTGAGCTTGAGCTGCAGATTCAGAGAGCAAGAGTCATGCCCTGAGGTGAAGGGTGACCGGGCCAGGTCACGCAGGTTGGGCTCATGGGGACAGGCTTATACTAAGTTCTAAGTGAGAGGTGCAGCTGCAGAAGTGTTTCCAGGAGTGTGATAAGTGGCATTTTAGCTTCAGTGTGGAGAATGACTGGAGGGGGCAAGAGTGAAAGATCAGTATGGAAGTATTTCAGAATTCGAGGAGAATTATGGATGGCGCTTGGGCCATGGTGGGAACATTGACAGTGAGTCGTTTTGAGATTTCTGTTAGATCTTGATTCTTCACTCTTGTTTCTTTGTTCCCTAAACAGGGGGTTTGGCTGTTACTTATTCGAGAGCAACAGCAGAAGTGGCTATGGGAAGAAAGGCTAAGCTTTTAACTGAATGAAGAGAAGAGCTGATATGTCAGGAGATGGCCGAATTACAGTGGAAAACTAGTAAAATGACTAACATGGCTTGCACTTCCACACGCAGAGCTTCGCAAGCAGAAAGGGGAGAGATGGTCTGGAAGAAGCAGAACAAGGACACCGACTGCGACTCCTTGCTGACCCTGAGAAGAGGAACATCCTCTGCTTGAAAGGGCTAAAGGGGAAACAGTGACCTCAAAGGATATCCAGGTGAGAGTTAAGGCAAGGAGGTGTAGGGATTATTTAGAGAGAAGGCTGAGGATTCAGAGGAGTTTATCCTACTCTGGGAGTTAGAGAGCAAGAGAGGAAGTGTGTGGGACTGGAGAGAAGATATTCTTGTGTTTCTGCACAGCCAGGGCTTTCTGAGAAAATCTTACTGAAACTTGGGATCTGAACTAAAAGACAAATCTGAAATTAAATTATGACTAAGTAAGAAACCATTAACAGTACTAACCTTTTTGGAGGCATGTATTTATACTGTAAGAGAAGGTGAGAGATGGGACTGAGGCAACACCTCTGGGTTTTGCCAGAGGGTCTTACCTTTCACCTGAAGAATTTATTTATACTCCAAAGGGTTAGAACGCAGGCTCCTTTCCCTCACATTTCTCAGGAAACTCTCCCAGGATGGGAGCAGCATCTCTCTCTCTCTCAAATAAATGTCCAGATTTATGTTATTTAAGTTCTTCTACATAAAGATGCCTTATATGTATCTAGCTTTAACCATATTTCCCAGAAATAAAAATTGGGACACAAGAGAACTTCGTATTTATTATGTGCTGTAAGTATATAACAATAATTTGTTCTGCTTCAGAAATGTTGCATGTGCATTCAGGATTTTAATAAATATAGGTATAAAAAATTAAAGATTTTGTCAGGAAAAAGAAGAGTGTGAATTGTGCCGAGTTCTGGCAATATAAGAATGAGTCTTTGTGATAAAAGGGGAAATGAGGAGTCTTGTTATAACAGGGGTAACGTCAATAAATTTTTGCTTTAGTTGACTAAGAGAACATGAGAGTCTATACTTGGCCACTTACTATAAGGAAGGGAGGAATTTGAAGACTTATTTCCGAGATTTAGATTGACTGGATTTGGTGATGAACTAGGTGTGGAAGAGAGAAAAGCAACTTTAGATTTCTCCTTATATAAATGGATAATTGATATAAATTGACATTTAGAAGTAGAAGATAAGAAAATAATGAATCTGTATTCATTTAGTATTTTGTTTTCAAGATCAGGGTTGTTAAACTCTACACGAAAGAAAATCAACTCTTTCGGGGAAGTATAGTTCTATAGGCTTCCCTGGTGGCTCAGAGGTTAAAGCGTCTGCCTGCAGTGCGGGAGACCCAGGTTCGATCCCTGGGTTGGGAAGATCCTCTGGAGAAGGAAATGGCAACCCACTCCAGTACTCTTGCCTGGAAAATTCCATGGACTGAGGAGCCTGGTGGGCTATAGTCCATGGGGTCGCAAAGAGTCGGACACGACTGAGCGACTTCACCTTCCTTCCCTTCACCTTCCTTCCTTCCCATAGTTCTATAAGTCTTGACAAATATATATGGTCATACAATGTCCACCAAAATCAAATTAAAAAATACATTCACCACCATAAGTATATTTTACAGTAAATATTTCTCACATATCTCCTTCATCTGATAAAATAAACTAATTTCTGTTCCTAAGAACATTTCATATTTCTAGAACATTATTCAAATAGAATCATACAGTGGATAACTTTTTGTGTCTCATTGCTTTTGCTTAGTATCATACTTCTGAGGCACATGGGATGTTTATTTCATATTATCAGTATTTTTTATTTTTACTTAATTATTTACTTAGTGTTGAATAGTTTTCTATTGTATATTTAAATTACAATTTGTGTATTTATTCATTAGCTGATAAATATTTGTGTTGTTTTCAGTTTTTATGAATAAAGATACTATGAACAGCCATGAAAAGGCCTAAACTTAGAAAAGAAACCTGAGCTAGTTAAAATTTTCAGAGCAATCAGCTTATTGGGAATATATAAACTTTATAAAGTATGTATAGATTAAGACGATTAAAGGGCAAAAGAATAAATCTTTAGAAAATCAGTTTTTTAGAGGCAGGCAAGTCAGAGGAAGCTCTGACAGAGACAGGAGAAGATTGATATGGAGACAGAGGATGAACCATTAAAAGTGTTGGATCAGAGAAACCCAGAGAGAAGGGTTATAATAGGTCAAATAATCTTTAAAACAAAAAATGTGAAGACTGTCTCATAAAGCAAAAACTAGGTTAAAGTTAACAATGGTGAGCTGAGTTTAGTATATTTGTCACTGTTAGAGAAATGAATTTAAGATAATTGAATGTAGGGAAACAGTAGAAACAGTGTCAGACTTTGTTTTTTTGGGCTCCAAAATCACTGCAGATGGTGACTGCAGCCATGAAATTAAAAGACGCTTACTCCTTGGAAGAAAAGTTATGACCAGCCTAGACAGTATATTCAAAAGCAGAGACATTACTTTGCCGACTAAGGTCCGTCTAGTCAAGGCTATGGTTTTTCCTGTGGTCATGTATGAATGTGAGAGTTGGACTGTGAAGAAGGCTGAGCGCCGAAGAATTGATGCTTTTGAACTGTGGTGTTGGAGAAGACTCTTGAGAGTCCCTTGGACTGCAAGGAGATCCAACCAGTTCATTCTGAGGAGATCAACCCCGGGATTTCTTTGGAAGGAATGACGCTAAAACTGAAGCTCTAGTACTTTGGCCACCTCATGCGAAGAGTTGAATCATTGGGAAAGACCCTGATGCTGGGAGGGATTGGGGGCAGGAGGAGAAGGGGACGGCAGAGGAGGAGATGGCTGGATGGCATCACTGACTCGATGGACGCGAGTCTGAGTGAACTCCGGGAGTTGGTGATGGACAGGGAGGCCTGGCGTGCTGTGATTCATGGGGTCGCAGAGAGTCGGACACGACTGAGCGACTGAACTGAACTGAATGTAGGGAAATAGAGATCTTTAGTTTTAGGTGTGGGCTTCCCTGGTAGCTCGTTTCCCTGGTGGCTCAGACGGTAAAGCGTCTGCCTGCAATGCGGGAGACCCGGGTTCGATTCCTGGGTTGGGAAGATCCCCTGCAGAAGGAAATGGCAATTCACTCCAGCACTCTTGCCTGGAAAATCCCGTGGACAGAGGAGCCTGATAGGCCAGAGTCCATGGGGCCCCAAAGAGTTGGACTCGACTGAGCAACTTCACTTTCACTTTCCCAGGTAGCTCAGAGGGTAAAGTGTTTGCCTGCAATGAAAGAGACCTAGGTTCGATCCTTGGATTGGGAAGATCCCCTGGAGAAGGGAAAGGCTACCCTCTCCCGTATTCTGGCTTGGAGAATTCCATGGACTGTGTAGTCCACGGGGTCACAGAGAGTTGGACACGACTGAGTGCCTTTCAGTTTCAGTTTCTTTGGCTTTATTTTCCAGCAAGCAGAATTACTATTACTAAATCATCATTTTAAGAATAGCACTGATACTTAGCATTTTACTAAGTGCAAAATTCCAATTAGTATTTAAAAACCCTGAATATGATAGAAAATTGCCCCAAACAAATATCTAAAGCATTAAAATATTAGTTTAGATTGAAACAATAAAAAGCAATGAAATTAGCAAGCAAGATTTGCCTAATAGCAAATAAATATGCTACATTCATTTAGAATTGCTTTCCTTTAATGTGGAATTTCTATTTTAAATTCATATGTACTATTAATGATAATTGTGAAATAAACATCACACTGCTATCTTTGTATTAAAATTAGAGAAGCATTTTGTCTCTCTGAGTACTTATTTATTAATTACAGCTATGTATACAGTACTCATCATTTGTGGTAGCAAACTGTTCCTTTTAGGAAGATTGAATAATAGAGTATTTCCACAAGCCAGAAGGTACAACATTGACATATTCAATGCTGGAGTAGCTAAGTATATTGACACTCAGGGAAACAGATAGGCAGCCAGGTAAACAATGTCAAAGGTGTCAGCATGAAGCAGAATTTGGGAATTCAGAAACAAAACTTTCCAGTTTCCGGGGTGAGAAGAAGACCACTGCCTGGTGAAAAGAAGGGAAAACCCATGCCACAGAAACTAGAAAACTGGTCATATTATCAGTGAAAGTGTTAGTAGTCACTCAGTTGTGTCTGACTTTGCAATCCCACGGACTGTAGCCTGCCAGGCTCCTCTGTCTATGGGATTTTCCCAGCAAGAATATTGGAGCGGATTGCCACGCCATCTTCCAGGGAATCTTCACCACTCAGAGACTGAACCCGCATCTGCTGCGTCTCCTCTATTGCTGGTGGATTCTTTACCACTGAGCCACAAGGAAGCCCATAATGGTATGTAACAGAATGTTACACATTATTCTATTAAGCTTTTTTGTCCCTAATTTTTGGTTTCCAGTATTTCTGAGCATATTTGAACTAAGTACTTTGGGGTGACACTTTTTATAGATTGATTCTTGGATTAAACGGCTCCAAGGATTTAATTAACATTTTCTCTCTTCTTTCCTCCTGATCATTGATGAAGCTGTTAAAAAGAGCCTAATATCAGTCCCAGTGACACATACAAGACTCTTCCAATCAACTCAATAAACTCTATTTGTCACTACTCTTTAATAACCTTTCAAACACCTTTCAGTTCATGTGTTAATGTCAGCATGTAAACTAATGTTTATTTTTCAAGTATTATTTCTTGAGACTCTATCAAATATGTCCTTAAAATCAAATTTACCATCTCCAAAATAGTACTTCTGAAAAATTAACAAAAATATAAGCTTTATTTATTTACAAAGATTTTTTTAAAAATTAAACATATAATTTTATAAATTAGCATTTAAAAATTCTCATAAATTTTATCAATTTGTAATACTACAACAAAAGATTTAATCTTATAAGAAGATTTTAAAAAGCAAACATCATGAAAATGCAGACATTCTGATTCTTGATTCAGCATTCAATCTAACAGATGAACTTTGAAGTTGAGAGAAAGAAGTTTCATTAAAACTTTTAGATATAATTTGGAAATCAGAAAATTATTTGGAGAATATTTTCTACGTAATATACCTCTTTTAAGCTGCACATCCTTCTTTCCCAGTTATCTAAAATTCCCAGAATCCTTTTAGGTAGTAAAATAAGCATATATTTTACCCATAGATATTTTTGGTGAAAATTATAAGTTGATTCATAATTGCATTTCTGAAGAAAAATAAAGACATTTGTTGCCAAAGATTATGCCATTTTTAATGTTTTTTGTTTGTAAGCAGAATAAACTTGGTATTAATTACCAATAAAAATTCACTGTTTTTAAGAATTTATAGAGTGCCATCTATCTGTCACTGCTCTGAGTTGACTGATGCAGCCATTTCATGAATAATGATATTTTATTTCAGAGACATAGTTTACTAGTCAAGTATTAGTCTACAGTAAGCATTAATATCTATTTTCAAGTTTTATATTCCTGTGGTTTTAAAATATATTCTTGGCCATTTTCCAAACTAATACTATTTTAAGACCAAGGTCTTTGCCAAAGTTAGAATATTTATAATGAAATGAACACTTTCTACTGTTATCAAATGACAGTATTTTCCACTAGTTATCTTCTTAAATTATAAATACTGCTTTCTATATTCCTGACAAATAAGTAATCATATCCTAAAATAAATTTTAAGCTTATGCCTTTGAAATTATCTTTCCAAGATTTTTATGGCTGCTCATTTTTCTGTGGATAAGCATTTATGGCCAAAAGAGATTTAAGCTATTAAATAATTACACTATATTGGTTGGTATATCTGCTAACTTCCAAGTGGGAAAAGATAAGGAAAACTTTAGAAAAGAACTTGGTAATGGAGGTAAGGAAAATAAATTTTTAGATTCTTATTATCAAATACTACAAGGTTTGATGTTAGTAAGACCAAACAAGGAAATGTTTTCAACCTTGTATGAACATTCTTTCCTCTGTCTCAGGATATCTTTTCATGAATCACAAGGGAGATAATACTAATGAGCTTCATGCTAACTGACTGGGACATTCTCATTTTGTTAACCTGGCCAATCACATTGAGTTTTGTCTCATTATCCAAATACTCCCTCGCGGAGAAAATTGTCAATAATCAGACAGAATCAAGGCAGAAAATTGATGTTTTTTGGACAGTTGGAGCAACACAGGTCAGGATGCCCTTCAGGAGTGCGTTGACAAGATCATCTAGGAAAGGTACTGCCAGTTTAGTTGTGGAGTGACATTTGATCATTGCCAAAGTGTTCAAAAGACTTGAAAGCTAGACAAAGTTTATTCTTAAGATGGTTATAGTCGCAGGATTAACTTTTCACTGTCATCTTTTTTAGTTTTATTTTTTTAAATTATTGCTCTGTCAATAAATATGAAATAAACAATCTTACACATTTGCAATTGCATAAAGAATTGGGGAAATTTTATTTTCCTCTTTAAATCAATGTTAAACAGCATGAGAATGGAATACTCTTTCACACACCTTTGTTACATGACTTTCAATCAAAGCACTGGGCTAACAGCATAGCTTTGTGACACAGGAGAAAGCAAAAATGGTTCTAATTACTTTACAACCCCATGTGCAATCAAGCAAGTCACTCAAACACTCGAGGTCTCAGTTTCCTTATATGTAAATAAGAGATAGCAAGATAGACCTTACAGAATTTTTATAAGGATTTAGTAGACAAGAAATGCATAGCATTTGGTATATTTAAAGTCATTTAATTAAGAACATACTTCTTATTGTTATTGTGTCATCAATTTCTCTGCTCTGTAGTTTATATTGCAAGAAATTGACAAATAATTTCAAGCCATAAGGTCGCATCTACAAATACTAGAATCTTTAAACACAGCACAAATACATAGGAAAAAAGGCACATGTAAAATATTAAAATATAGAAAACTTACATGTGAACACTTTGTTCTTCAGCACCAACTTTAAACCTATAATAGAGACATGTTCTTTGGATCTTCCATGTACACGTTCCTTTATCTAGGATTCGTCTCTGTAATCTTAATAAGCACAAGTTCCCATGATTTGTTTTATAGCACCTTATGGCTTAAATGTATAAACAAAATTATAAAGTGTATTTGAAGTTTGAGTTGAAATCCATTTTGAAGTTGAAATCCATTTTTGACATATGTTGTAAGTGTTAGGAAAGTGAGAGTCATGTGATTTGCTCAGGAGACCTAGAATTTTATCTCTGTTATAACAGTTAGAGTGTTCTTCAGCTGCTGAGAAAGTAACACATAACATGTGGCATACCTCTCACTTCAGTAATCAACAAGCATATAACAGTACCACTGCCTGAACAACACCGAATGCACTGGTGCCATAAGGGTGTTATACTGCCGCTCCATAAATTTCACTGATTAAAATACTCTTGGATCAGGTTTTGTCCAATTCAACAGGCAGTCTCATACAGTACCTACTGTTTACATTTTAAATGACAGCATTATGCTGCTTAGACAAAAATTTTATTGAGAAAAAAAATATGTACCACCATAGCATAGTTCCACAGATAATATTCTCATCATGAAGTACTTCTCATTTTTGCAGAAAAATTTGTGAAATTTTAAGAAATAATGTCACAGAAACATTGTTGACCTGTTGGTACAGGATTTGTTTTTGCACTGAATTTATAAGTGCTCAAAGACATTAATATTTATTAGAATTCATTCAAAGCAAATATTGTTTGTTTTGTTTTGTTTTGTTTTTCAAAATAAAGATATAAGGACTTAAAACTTTTAGTTGCATTGTTACCCATCACTTCACTTTGTATAAATATCAGGAGAGTCTCTCTGAAAAACTATACCTTCTCCTCATTTAGTTCAGTTCAGTTCAGTTCAGTTCAGTTCAGTCGCTCAGTCATGTCCGACTCTTTGCAACCCTATGAATCGCAGCACGCCAGGCCTCCCTGTCCATCACTAACTCCCGGAGTTCACTCAGACTCCCGTCCATTGAGTCCGTGATGCCATCCAGCCATCTCATCCTCGGTCGTCCCCTTCTCCTCCTGCCCCCAATCCCTCCCAGCATCAGGGTCTTTTCCAACGAGTCAACTCTTCGCATGAGGTGGCCAAAGTACTGGAGCTTCAGCTTTAGCATCATTCCTTCCAAAGAAATCCCAGGGCTGATCTCCCTCAGAATGGACTGGTTGGATCTCCTTGCAGTCCAAGGGACTCTCAAGAGTCTTCTCCAACACCACAGTTCAAAAGCATCAATTCTTGGATGCTCTGCCTTCTTCACAGTCCAACTCTCACATCCATACATGACCACAGGAAAAACCATAGCCTTGACTAAATGGACCTTAGTCAGCAAAGTAATGTTTCTGCCTTGAATATACTATCTAGGTTGGTCATAACTTTCCTTCCAAGGAGTAAGCATCTTTTAATTTCATGGCTGCAGTCACCATCTGCAGTGATTTTGGAGCCCCAAAAAATAAAGTCTGACACTGTTTCTACTGTTTCCCCATCTATTTCCCATGAAGTGATGGGACCAGATGCCATGATCTTCATTTTCTGAATGTTAGGGACTTGATATTGAATAGGTATTTTTTAATAATCATGCTTCAATAATGTAGAAATCAAAATCTGACCAGTATCAAACACAAAAAGAAGCAGTAATGACTAAAATGTGAATAATAGGGACTACAAACTATCAAGAAATATTCTGACTAAAGCTCCAAATTGGGTGTATTAAAGAGAACATAATTTAGAATTTGGTGATTTTTTTTTTCACACATGAAATTATAATCATATTGTCTATTTACCTTTTGATCTATGAATCTAGTATTTGAAAGTGAATATCTAACAAAACATTTTAATAACAGAAAGAGAATTACAGGACATATAATAACAATGCATTCAGCAAATTGCTATGTGGTTCTACTATATATAAGAGCTGATATGCAAATATGAACAGTATCTTTGGCATTAAAGAAATTAAGAATTATTGAATTTTGTAAGTTTTCTTTTTACAGTAGTCATGTATGGATGTGAGAGTTGGACCATGAAGAATGCTGAGCTCCAAAGAATCGATGCTTTTGAACTGTGGTGCTGGAGAAGACTTGAGAATCCCTTGGAGAGCAAGGAGATCCAACCAGTCCATCCTAAAGGAAATCAGTCCTGGATATTCATTGAAAGGGCTGATGCTGAAGCTGAAGCTTCAGTACTTTGGCCACCTGATGTGAAGAGCCGTCATTGGAAAAGATCCTGATTCTGGGCAAGATTGAAGGCAAGAGGAAAGGGGGCATCAGTGGCTGAGATGGTTGGATGCCGACTCAATGGATATGAATTTGAGCAAACTCAGGGAGATGGTGAAAGACAGGGAGGCATAGCATGCAGCAGTTCATGGGGTTGCAAAGAGTCAGACATGACTTAACCAATGAACAACAACAATCTTCTTTTAAGGAAAAAGAATAAAAACTTGACATATAAAACAAATTGAATTTTATCATCTGTACAATTTTCCTAGGTGAACATCCTCCCAAGAATCATACAAACTAGGTGAGAATGTGTACTTGATGTCTATTGCTGTAAGTGACACTAGATAATGCCACAACATTGCAGCTTAGCTTCCTTCACAGACATTCTCTTATAATACTTCCTTTGTTGCTGTTTAGCCCCTAAGTCATGTCCAACTCTTTTGTGACTCCATGGACTGTAGTGCACCAGGCCTCTCTGTCCATTGGCTTTTCCAGGCAAGAATACTGAAGTGAATTTCCACTTGTTTCTCTAAGGGATCTTCTTGACTCAGGATCAAATCCACATCTCCTGGAGATTCTTTCCCACTGAGCCACCAGGGAAGACCATACTCCCGTAGGTATACACTTGTGCAGTGTAATGATAAATCTGCCATCATTTTAAGGTCATAATTCCTATAAGCGAGCTTTTCTTAATCACTTGATCTGTTCACTGTATGTATTGCTTCAGCCATCTCTCCTCACGGTTTTCTGTTTGTCCCAGACTCTAGTTGGTTCCAAAGAGAAGGAACACAAATGGAAAAATTACATGACATTTAATTTTATAAATTATTATTAGTCTAGATGTGGAGACTAAAATAAATAATAAAAGCTATAATAACCTTCTCTGCATTCTTTTTTAAAATAAAGTGCTTATATTTATATTTCCACATTTTGGATTCATTGTCTACATGATGTTTATAGGTCCTGCAGTTTTTCAGGTAAGAAGCAAAATCTCATTTCAATACATTTAGTTTTGAAGTGATGAAGCCAAATCTTTGATGAGCTGTGTTAGAGGAACAAAATATGAAATATGTATGTATTCACAGTAGTGTACATTTTGTGCCTTGAGTCACTTTGAAAAGTATCTCAGAAAACCTGTAGAATCAGCCCTCTTCTATGTTCACAAGAATTTTATTTGTATTTAGAAAAATGATTCTATAAATTTACACTGGTAAGTATTTTGGGGCATGGAATAAAGGCTACAATAAAGATATAAAGGACATTATTGGTGAGAACAATAAATATTTCCAAAACTTCATAGGAGATAGGAAAATTGAGAGGGATATTGAAATATGAGTAGGAGTTTGTCTAATGGAGAACAATCGGGAAGAAAACATTCCAGAACATAGAACACAGATTTTGGAAGTAACAGTAAAAGTTGATAAAATATTGAGGATTCCAGATCCTTTGTTTAGGCAAATAATCCTAGAAGTTAATAAAAGAATTTTTATCCAAAGGTATGGATTGTTTTATAGCAAAGAATTTGCTGTCAACATAGCTTTCAGTTAGGGCAAATATCAAAGAGACTATTGAAAAGCTATTGTCCTCCAACATTCTTATTAATTTGGAAAAAGGACCCTATAAGTCCCTATCTGGTTCTCACCTAGAGTCAGACATCCTGGAATGTGAAGTCTAGTGGGCCTTAGGAAGCATCACTATGAACAAAGCTAATGGAGGGGATGGAATTCCAGTTGAGCTATTTCAAATCCTAAAAGATGACGCTGTGAAAGTGCTACAATCAATATGCCAGCAAATTTGGAAAACTCAGCAATGGCCACAGGACTGGAAAAGGTCAGCTTTCATTCCAATCCCTAAGAAAGGCAATGCCAAAGAATGCTCAGACTATTGCAAATTGCACTCCTCACACACTAGTAGAGCAATGCTCAACATTCACCAAGCCAGGCTTCAATAATACATAAACCATGAACTTCCAGCTGTTCAAGCTGGTTTTAGAAAAGGAAGAGGAACCAGAGATCAAATTGTCAACATCTTCTGGATCATCGAAAAAGCAAGAGAGTTCCAGAAGAAACATCTATTTGTGCTTTATTCCATTCCGTTCCGTTCAGTTGCTCAGTCGCGTCCGACTCTTTGCGACCCCATGAATCGCAGCACGCCAGGCCTCCCTGTCCATCACCAACTCCCGGAATTCACTCAGACTCACGTCCATGGAGTCCATGATGCCATCCAGCCATCTCATCCTCAGTCGTCCCCTTCTCCTCCTGCCCCCAATCCCTCCCAGCATCAGGGTCTTTTCCAATGAGTCAACTCTTCGCATGAGGTGGCCAAAGTACTGGAGCTTCATCTTGAGCATCATTCCTTCCAAAGAAATCCCAGGGTTGATCTCTTTCAGAATGGACTGGTTGGATCTCCTTGCAGTCCAAGGGACTCTCAAGAGTCTTCTCCAACACCACAGTTCAAAAGCATCAATTCTTCGGCACTCAGCCTTCTTCACAGTCCAACTCTCACATCCATACATGACCACAGGAAAAACCATAGCCTTGACTGAGGTGAGGTGAGGTGAAGTCGCTCAGTCATGTCCGACTCTTTGCGACCCCGTGGACTGTAACCTACTAGGCTTCTCCGTCCATGGGATTTTCCAGGCAAGAATACTGGATGGATTGCCATTTCCTTCTCCAGAGGATCTTCCCGACCCAGGGATCGAACCTAGGTCTCCTGCATTGGAGGCAGTCGCTTTAACCTCTGACCAGCTTGTGTTTCTTCCAATCCAGCGTTTCTCATGATGTATTCTGCGTATAAGTTAAATAAGCAGGGTGACATTCCAAAACCTTTGACTGTGTGGATCACAATAAACTGTGGAAAATTCTGAGAGAGATGGGAATACCAGACCACCTGACCTGCCTCTTGAGAAATCTGTATGCAGGTCAGGAAGCAACAGTTAGAACTGGACATGGAACAACAGACTGGTTCCAAATAGGAAAAGGAGTATGCCAAGGCTGTATATTGTCATCCTGCTTATTGAACTTATATGCAGAATACATCATGAGAAACACTGGGCTGGATGAAGCACACGCTGGAATCAAAATTGCCAGGAGAAATATCAATGACTTCAGATATGCACATGATACCACCCTTATGGCAGAAAGTGAAGAAGCACTAAAGAGCTTCTTGATGAAAATGAAAGAGGATAGTGAAGAATTTGGCTTAAAGCTCAGCATTCAGAAAACTAAGATCATGGTATCTATTCCCATCACTTCACGGTAAATACATGGGGAAACAGTGTGAGTCTTTATTTTGGGGGACCTGAAAATCACCACAGGTGGTGACTGCAACCATGAAATAAAAAGACACTTACTCCTTGGAAGAAAATTTATGAGCAACCTAGGCAGCATATTAAAAAGCAGAGACATTACTTTTCCAAAAGAGATCCATGTAGTAAAGGCTATGGCTTTTCCAGTAGTCATATATGAATGTGAGAGTCGGACTATAAAGAAAGCTGGGTGCCAAAGAATTGTTGCTTTTGAACTGTGGTATTGGAGAAGACTCTTGAGAGTCCCTTGGACTGCAAGGAGATCGAACCAGTCCATCCTAAAGGAAATCAGTCCTGAATGTTCTTTGGAAGGACTGATGTTGAAGCTGAAACTCCAAAATTTTGGCCACCTGATTTGAAGAGCTGACCATTGGAAAAGACCCTGATGCTGGGAAAGATTGAAGGCAGGAGGTAAAGGGGACGGCAGATGATGAGATGGTTGGATGGCATCACCAACTCAATGGGCATAGGGCATAGTTTGAGTAAACTGTAGGATTTGGTGATGGACAGGGAGGCCTGGCGTGCTGCAGTCCATGAGGTCACAAAAAGTCAGACACAACCGAGACTGAACTGAACAAGTCCCTACTCTAAGCATGAGCATCTCTTATTCAAATTATTACAGACAGCAAACTCCAACTTTTAAAGATAGTTTTGTCTTGTTTTTGTTACAAGGAAGTTCTATCAGTTGCTAAAAACTTCTTGGATCTTGTATTACCAGCATAATTAACCCCTTCATAGGCAACAGGAAGAAATACCATGTAGGACTAGGGACCTAAGATCTGAAGGTCTGTCCCTTAAAAAAAGACACATACTTCTTAGCACTTCAGATAATAAGATTGGTAGGAAGCTATTTATATGATGCCTGTGATATACCAAGAAATATACAAAATATAGAACCAAGAACTCTTAGAGTTAAAAGAAAAAAAAAGGGGGGGGTCATGAAGTCTTACTTCTCTCACAAGAAATTTTTTCAAATCTTCCTGACATATGGTAATTCAGCATTTTATCAAAGTTTCCCTAATACTCACTTCTTATAAAGAAATTCATTTACCAGTCTCTATCACTTAAAAATATTTTTAAATGGAAATGTAAGCTGCCTCTCTATAACTTTACTCACAGACTCTAATTGTAACCTCTGATAATATTCAGCATGTTTGCTTCCCTTTATACACAGCAGACTTTTGAATACTTATGGATTTCAGTCACTCACTCACCTCTCCAAGCTAAATATTCCACATTCATGACACTCTCATAGACATGTGTTTTTGGACCCATTACCACCCATATCCCCATTCCCTGCTCACTGTTAACTCCATGAACTACAGGCATAGAAGGCTCACACTAAAACCTTGTTCCTCACTTTGGGATGATTCCTATTGATTCCAGTTTATGAAACCTCTCACATTTTTGCCCAAATGGCAACCAATTGCACTCTCCTCCAGCCTGAAAGTTTATATGTTATTGTTCAACCAAACAGGGCTATGTAAAATTTAAATGAAACTTTAAATGCCATGTTTCTGATATCCAAAAATTTAGCCATCCCTCTAAGATTATTGCATCCTGAAAATATACTAAATTTGTCTTCTATGGTTTTATCTGACCTGTGATTAAAAGCCCTGTACAGAACAAGACCAAGAAGGTATCCTTCTTGGTCTTGTCCTTAGAGGCTGAATTCCAGATAGAACATGAGTCAAATCTGTTCAGCTATTTATGAGTCTACCTATGCAGGCATGCACACATGCTGAGTCACTTCAGTTGTGTCCCACTCTTTGTGACCCCATGGACTGCAGCCTGCCAGACTCCTCTCTGTCCATAGGATTCTTCGTCCAAGAATACTGGAGTGTGTTGATATTTCCTCCTCCCGGGGATCTTCGAGACCCAGGGATGGAACCTGCGTCTCCTAAGGCTCCTGCATTACAGGCGGATTCTTTACCGCTGAGTCACTGAGGAAGCCCCCACCTATGGGTACTATTGTTGAACATCATATAGAAATACCGTCAGAAATTCTGTCAAATACCACCATCCCAAGTGATTTCATATTAAACTTGATGACTGGTTCTTCTCCATTCATGAGGTGATCTGCATTTTTTGCCTTTTTCCTTGTTTTTAACAAGTTCTTTGTTCCTTTCAGTTTTTACTAAAAGGGATGGAAGCTAGGCAAGAGGTGACCTTATTATGTACATGATACTATTAAGCAGAAGTGCAAAGTATCCATTCTTCAAAATAGCATCAAAGAGATTTGAGGACACTTGAAATAAGAAACATATACAAAGAATATTCCTAAAATTAAAAGTCAGATTCATGTTAGTGAAAGTTACCTGTTGAACTTGTACATCATAATAAACTAAGGCATACAATTTGGCTTACTCATTGTCTGTTCAAAGCAAATGTTCAGCAATCGACTTTTTTCTCCCTACGGAGAAGGCAATGGCAACCCACTCCAGTACTCTTGCCTGGAAAATTCCATGGATGGAGGAGCCTGGTAGGCTGCAGTCCATGGGATCGCTAAGAATCAGACACGACTGAGCGACTTCACTTTCCTGCATTGGAGAAGGAAATGGCAACCCACTCCAGTGTCCTTGCCTGGAGAATCCCAGGGACGGGGGAGCCTGGTGGGCTGCCATCTATGGGGTCGCACAGAGTCAGATATGACTGAAGCGACTTAGAAGCAGCAGCAGCAGTCTTACTATAATATGACTCTAAAGAACTTATATGATTTTGGCATTCTATATTAGCATATAAGATTCTTAAGGCCAGGGGCTGAATCTTAATCATTAAGCGACCTCAGATTCTTCCAAGCACAGACTCTGGCACTTGAAATCTTTTTTTTTCTTTTTTCAGCAAAGGTGTAGTAAATTAGTGTTTATGAGTTTCTTGAATTGCTAACTACGAGTTGTATCACTCCTACCACCAGCTCGTATAGCTAAATTAATAATCCTGTTGGATGGACTTCACTCATATTTTTTATCTGCATGTTGGGAGTGTCTGTCTAAAATAATTTTGATTTTAGCACAGTAGATATTAAACTGACAGTATTTAGCCAGCAGGCTAGTAGCTTGTTAAGGCAGCTCCTCAAACCTAATGAGAAATCCAAGTCATCAGTACAGAAGTAGGTGCTTGTCTTCTCATTTGCTGTGGCAGGAAGATATTCACTCAGATCATTTGAAAGCTGTATCAAATTATTTTGAAATAAATTAAAAAGAAGGAGGGCTAGGACACAAGTCTTTTTCTTGGCTTTTGATTGGAATTTGATGTAGAGAGTCTGTTCCTACCTGCTCTGATTCTCACAGTGGTATTATGGCTCACACTTTGAAGGAACCTTCACAGCCTGAGATCTGTGCTGAGATCACATAGTTTGGCCCATAGTGATTCCCGTCTATAGAATCAAAGCTTAACTGTAGATCAATACTGCTGACAAAGACTTACATTGTTCTAAATATTTTCCCAGTAAGGTGAGAATTTCTCCACAAAGCACAAGGCGAAAAATTGGGTAGATGTTTAGCAATGGTCAACAATGGAATAGCTTTATCTGAGACCCACACTTGTCTTCTAAAGAAACGCTATCAAGGGACCCAGTTCTATAGGATTCTAAAGGATAATCCTGTCTAAAAAAGAGTTGTCTGGACATATATGCAATTTTTAAATATGCTTTTATCAAGCACAATTCTCTCAAGTCAAATCATTTGGATTCATGTTTCTAAATCCTAGAACCTGGCATGATACCTTTGTACCCACAGTTAACAGATGCATGTAATCAGGTATGACTCTTTGAGATATAAACCCGCATGAAAACAAAGAATGTTCTGGCTCACTTTTCTGAAAATTTCTGAGGCAAGGTTCATGTAAGTCTAAGCCAGATCTTCATAGCTCACTTGGTAAAGAATCTGCCTGCAATGCAGCAGACTGGGGTTCGACTTCTGGGTCAGGAAGATCCCCTGGAGAAGGAAATAGCAACCCACTCCAGTGCCCTTGCCTGGAGAGTCCCATGGACAGAGAAGCCTGGTAGGCTGCAGTCCATGGGGTTGCAAGAGTTGGATACAACTCAGTGACTAAGTCACCGCCACCAAGGCAGCTCCAGTGGCTCAGATGATCCTGCCCATTTCTCTTTCTACTCTGCGCCACATGTCCTGTTGTGTTGGCTTCATCTCGATCCTCCTACAGTCTTGCCTCTAGTCCACCGAAATGCCACCCTTCTCTACACTTTCTCTTGGTCCTTGCTTCATCCAGAGATAAGTGACTGTTTACACTGAAAAGAGTTTTTAGTTTACAGACTTTTTCTCAAATGAAGAACAATTACTTGGCAGTTTTCAAGACACTTTTAGATCCATGATTTTTATCTGATCAGGACAACTATCCCATGAAGTTAAGTAGAGCCGTGATCGCTGTCTTCATTTCACAGAGTCAGGGAGTTAATTTCCTGATTGAGGTCCCAGTTAACAAGGATCTAAATAGGGATAAATAAAGTTTCTCATCCTAGATCTTATGTATTTTTACTTCTATCATGATATACCTGAATTGTTCGGGAAATGAGGTGACGCTATCTTGCAAACAGGGGTCCAGTTTTGACTGGGGTTGATTGTACTTTTCTGGCATATGAAAATGAACCTGACTGCTTGTCTGATGTTGGCATCTCTTGCTTCATGTTAGAAAAGGGAAGAAAAAAAGGTGCATGAAAATAAATAAAACAAAGATACATTGACAGATAGTACTTTAGAGGAAAATGAGATGAAACAGTAAAAGCAGACAAGCTGAAAACACAGAATTCAATGAACAGACAGAATATCCTCAAAGGCCTGCCCTAAGTCTTTTGTCTGAATTTAAAGTAGTTAAAAGCAAGAAGTTAGGGTGCTGCCAGAGCCAGACGAGGGCTATTGTAGCATTCAAAAGGTAGGGTTGTACTGAAGATACAGGTGGAATTTCCTGATCTAATATCAGCAAACACTTGTGGCAAGTGAGGATAGAAATAGGGAAATAACCAAAGGAATGAAGAAGCAAAAGGTTTTTTTACAAAAGTTGAACTTAATCAGAGGTGAAAAGAGGAAACATAAGTTCCAAAATTTTTACAAATTTGGATTTCCTACAGTTTGAGTCAATTTAATCTAAATCTTAGCAATAAGACAACTGTAATTAACATTTTGCTTGAGTGAAAGCATTTCCTGCTGTCAGAAAGAAGAAACCCTTTTAGGAATGCAGGTATTAGCTAATAACAGTGGTTTCCAATCTCAACTAGAAAACAAAAGCAGTTGGAACTCCTGTTAAAAATATGAATGCTGTAGATCCATCCCTGGAAAGTTTGATTCAGTCCTTTGAGTAGTCGAGAAGAATTGGTATTTTTAATCTGGGCCTTAAAAATTTCTTAGGAATTAAGTTTTTTCTTGTGAATATTGGGTTAAATGAAGTCTCATCAATGAAAAGAAGGAAATATACAAGATGGCCAGTGCCCATTTTAGTAAAGTAATTTTGAATTTAGAATTGAGATGTGCTGTGCAGTTCTCAAGTGTCTATCCATATGGTTATCAACACATGCAAAATCTTTGTTACCATTTTATATATGACTCAGGTAAACTATGACTACGATAAATTTCTATTTTTTTCCAGAACATTGATTTGTCTATTTCATCAAATATTGACCAATGTGAAGGCAAATATAACGTTTTGTCATTGTCAGGCCTCCTGATCATCTCTACAACATATTAATGCGCCTGTGAGTTGAGCTTAATGTGCTTCTGTGCTTATCTTGATCATTACAGCAAAGACCCTTAGTCCCTTCTCATTACCTTACAGGTCCTTACTCTCTTCCATCTTCAAAATTCTCTAGAAACATTAACTAATTTATGCCACTCTGCACAAAATGTAGTACAAACCTTAGTACCGCAGGGGAAGAAAATCTGTCAGAAATCTGCACTGGGAGCTGTTGCACCTCTTGCCATGGGTTCTGCAGAGCCAGCACTTTGTCAAACTGCCAGTGGACATTAACAGAGAGCGGAAAGAATTTGGCAAGAAAAGGTAGGAGGGCTTCAGAGCCTGAAGAACAGAGGCTATGAGTTCGATCTTATGCACATATGTCTTCCTTTGATATTCTACTTTTACCAAATTTGGTATAATACATGTATAATATGATAGGTTCAAGTCCAAATCAAGAAAAGGACCCGGCTGTTAAGAACTGTTAAGGTCTCACTATAAAATCTTGTTGACTTTTTGAAGGAGAAAAATACTTATATATTTAAATGAAATTTTTCTTTTAAGTGGATATTTTCATTCTTTTGTTTTAACCATCACACAAACTGATCTGAATGTTTTCCTTTTGTGGGAGCATAATAAAATATTCTAGAGTATCATTATGGATTATATCCTCAAATTACCACAAATTCCTATAAGTACCTGTGTTTCAACATTGTTTTCTCTCAGAAGTTTTGCTTGACTACTTCATCGCCAACTTCATGTTCCAGTTTATCTTTAACAACCTCTTGAAACCGCTCTTATAGAAAAGTGAAACTTAATGAGGTATGATTTGTAGTATTTCCTCGGTATAAATATTCTTTCACTAATACATTTGTTCATTCTTTGTTCAATCAGAAATTTCTAAAGATAAAATAAGGCATACAAGATATTTAAGTGAGTGCTCAGAAAAAAATGTTTCCTATTTCAATTATTCAATGTGTACTAAAAAATATTGTGTGCAATATGTGCCTATCATTACTAAGCTGTATTATTTCTTTACATTTATTCATAATTTTTCAGTTTTATGATGAGCCTCAGGGCTGAAAATAATTATATAAACAATTTGAGACTGCCATCTACTTCTATATCCTGTATCCTTTTAAGCTTGACCAAACTCTTTCCTTACGTTTTTTCTTATTCTACAGATTACTTAGTCCTAGGGTATGCATCTTACTCAACCTGCTGTTTCTAAAGCTGTTACCTACATGAGCCATGTTGCCTAGCTGGATGTCACTAATTTCTTATTCCTTTGTAAAATCATCTGTTTGCTTCAGATCTTGACTTTTGTGTTTTATAGTTATGTGCTTCCTGCAAAGTGAAGTGAAGTAAAAGTCGCTCTGTCGTGTCTGACTCTTTGCCATCTTATGGACTATACAATCTATGGAATTCTCTAGGCCAGAATACTGGAGTTGGTACCTGTTCCCTTCTCCAGGGGATCTTACCAACCCGGGGATTGAACCCAGGTCTCCCACATTGCAGGCACATTCTTTATCAGCTGAGCCACCTGGGAAGCCCACGGATACTAGACTGGGTAGCCTATCCCTTCTCCAGTGGGTCTTTCTGACCCAGGAATTGAACCAGGGTCTCCTGCATTGTAGGTGGATTCTTTACCAACTGAGCGACCAGGGAAGTCATTTACATAAGCATTTTAAAATATAAAGTGACACTATGAAGCAATGTGACAGGTTTCCTCTGTCACTTTTAAACTGGATTAGAAGGTACTCCCCAGGATTCTAGTAATGCTGTGGGAATATTACCATTTTAATTTACAACCAGGATAAAGTGCATTCAGCGAGGAGCCAGGGATCTAAGTTCTAGTTGCCATCTTGTGCCCAGTGATCCTGAATACTCTCAACTTGTGAAGTCAGAAGCCCCATCACAAAATGAAAGGGGCTGAATCAGGCCATCCTAAATATTCTTTCCAGCTCTGTACTTTATAATTCTGTAAAATCAAGGTAATATGTCCCAAGCTGTTTGGGATCAGGGATTTGAGAACCTAAGTTCCATGTCCAGTACTTTTAATCTTCATACTTCTTTTTGAGTCCGGTTCTTATTAAATTTATCTCCCCATTCTGTGTATTTAAGTATATTTTAACAGTCTCTCCATCATTAGCAATAAAAAAAAGTTTCTCAAAGACGTACTTTCTGTTTCTTGCTTTTATTTTACTTACTTATTTTCAACTTGCTTTTTCAGTTTCTCCAAGATCTCTTCTAGAGGTATGGAGGCCAAAAGCTTCACCACTTTTTCACGAGACTGACTGCCCTTATCCCGAGTTCTAAGACTTTGGAGAGACAGCGGTACAGCTCCGCGTGGGCCTCTCGCTGGGTCGGAGGCGCTGAGGTCCACACTCACAGCCTCGGTTCTCACGTCTGACATGGGCATCTTGTTTGGAACCAGCTTTGGCATGGATGGCACGGTGACCCCGCCTTTAGGGTCGACTGCCGCAGGACCTGCGGGGAAAGTGGTCTCCCTGGCTCCCTGCTCGGCTTTTACCCACGGGCTCGCGTCTCTCCCGCCTTCCCCAACCCGCATCGCTGCGCCCGCCACCCCGCCGCCGCGGGAACTGCCGCGGGCCTGTTGGCTGCTCCCGCTTTCTTAGCGGTGTCGGCCCCAAAAGGGGCCGGGTGGCAGCCCGAGAGCCCGCGGGCCTGTTGGCTGCTCCCGCTTTCTTAGCGGTGTCGGCCCCAAAAGGGGCCGGGTGGCAGCCCGGGAGCCCGCGGGCCTGTTGGCGGCTCCCGCTTTCTTAGCGGTGTCGGCTCCAAAAGGGGCCGGGTGGCAGCCCGAGAGCCCGCGGGCCTGTTGGCGGCTCCCGCTTTCTTAGCGTGTCGGCCCCAAAAGGGGCCGGGTGGCAGCCTGAGAACACGCGGGCCTGTTCGCGGCTCCCGCTTTCTTAGCGGTGTCGGCCCCAAAAGGGGCCGGGTGGCAGCCCGAGAGCCCGCGGGCCTGTTGGCTGCTCCCGCTTTCTTAGCGGTGTCGGCCCCAAAAGGGGCCGGGTGGCAGCCCGAGAGCCAGACCAGCTTCCGGCAGCCTCTGGCCTCGCCGCGGCCTCCGGCCCAGGAGGCGCGTCCTGCAAAGCTGGTTCCATTCACTCATCCAGTCGTGCATCCAGACTGATGTAAGCCAATTCGTGCCTTACCTCTGGAGGTGAGCTTGAGCGTATATCTTAAAGGACCCAGCTGTACTGAAAGGAGAGTTTAGCGTGAAAAACCTAAGAAACAGAAAGCTTGCGTCCTCAGTGGTTGCTGGCAGCCATTTTAGAACCATGAGGAAAACCCACTTAGGATGGAATCCACCCTCCTGATGGAACATGAAATAAGAAATTTCCTGGATAATATCTCCAAAGCACTAATCCTAATGTGTTTTTGGATTGTTATGGTTAAAATAATTATATTTGTTTATTAACTGAGCCCGTTTGAGTAGAGATGTTTATTACTTCAGTGAAACACTTTCTAACAGCTCCACTGGATAACACTCCTAGACTCTTCAGCCCCAGGAACATGGCACCTGCCATCTGCTGAAAGATCCTTCTGACCCCAACTGTCTGATAATTTGGGGATAAGATCACAGACTGATGGATTTAAGTGTTGTTTCCTCCAACAACATTTGACTCTCTGATATTTGATTATTTTCTATATCATCGAGTGGACATCCTTTCAAGATGATATGTTTTGTTTTTGAGAAGCACAACTCTAAAGACTTTTTTAAAAAATCGAGCCAAGAAAGATAGATCACCATGCTAAGAACTCTTAATAAATCATCATTTAATCTTCAGACCCACCGTATAAAGAATGCTACTATTGCTGTTGGTTTTTTAGACCTATTATAGAGTTAAGGAAATAAAAGCTTGAAGAGTGAAGTTGTCCATGGCTATAAAAAGGTAAAAACAGTACAGTTTATACACAGTTCTGTGAGATTCCCAAGCTGCATGATGTTCTTTGTAATTATTTTTAAATATGGTATCAAACCAGTTACTAATTCATTTTTTTTTCTTTCACAGAGCTTTTACTATTACATCCCTCCTTAATTTCCATTCTACATGAGAATCTTTGTCAATTGCTTTGATAAACACTGATATGTCTGTCATAATTTTTTTTTAATCACAATTCTAATAACTTAGCAGAAAAGATTCTTCTGATAGAATTTATAATAAGATAAGTGATTTATCTTTGAGGTGGACAGCTGGAAGGAGAAGTTGGGGACAGGATATAATAACTACACACTTGATTTGAAACAAGATAAACATCTAGAAAGGGTGTGAGTGTATGTGTATGTATTTGTGTGAGAGAGAGCGAGCGAGAGATACTGTGAGTATGTGAATGAGTTTGTGACTGTATTTGTGTGTATGCATACAAGAAATTTGGAGCTAGCAAGAATCACCCTCTATCTTGTCTTTTCCAAATTTTAATAGTTCAAATGTATATCCAGAAATGTCCAGGTTTTGCTCCCTGTTTATTGTCTCTACATGGAAATGAACAGACTAGCAAATCTGAAGTTGCATGCATAGGCCAAGAAAGATTCAGAATTAGTTTCTCTCTCTTATACCCTAAATTAGCTGAGAAGTGTCAGACTGTTTCCACAAATTGGCTGAAATTTCCACAAATTATTTTTGAAAGCAGTAAGTATTCCAGCTTTTCCATCCCCTTTCAGAGTTCATTTTCAGCCCCCAGACAGCTTGCTGAGCCAATCTGCTGGGTCCTAGTCCTATTGTCTGTCCTCAATACATTGCAAGAATTTCCCCCATGCTGTATTCCCCAGACCTCTATCATGGCATCGACTCTCTGTGTCAGTTGTAAAATTCAGCTCCTCTGGCCTGCAACTTGCCTAGTATCTCACGTCTTTGGTCAGGTTCTGTATAGGTTAATTCTTCCATCCCTCAGCTTGCCTTGAAGTCAAAGTGGGTAAGTGATTAATGGTGAACCAAAGCTAATTAGGGGCTTCCCAGGTGACGCTAATGGTAAAGATCCTGTCTCCCAATGCAGGAGACCTAAGAGTCACTGGGAGCTTGGGGTTAGCTGTAAACACTGGAATACCAAACAGGAAAGAAGGTAGAAACCCAGGCATATTTACTGGCCTAACAAGGACAATTTAAGAAAAGGCTACAGCTTTGGGATAAAAGTAGAGACATGGAGAGACATTAATTTTTGTTATCCAGAAAAAAAAATGCAATCCTGGTTAAAGAGATTGAAGAAGAAATGATCTTTTAATATGTATATATTATCTATTAACAGGGTATGGTGGTTCACAAACAGGGGCCCTACTTCACCCTGTCTGAATATCATCATTGTCATGATATTCATTAGCCTGAAGTTCTATTTTTGATTACTGGAACAGCTCTTTTTATACTCCAGGGTGTCTGCTTTTCAGCTGTGAGACTCTGAAAAAATTACACTTGACCCTTGAACCATATGAGGGTTAGGGGCACTGACCCTCCATGCAGTTGGAAGTCCAAAATAACTTATAGTTGGCCCTCCATATCCACAAGTATCAGTACTTACTACTGAAGAAAGTCCCCATGAAAGTAGGCCTGTGCAGTGGAAACCCCTGAGTTCAAGGGTCAATTGTATTTAGCTTTTCTGTGCTTCACATTTGTCATCTATAAAGTGAAAGTGAAGTCACTCCATCATGTCCGACTCTTTGTAACCCCATGGACTGTCTACCAGGCTCCTCTGTCCGTGGGATTCTCCAGGCAAGAGTGCTGGAGTGGGTTGCCATTGCCAGGAGATCTTCCCGACCCAGGGATCAAACCAAGGTCTCCAGCATTGCAGGCAGACGCTTTACCATCTGAGCCACCAGGGAAGCTTTGTCATCTATAAAGAGGACTGAAAAAAGTGCACAACTCTTTGTGTGCTTTGTTTCTAGGTTGTCTACCAGCTCTAGAAAGCAGAAAGGAAGTTTGGGAAACTTGAGTAAGTTGTTCAAGGTTAAATAGGTAAAAAGTGGCCCATCACAGTCAACATGGGCCTTTTGACTATCAAGGCTGTGGTGGTAATTACCTTCTAAGTGATTGGAACTCACTCCCTGACATACTCCATCCTTTTTGTGTTTAGCTCTAGGGTGATATCATGCTACTTAATCCTGTGTTTCACTTTTTTCATCCTAAAATCAGGATGACTGGACTTTGCTTAAAATAATTTTGCAAGGAGTAAATAATGTTAGTTGACAGTTCTCCAGAGAAACAGAACCAAGACATTTATGATAAGGAATTGCTTAACATAATCATGGAGGTCAAGGAACCTCAAGATCTGCAGTCAATGAGTTGGAGACCCAGAAGACGCAGAGCTGTAGTTTCATTTGTGTTCAAAGGCCTGAGAACCAGGGGTGCTGAGGGTGAGAGTTCCTGTCCAAGGGCAGAAGATGGATGTCCTAGTTCCAGCAATCAGGCAGGAGAGGTTCCCTCTTCCTCAGCATTTCTGTTCCACTCAGGCCTCCTGATTGAATGAGGCCCGCAGACTTTAAAGAGGGCAGTCTGCTTTACTCAGTCTTCAGATTCATATGTTAATCTTATCCAGAAAGAACCAGGACACTGTCTGACCAACTTCTGGGCACCTTGTGGTCCAGTCATTAATATTTATGAAGCTCTTTGTACAGTGTTTGGCACAGGATGAGAGATGGGAACTGTCAGTTTTACCTAACAGCATGAAGTTCACAAGTGCTGAAAGAATGAATCAAAAACTAAGGGTGTAAGCAGTATGTGCTTTCAAGCTACTTTATGAAAGAGAAGACATTCTACCTTTGGAAAAGCCTCAGTGAATTATTTTATGTGTGTCTCATTCAGATGTCTGTATGTTTAACTGGCTAATTTGGCTTTGCTCTCATCATTAGTTTGAGCCTGACTCTGAATCTTCACTGAACATATTTTTTCTTCTTTTTCTATCTTATATAGCTTTCAGGTATCTGTCTGTTCTCAATTAGCATCGTTCTCTGTAGGACCAATTTGGTCTGATTCTAGGTGCTTGCTTGTCTAAACTGGTGTCCTGATCATTCCTTCAACAGCTGCCTGAGCATTTTCTAAAGCAAGTCTACATCCATGTCACTTCTTTGCTAAGAGATCTACAATCATGCTCCATTGCTTACAGATGAAGGCCTGACACATTGACATGAGATTGTTGTTACTATAGTCACTCAGTCATGTCCAACTCTTTGTGACCCCATGGACTGCAGAACACCGGGCTTCCCTGTCCTTCACCATCTCCTGGAGCTTTCTCAAGCTCATGTCCATTGAATCAGTGATGCCATTCAACCATCTCGTCCTCTGTCATCCCTTTCTCCTGTCTTCAATCTTTCCCAGCATCGAGGTCTTTTCCAATGAGTCACTTCTTTGCATCAGGTGGCCAAAGTATTGGAGCTTCAGTTTCAGTCCTTCTGATGAATATTCAGGATTGATTTCCTTTAGGATTGACTGGTTTGATCTCCTTGCAGTCCAAAGGGCTCTCAAGAGTCTTCTCAAACAGCACAGGTCAAAAGCATCAATTCTTCGGCATTCAGCCTTTATGGTCCAACTCTCACCTTCATACATAACAACTGGAAAAACCATAGCTTTGACTAGAGGGACCTTTGCTCTTAAAGTAATGTCTCTGCTTTTCAATAAGCTGTCTAGGTTTGTCATAGCTTTTCTTCCAGGAGCAAGCATCTTTTAATTTTTATGGCTGCAGTCACCATCTGCAGTTATTTTGGAGCCCCAAAATAAAGTCTGTCACTGTTTCCATTGTTTCCATATGTATTTGACATGAAGTGATGGGACTGGATGCCATGATCTTAGTTTCTTGAATGTTGAGTTTCAGGCCAGCTTTTTCACTCTCCTCTTTCACTTTCATCAAGAAGCTCTTTAGTTCCTCTTAGCTTTCTGCCATAAGGGTGGTATCATCTGCATATCTGAGGTTATTGATTTCTCCCAGAAATCTTCATCCCAGCTTGTGCTTCATTTAGCCTGGCCTTCTCATGATGTACACTGCATATAAGTTAAATGAACAGGGAGACAGTATACAACCTTGATGTACTCCTTTCCGAATTTGGAATCAGTCCATTTTTTCAGGTCTGGTTCAAACTGTTGCTTCTTGATCTGCATACAGGTTTCTCAGGAGACAGGTAAGGTGGTGGGTGGTCTGGTAGTCTCATCTCTTAAAGATTGTTCCACAGTTTGTTTGACCTGAAATAGAAGGCTTCAAAATTTGAGGCTTCACATTGACTTTCCAACTTGATTTTCAGTCTCTGTTAATTATACCATGTCCAGATCTATCATTATCTGTCTTACAACCTCTCACTGAAATCTCTTTTCCTTCCTTGTTTACTAAACTAAGCAATTATTTAGTTACTCAGACATGTCCAACTCTTTGCAACCCCATGGACTGTAGCCCACCAGGCCAGGCTCCTCTGCCCTTGTAAATTTCCAGGAAAGAATACTGGAGTGGGTTGCCATTTCCTTCTCCAGGGGATCTTCCCGACCCAAGGATCAAACCTGCATCTCCTGCATTGCAAGTAGATTTATTTATTTATTTTTACTGTTGAGCCACCTAGGGAAGCCCATAAACTAATACCTAGCCTTTAATACTTTGCTCAAATATCACTCTTTTGCACTCTCCCAAGTAATGTGACTTGCTATTTTGTATATTTTATATCTCTTAATACATTGGCAAAACCCTTTTTTAAATCCACATCATGTAGTTTAACATTATATTATTAATTATAAATACATGCACTTATATTTATATCTGAGTCTGTTTGGATCTTCTCAAGGTAAATGTTGCATTCTGCCTACATATACTTGATCATCCTCCCTCTCATGATAGATATCTTATGCCTGTTAAAACAGTTGGCACATAATAAACATTCATTAAGTATATATGTTGAGCACTTGTAGTTCATGGGGTCACAAAGAGTCGGACACGACGGAGCAACTGAGCTGAACTGAGCACTTGTATCTGGGCTCCCCGTGTTGTTCAGTCCCTCAGTTGTGTCAGCTGTTTGCAACCTCATAGACAGCAGCACTCCAGGTTTCCTTGTCCTTCACCATCTCCTGAAGTTTGTTCAGACCCTTGTACATCGAGTTGGTGATGCCATCCAACCATCTCATCCTTTGTCATCCCCTTCTCCTAACTTCAATCTTTCCTGGCATCAAGGTCTTTTCCAATGAGTAGGCTCTTCACATCAGGTGGACAACATATTGGAGCTTCAGCTTCAATATCAGTCCTTCCAATGAACATTCATGGATTCCCTTATTCTCTCTTTTTTAAATTCCCTGACCAACCTGTCCTCTTGCTCCATTTACTTCATTCCTTGCATTACTGTGTCAATATGGTATTCCTTCTGGAGGTTTCCAGAGGGCTCCTTCAGACATCAGAACTTGCATTTATCAACTGCTTTTCCAAATCCTCCCCTAACCAGTGGTTGGGAGTGATGGAGATAAGGACGTGGCAAGAAAGTTTTGCACAAACATTGAGAAGCAATCCTTAATATCACACCTGTTTGGCCCTTCAGGGTATTAGAAGCAGTGAAAAGCACTTTAACACTTTGTGAATTGTCCTTCTGTGAACTTTAACACAAACAAAAATCTCAATAAACACATGTAGATGCAACTTACTTCTTCCTCCTTATTTGTTCATTTTTCAAAATGTGTAAATAAAAACTGTGATCAGAGTAGAAAATTGTGAAGATAAGTATTTCCCCCTCAAAAACTCTGGTCAAGGAAAAAACAGCAATAAAAACCACTGTGCATTGTGCACTTGCTGTATGTCAGACACACATGCTGACCGATTTATATGCACTGTCTTCTTGAATAAACTAAGCCTGTGAGGTGGGCAGTTTAGGATTCCCATCTAACAGGTACTTACGTACAGACTGAGACTGAGAAACATGCCAGACTCACAAGTGCAGGGAACAAACTTGTGGTTTTGAAAGGGAGAGGGGCTAGGAGAGGGATAAATTAAGAGTTTGGAATTCAGTTCAGTTCAGTTCAGTCGCGCAGTCGTGTCCGACTCTTGCGACCCCATGAATCACAGCACGCCAGGCCTCCCTGTCCATCACCAACTCCCGGAGTTCACCCAGACTCACGTCCATTGAGTCCATGATGCCATCCAGCCATCTCATCCTCGGTCGTCCCCTTCTCCTCCTGCCCCCAATCCCTCCCAGCATCAGGGTCTTTTCCAATGAGTCAACTCTTCGCATGAGGTGCCCAAAGTACTGGAGCTTCAGTTTTAGCATCATTCCTTCCAAAGAAATCCCAGGGTTGATCTCCCTCAGAGTGGACTGGTTGGATCTCCTTGCAGTTTGGAATTAGCAGATACAAACTGCCGTATATAATATAGATAAATAACAAAGACCTTCTGTATAACCCAGGGAAATATATGCAATATCTTATAATAAATAGTAATGAAAAGAATATGAAAAATAGTATGTATGCATAACTGGATCACTTTGCTGTGCATGTGAAGCTAACAAAACCTTGCAAATCAATTATATTTCAGTTTTTTAAAAAAGAAACATGCCACAGCTATAGAGGAAGAGAGTATCTGTTATCTTGAGATTTGATTTATTTTGAAACAATGTTGACAATAGATGTGTTCTGCTATTTTTTAAAGCATAAACATTAAAGAAAATAATACAACTGCAAGAAAAAGGATGCAATTGCCATGTTCTTAGCTTAGGAGCAGACTAGCTTGATCAGGGTTGCCAACGATGGGTGAAAGAAGCAGGTGATTTGTGTCACAGTTTGTTTGCTCACTAAATTAGCCATTAAGGTCTTTATATAAAATGTCTGCCTCCCTGGGTATTACACATCTGTCATGTGAAGGTGGTAAGACAAGAAAAATAATAGAGTCTACAAGGATAGGAAAAAGTTAATTTCACTGTGGCTCCCTTTGTAGTGCAAGTTCCTTGATTTAAGATCCGAGGCACTTCAAAAGCATTGTGAGTTTGGAGAAGTAATACATCAGCTAAAATCCAGAGGCTTAAGACTTGCATTTCTTCACCTCATCAGGCTTTGTGTTATATGTAACAGAAAATTCTTTTCATTAGTAGAGTTGATAAAGTTAAAACTTTTCTTGATTAATATTCTCTTGTGAAAATCAGTTACTGCCATGGATTTACACTGCAGATTTGCCACGGCAGTTCTAATTTCTTTTGTGCTGAAGATTCAGCTGATACAGATTTTATTTAATAAGGATAATTGTTTTTGAAGGACTGAGTTGGTTAATATTCCTGAGGTATCTCTGCTTGCAAATCTAAAAAAAAGTTAGAATCTCTGCTACTTGACAATGACCTTCAGTAATATTTTGGGGATTTTTACAAGTCTCGTTCAGGGAGCTGGTGCAGGGAACAGGCTGTCTCATTGTTGAAGGCAATGCAGTGTGTAGCAAAGGTACATGCCAGATAACTGAATTAAATCCTGAAAAAGAATATAGACATTTCTGCTATTCCACTTAGCTTTTCAAATTAGCCCTCTGTAATAATATATTTGTGAATGTATTTAATCTCATCCAAAAATAAAGTTTATTTTTGCATTCTTATGTAAAATATTTTTAGATGTAACTTTTTTTTTTATCCCTGTATGGTAAATTAACCCTATCAAGGCATCATTTGTTGCAATGGGACAGCTAATTCACAGGTGCTCCATGAGACTGGACTCATTTCCCATAATAGATCACTGGCTTTTCCCTTCATCATCCTACCCCATTTATAGTCTTCTCTCTCATTCTCTAATTTTGATCATTTCTTTCTATAGCCTCTTCTGAAGAAAAATATATTTTTCCCAAAGGCAGATTTATGAAAGGAAGAATGATTAATTCTTCAAAGGAAGGCTCACTTTTAAGATGAGTTATTTATAATATTTTGAAGGATATCTAAAGCTTGTGATCAATTATCTTAAATCCTTAGATATATAACAATCAGGCCAGGAAAAAAAAAAAAGTGTGTGCATTAGGTAGGAAAACATGACTTTTTCTTGACAAATTCACGCCAAATTAGATTTGTTCTTATTTTATAGAATCAAACATTCTTATCTTCTTTTCCAAGGACGGTCAAATATATTTTTTTGGAAGGAGAGAACCTCGCATTCACCTCCCAATTTATCATTTAAATAGGGAATTGAGATTCATTAAAGAAATCAGCTTTTCTGTGGCAATCCATATTTGAGAGGGAGTTCTTGAAGAGGCGTTTCTGTATTATTTTAAAGCTAACATTATTTCTCTGTTTGTAGGACCTGCCTTTTCCTATCTATCAGGTCACCCAGGTTGTAACTTTGTATTAAAAATAAGCATATTTTCTTTTCCTACTGAACTTCCTGAAGCATTTTTTTCTTCAAAAGCAAAGGATGTACATTGACTACCTAGAATAATCTTACCAAGAAGCTCCTCAGGGCTCATGGTCAATTCATTTTTGAGTTAACTTCTTTGGAGTCCCCTGAAAGGCTGAAAAAAGCAATAGACTTTCCTGAGTTCATGTTTATATCATGCTTATGTATTTTGAACACTACTTCAGGAAGTCCATCTTCAGAAGGCTATCTTTGAACTTCAACTAGGAACTGCCATGGACTTGGTTCCGTCTAGAGTGGGGTCCTACACTAGGTTCAGTCTAGACTGAGGTCCTAGGATGTCTAATCTGGAGTATTATTGAGCAAGAAGGAGGAGGAATTAAAAGGATGTCATTAATTGTCAAGTAATGCCATGTTGTTGCTGCTCTTGTTGCATCACTAAGTCATGTCCAGCACTTTGGGACCCCATGGACTGCAGCATGCCTGGCTTCCCTATCCTTCACTATCTCCAGGAGTTTGTTTAAACTCACGTCCATTGAGTCAGTGATGCCATCCAACCATTTCATCCTCTGTCACTCCCTTTTCTTGCCTTCAGTCTTTCACAGCATCAAGATCTTTTCCAATGAGCTGGCTCTTCACATCAGGTGGTCAAAGTATCGGGGCTTTAGCTTCATCATCAGTCTTTCCAATGAATATTCAGGGTAGATTTACTTTGGAATTGACTGGTTTGATCTCCTTGCTGCCCAAGGGACTGTCAAGAGTCTTCTCCAGCATCAGAGTTCAAAGGCATCAATGCCAGTCAAATGACAAATGATGATAGCTACCATTTGCTGAACCATTATTAATGCCAGCTACCTGCCTGGCATTTCTGTGCCAGACATACCTACTTTATGCACATTAAAAAAAAATTAACTCAACAATTCCTGCAAGTTACCAGCAATATACACATTTAAAAATAATGAAAATGGAGTTTTGAAGACAATGAGATACTTGTTTAAGGCATGTAGTGAGAATGTCTTCAGTTCCAAGAACAATAGCACCTAACTAAAATGAGCAGAGTAATAGAGGCCTTTTGTTCTCTCGTGGTTAGAAGTCTGTCCACAGGCAGTTGCTAGCTTTGAGAACAGCGGCGTAACACTGGGGTTCTGAGTCAGCAGACCAGCTATGCTTCTGACTTTCTTCTCATGCTCAAAGCATTGCAGCCTCACCTCTAAGGAAGACAGTGACAAAACCAGAAAAAAGGGGGAGCTTTCCCAAGGGAGGACATTTGTTTCCAGAATTTTTTTTAAATCATATTTTCCTTATATCTCATTGATTAGAACTGGGTCACCCATTCCTTCCTAAACTAAGAGGGATATTGGAAACATTAATGCTTGTCTTATTTATCTGAAGTGGTTCTAAACCAAGGGCAATTCTGTTCTTTAGTGACATTTTGGCAATGTCTGGAGACATTTTTTGCAAACTTTGGGATGAAGGTGATAAGTATTGGATGAGACATCACAACGTTTTGTGTTATAGTTTCTTTTTCAGTGTCTCACTTAAGTGATCAAACTTCTAACAGTTTCCCTTTTCAGTTAGTACTGAATATCTGCTTGAAAATTTCTTTGGCATCTTATAGAAAACATGAAGCCTCAGTTAAGACTGAGAGTTTACTTCCTAAGCACAATTCTCCCACTGTATTAAAAAGATTCTGTTATGAAGTACATACATGAGGATCACTATATTTAGGCTAAATTTAATTTATATTAAATGAGAAAAATGCAGAAAAATAATATGTTCCACATATAAATCTCAAAAAACAGGAAACAGATTTTATCAGACACTCTTTAGCCTTGGGGCTTCCCTGGTGGCTCCGAAGGTAAAGAATCTGTGCCTGCAATGCAGGAGACCTGGGTTTGATTCTGGGTCAGGAAGATCCCCTGGAGGATGAAATGGCAGCCCACTCATGTTCTTGCCTGGAGAATCCCATGGACAGAGGAGCCATGGTGGGTTACCGTCCATGGGGTTGCAAAGAGTAGGACATGACTGAGCAACTAACACTTTCACTTTCTTTAGCCTCATCTTAAGTACATTGTTAAAAACGATTTCTATGGATTCGGGGAGTAGTTTTCCTGGAATAGCTGCAGTAACCCTGACTAAAATGAAAATCAAGAAGATGAAGAATCAGGAGCACACAAGGCAATAAAACTACTCTGTGGATACTATAATGAGAGATACATGTTCTAGTGAAGCTGTCCAAACTCATAGAATGGACAGCTTCAGGAGTGAATTCTAAGGTAACCTATGAACTCCAGAGATAAACATGCATCAGTATAAGTCCATCAGTGTACTAGTGGGGAATGGGTGTTGATAATGGGGGTACTATTTATGTGTGGGGGCAGAAAGTGTATGGGAGATCTCTGTTTTGCTGCTGCTCAGGATTCCTGGGAACCTAAAGCTGCTCTAAAAATGAGAATCTTTTTAAAAATGAAGGATCAACAATAGGTCAACTAATAGAATATATAAATGGGGATGGGTACGTAGAGACTTCTTCCATGGTATTTAATCATGAGTATCAGAGAGGATGCTCATTGTCTTAAGATGTTCCTGAGAATCATCTACAGATAATGAAAACTAGGAAAGTTTCAGATGACCAAAGACCTATTGATTTCATTATGTCGTTAGGAACAATTGCTGGTCACACACAAAAAATATGTTTTAACTTTACATAGTATATTATTCAGATATTCCTGATTCTTTTGAATTGTGTCAATTACTCTACATTTTCACTAAGAACATTAGAATTTCATACTTTTAATTTTTATTTTTCCAATTCTCCACCAATTTAGTTGGTTTACAATGCTTGCAGAATGAGAAAATTGTGCATGGGGAAAAAATTTATTGTGTGAGTTTCTGAGGTCATAGGTTTATGTGTCTGTTGGACTAGTACATGAATGGATGATATAATTATTCTTTTTAGTGGTGACCAATTTATATGGCATTTTTATTTTGGAATTTAAAAAGACTACTCTCTCTCCTTCCGGGACAGTCATAAAAATCAAGGAAAAGAATGATAGGGAAAAAATTCCAAAACTAAAAGACAATGCTGGGAAACAAACCCACTTCTTCTGACAGTAGCAGCCTTTCATGACAAACTCTTGCTTCCTCTTGTAAATCATGTCTTATAGCATTTTTCTTTTTGTCAGAGTGTGTCATGATAATGGGTAGTTTTCTGAGAGCCCCTTTGCAGCAGGTGCATTTGTTAGAATTCATTTACTGTTTGCACCAATCTGAGGAAGTGGGTACAATTATTCACCCCATAATGCAGATATGCTACTGCTGCTGCTGCTAAGTTGCTTCAGTCATGTCCAACTCTGTGCGACCCCATAGACGGCAGCCCACCAGGCTCCCCTATCCCTGGGATTCTCCAGGCAAGAACACTGGAGTGGGTTGCCATATAGTCACAGAAAAAGGAAAAGGAACTTACATATGTTTGTTTAGCTAGCAATTCACTGGGAGAGCTAGAATTTGAAAGAAGGCAAGGTCTTGGGTTAGATCTTTTCTTGTTTCAGTATGTTATGAAAATGAAGTGTTTGCAAAGTTGTTTTGGACTTTCTTCTCTTTATCATCCCCTTGCAGCTGATTAATCAACAAATCCTGTTACTTTGACCTCTGAAAGCTTAACATCTTTTTCCTTTAACCTTTTGCTAGGGTTTCAATATTTCTTCTTTCCATCTTCTGCTTTCTCAAATCCATCATCTCACTGTTATAGATCCTGAAGTAAGACTGGAATAATGTCACAACTACCCACAGTGCTCAACAGCTCTCAACGGCTTTCAGTGGCTCTCCTTTAACTTCCAAACCCTAACCTGGAATTTCTCTGTCCCAGCGATCTATTCCAAATGAACTTTCCAGTTGTATGGTTCATGATTGTTTCTTAGATTCCTGAGATATATTACTACTATTTTCTTGAAGATGCTCTTTCCTTTCTGACCCTGCTTCTACTTATCTTGTTTCTTTACCAACATTTGTCTTTGTCTTTCTAAAGAAAAGTGCTTGAAATACAAAAGGTACTCAACAAATATTTCCCTGTTGAAGAAATAAAAATTGAGCTCAAATGTCCTGTCCTTCATAGAGTCTTCTGAAACTGTCTCCCTGACCTCACTTACATATTTTCTTACTTTTTTTAATTCCTATGGGCATAATAGCACTCACTGTTTTTTAAAATGTTGGTATTTCCTTCAGATGGCAAGAGAGGAATAAAATATTTTCTAGTAATCATTAGAGTATCTTCAAATTATAATTTATTATTTTAAGAAACTGTCATATAAAGATAAAGATACTGGAATTGTATTCAGATATCTTAAATGTGAGTTTTGGTTCTGTCAAATAACTTTGAAAACTTCCCAAGCACCAATTTTTTATAATCAAATTAGGTTCAATGATATTTTTGCCATGAGGCTATGGTGATGACTAAGGTGATATTAAATGAAACATTTTAGAACTTATAATGTGCTGCATGCTTTCAAAGCAATGTTGATATTCTCAGATTTAAAATTTTACTACCATTCTTAAAGGCTTCTCTAGGCCAGATCACACACTTGATCTCATCTGGTCCTCCCAATAGCTTCAAATTACTGCTCCTGTTTTACAAATATGTACTGTAAAGTCAAGTGATGGACTCAGAAATCATAAGGCCAGGAAGTTAAAGCACTTACATTAAAATCAGTCTCTTTATTTTAAATCCTGCATTCTTTCTGCCACTCTTAGGGACATCTTCACTTGGCAAACATTCATAGCATGGAGTGAAGAGTTTTAACCAATGATTTTTCAATCTATTGAGCCAGCAGTACCTAGGATCAAAGTCAAAATTTACCATTTGGGTGAGTGAGCTGGGTACCTCATACTGCTCTTAACCTCTCTGTGCCTCAGTTTTCTTATTCATGAAATGGGTATATTACCAGTAATTTCCCTATAAGGCTATTGACAAAATTGAATTAGTCTTAGCCTTCTGTCTTAGGTCTGAGTTTTGAGTAGCAGAGCTACAGGCAGAGTTTACTGCACAAATGATTAGTTCAGAGAGAGAGAAAGATCCCAAAGAAAGGAGAGAGGGCAGGAGGAAGGAACAGGAGGAAAAAGCTAGGCAAAGTAGGATTCTCAGCAGAAGACTATAATGCCAGACTTATCCCACTGACAGTCATGAACTACAAATGAGACCACAGAGTTGGCCCTGCCTTGAATGAAGGTGGCCTTACTGTGTCAGCCATTGGCTGCAGATTGGTACAGGGAGGGGGCTGTACATAAACGCCTAGACTCTGGCTTTCTTTCTAAGGAGGGCACTTTCAGAGGGAACAGTAAGCTTTGAGCAGTCTGCAGCCAAGGCAGATGGCAGCTAGGTGTTGGGTGTTTCCTGCCACTGATGCAGTTCTGGGCAGCTCACCCACAGAATCTGCTGCAACATACAAAGTGCTTACAGCTGTATCTGGCTCGTTGGAAGCTGCCAATAAAGGTTAGCTCTCATTACATTATTTTGCTCATAAGTCTTCTCACACTGTTTCATATGCTTAGGTTTGGCTTTCGAAACAGAATGTAAGTTCTTTAAGGTCAGGGACCAATTCTAATTCTACCTACTATGCCTCTCACCTGCAGCTATAAATCGATGCCTTGTGATGACCGCCTAGCAGCTCTGATTTATATCTGGAGCTGAGGGTACAAGCCTACTTTCCTTTTTTCTACTCAAATGCATGCTTTTTATTTAAAAACATAATAATAAATTAGAAATTTATTATGAAATTTGATTGGGGAGGGGAAATCTCCCCTTTCAGAGGTATGTGTAAAAGGATATAATTGTATTTTTATCTGCACCAGACACATTTTTGTCCGACTTTGTGCTCAATACAATTCTTCAAAATTTGTTATTTTCTTTGTGACCGAGTTTGTCAATATTTAAAGTGGAAATGATTAGACAAGGCAGACATACCCTTATTTTTGCCAATGTAGACTTGTTCTGGAATAATTGCTTTTTAATATCTAAAGCAATTCAATTGATCAGAATATTGATCCTGTTCTCATTTTTGATCATTGTGCCATTGATTTAACATTATCACTACCTTACCAAGGAGAGTAGAATACGAGGTGTCTTGTGCATTCATCTTTGTTAAAAGATAAATGCATGAGACAGGCCTTAAAAGCTTTTTAAAGTGCAAGATGCTGGAACTGCATTTTCAATCTGCATTCTCTCCTGCTGTTTTATGGAATTTATTGAAAATGTGCCTCTTAGAGGTCAGATCATTTCTTTCTTCAAGTGGAAAAGAAGATATAAGTAATGTATTAAAAGTCCTCTGTGAATTAGAACAACCTCATTCTATATTCATATACCCCTCCTCTTGAACATTATGACTCATCAAAAATAAGAATCACAATTCATCTGTTTCTAGCTAACTTCAGACTTTTGCATTTTAAGGTTTTATTGGAACCAAGCATATAGGATATCTTTTTTTCCCTTGTTTTCTCTGAATTGTTCTATTTTGTCAGTCTCCTCCCGCAAAAGGAAACTCTACTGTCTTATCTAATTTGAAATCTATTAATTGATTAAAATGCTTCTCAATTCTTCAATTTTTCTGAATGCTTTAGTATATTACTGTTTTTGTAGTAAAACATTCTGTGTACAGCAATATTTAAAATTATCATTTGCATGGTGTTTTTAACAAGTGTAATATACAAAGAGTTGGTGTCTAAAATTTTCTTTTGGTATTGAAAAAAATTGCACTGTTTTTTAAAATAAGAAAATAGCTAGTCTAAATTACATATCATTCTAGTTTTCTAGTCTATAGATGTGCTACCAAAGATTCTTTTTATGACTAAGATAATATATAAATATGCATTAATTTATTCAGGGCTGAGTGCTGTTCATTGCGAGCGCTTCTAATCTGCAGAGAAGTTCTTAATGATTCTGGTCACAGTTTGAAGAAAACATTTCCACCTTTTTTTGACTGCCTATCTTACAATTTGAAGTACTTTAGTAAGTCCTCCCTAAACATGAACCATTTGCTTTCATCTAGGCAGGGAGAGTCCCCTTTCATTTATTCTAATTAATTGTTAATAGAGTGTCTCTCTTATTTATTAAAAAGCAATGATAATGATTCAAAAGCCCCTTAGGAAAGGATCCTGTTTTTAAGTATTACAGATGAGCTGAACATGAGAAAGTTTGTAGCCCAAATAGGAGTAGTGAAAGTCTTCAATGGGCTGTGGGATTCAATGGCAGTTTTTAAGCAGGGGGGCTTAATAAAGCAGTGCTTGAGGGAGACCCACCTGGTTGATGAGGACAACATTCTAGAAAGAGAGGAGTATAGAATAGGCTAATGCCAGGGACCAGGATGTGAAAATGGAGCTCTTTCTGTTTCACTTTTGGCATTAAGTCCTAAGACTGAGAACAAGTATGCCAAGTGCCTGTAGGACTTGGTTATAAGCACTTGCCCAGGAATTCTCCCCAGACTGCCTTGTGAGGCTCATCACCTCTCTCAGGGATAGATAAAGCGGGTCAAGGACTGGTCAGTAGGGCAGCGGAGCAAACACATCCAGTTCTATTGGAGGCACTGTTAGAACTCAGAGCATTTCCTCTTTCATCTGAAATGTTTCCACTGCAGCTTAAACCCAGCTTGCACAGCTTCAAGGGAACATTTTGGAGGGCTTGATATGTATCATCGGGGGTTTGAGGACTCCAAGGGAATGAATGCTTTTACACTTATCCGATAAATTTTAGAATGAGAAATCATGGCTGTCAATCTAAGACAGCAGACTTTTGGGGGAGGGAGGAAGGAGGCGGGGAATGGCAAGAGAGAGACAACAGAGATTGAGTCCCATATGCTCTGGAAATGAGCATGAAGCCGCAGCGCATGGAGGGTTGTGGGGCTTTCCCTGAGCCAGGTGGGCCTGTGGGAGGGTGTTGGCCTGAGACCGTGAGCGTGCCTGGGTCTGGGTGTGCAGTGGGCAGTGACCCAGCGGAGCAGTGGTGCCGCCTGCGGCCCAAGGACTGAAGGAGCGCACTATGCCAGGCTTCCTGGGGGAGCCACTCTCACCAAAGTCACTCGGCAGAGCTGAAGGATCCCCCGAGAGAACGGATCAGTTTTGAATGCCCTATTTCAAGCCAGAGGATCCAAACACGGACCACGGCAGTTCTACCCCCTACTCCTTCCTTCCCCGGGTCTAGCACTGGAGGTGTCAACAGCAGTAACAGCAGGTTGAGCAGGGAGCCGGTGGACTACAGAACAATGAAGTACACCGAACTTCAGCCCCGCTTGGCAGGTTTGCAGATTTGAAGTGCTGTCCAGTTGGTGATGGGAGAAGCTCCAGATGAAGTTAAGAGCTTGGAATTTTGATTATTTCATCAAACTAGTTATTAGTACCAGAATGAAGTGTTCTCGTGAATATTTGAAACGCTAGTCAATCTGACTGAAATATATCAACAGGCAAGGATAGAATCACTCTAAAGCTGAGGAGACAGTTTAAAAAATAAAAATAAAAAGAATCAAGTGACTTCATGCTGCTGCTGCTGCTAAGTCGCTTCAGTCATGTCTGACTCTGTGTGACCCCAGAGACGGCAGCCCACCAGAGTTTGCCCAAAGTCCAGTTCATTCAATAAAATGCCTACCCACATGTGAAATGTCTAAATTCAGACGCAGGATTAAGACACTGGGAAGGAAAAAGTAGATATGGACAACGTAGAAATTATGAGTGACAACAGATGACGTGTGATCCACAGTTGATATGTTCCAGGAAGTCGTCTCATTTACTTTTTACAACAACCCCGTGACGTGAGAACTATGATCCCCATTTTAAACAGGAGGAAACTGAGACACAAAAATAATCTGCGCGCAGCTGCAGACTTCAGTGACTTTTTCTTTTTATTTGAACTCAGCCTATGTTGCTAACTACTCCTTCGTACTATACTTGTTTTTAAGAAGGATTCAACAGAATTTTGTGAAAAAGCAAGTGTTGGAGGGAAGCAGAGGGACAAGTCCATGAAGACTCACAGGTTTGGAGCTGT
Organism: Aepyceros melampus; assembly: GCA_006408695.1. Classification (NCBI taxonomy): domain Eukaryota; kingdom Metazoa; phylum Chordata; class Mammalia; order Artiodactyla; family Bovidae; genus Aepyceros; species Aepyceros melampus. The sequence goes on along the minus strand of SJXQ01003025.1, from coordinate 288,160 downwards.
TCTGGATAAAGAAACATTGATGCTATCACTGTGAATTAGAAAACAAAGGAGGAAATTAATGGTGGTATGAGAATGAAATGTTTGAATTTAAATACTGTTTCTTCAAAGGCATTGAGGGGCAAGTATCCAACAAGGAGGAAGAAAGGTGGACCCAAGCAGTACAAGGGCAGAGATGGAGACAAAAGGGGAAGACATGCTGAGGAAGTGACACCTCCTCCAGGCAATCAGCTACTGCCTTGGTCTGCAGTCCCCTCCCATCTCTTTGATGATGTCAGAGCTGTGCATGGCTATCTCTGTGCACTTTCTGCTTGATTTTATGACATGTCTCTGCTCCATGTTCTTTCCTGAAGGACCCTGAGTAACCTGAGGGTGAGGCCTGTGTCTTATTCACTGTTTTGATCACCAGGTCCTAGCAGAGTGCCTTCTGTCCGGTAGTCAATCAATTAGTACATGTTGAATAAATGAGGGGGCAGATGAACAAGTGAATATGAAATAGTGTGTCAGTGATCTCATTGAGGAAGATCATAAGAGAAAAAATAGGTTTGAAGACAGAACTTTAAGTGGATACCAGAGATGAGGTAATAGAGATGCAAAAATGGATGACAGATCAAGTGAGGGAAAGTAAGAAGACTTCTGGAAAAGGAATGCAGGAAGAGCTTCCAGAAGATCTATGATGCCCATGCTTCAGAGAAGTTGAGGAGGCTGTGTACCCAAAAGCCCATGGGACTTAAGGAAGTATGGCTTGTGGTTTTCAGTAGTGGAGGGGCTTCCCTGGTGACCCAGATGGTAAAGAATCGCCTTCAACGTGGGAGACCTGGGTTTGATCCATGGGTTGGGTAGATCCCCTGGAGGAGGACACGGGAACCCATTCCAGTATTCTTGCCTGGAGAATCCCATGGACAGAGGAGCCCGGTGGGCTACAGTTCATGGGGTTGCAAAGAGTCGGATATGACTGAATGACTAAGTACAGCGCTACGGAGGGATTTTCCAGGTGGCACTAGTGGTAAAGAGTCTGCTTGCCAATACAGGAGACATAAGAGATGCAGGCTCTATCTCAAGGATTCTTTCCTGGGGAATCTCCATGGACAGAAGAGCCTGGTGGGTTACAGTCCATCAGGTTTCAAGGAGTCAGACATGACTGAATGACTTGCCCTCATGCAGCTGCTATGGAATGATGGAGACAGGAGTCAAAAAGCTCTTAGAATGGGGAACTGACTACAGCAGTGGTAGAAATTAAAAAAAAAAAAAACAAATATAGTTGATGAAAGAGATATAGAGAATAGTGGAAAAGTAGATTAGTCAAATGAAGGATTGAAAGTGAAAAAGTGAAAGTGAAGTCGCTCAGTCGTGTCTGACTCTTTGTGACCCCATGGACTGTAGCCCACCAAGCTTCTTCGTCCATGGGATTCTCCAGGCAAGAATACTGGAGTGGGTTACCATTTCCTTCTCCAGGGGATCTTCCTGACCCAGGGATCGAACCCAGGTCTCCCACATTGTAGGCAGATGCTTTAACCTCTACTAATTGATTGAAGAGGGAGAAAATAGCATATTTAAGCACAGAGGAAAAGAGCCACTGTAACAGGGTGAAATAAAGATGCTTACCAAGAAGAATTAAGTGAAGTCTTATCACTAAGAAAATATTCATTTTAGAGTGGCTTGCTTTTGTTTCCGCATAACACCCACTCCAGTGTTCTTGCCTAGAGAATCCCAGGGATGTGGGAGCCTGGTGGGCTGCCGTCTCTGGGGTCGCACAGAGTCGGACATGACTGAAGCGACTTAGCCTCAGCAGCAGCAGCACTTTTTAGAGAGTTGTAACTGGGCAGAATTAAGGCTTGTGAGAGCAGTGTTCTGTGAGGTGAGCTCAATTTTTACCATATTTTGTCACTTAGCATCTTTTAATCACACTCACTGTATCTTGTTAATTCCCTACATCAGTAGTCAGTTTCATCTTTTCTGCCTCTGTGGCAGCTGGGATGAAAGCTTAGGATCTAGATCAATAGCTTAGATGTACCTGAACTCAGGCACACCAAGGCAGCAAGCAGGGCTGTGTGGGACCTGCTCTGCTGCCATCCTTAAACAAGCAAGGCTGAAGAGGTGTCCGGTTCCAGCTGTGGTGGGGTGATAGTTCCAGTTATGGTGGGGGTGATGATTCCAGCTGTGGTGGGGGTGATGGTTCCAGCTATGGTGGGGGTGATGGTTCCAGCTGTGGTGGGGTGGTGGTTCCAAGCTGTGGTAGGGGTGATGGTTCCAGCTGTGGTGGCGTGGTGGTTCCAGCTGTGGTGGGGTGATGGTTCCAGTGGGGTAGTGGTTCCAGCTGTGGTGGGGTGGTGGTTCCAGCTGTGGTGGGGTGATGGTTCCAGCTGTGGTGGGGTGGTGGTTCCAGCTGTGGTGGGGTGATGGTTCCAGCTGTGGTGAGGTGGTGGTTCCAGCTATGGTGGGGTGATGGTTCCAGCTGTGGTGGGGGTGATGGTTCCAGCTGTGGTGGGGTGGTGGTTCCAGCTGTGGTGGGGTGATGGTTCCAGCTGTGGTGGGGTGGTGGTTCCAGCTGTGGTGGGGTGATGGTTCCAGCTGTGGTGGGGTGGTGGTTCCAGCTGTGGTGGGGTGATGGTTCCAGCTGTGGTGGGGTGATGGTTCCAGCTGTGGTGGGGTGGTGGTTCCAGCTGTGGTGGGGTGATGGTTCCAGCTGTGGTGGGGTGGTGGTTCCAGCTGTGGTGGGGTGATGGTTCCAGCTGTGGTGGGGTGATGGTTCCAGCTGTGGTGGGGTGGTGGTTCCAGCTGTGGTGGGGTGATGATTCCAGCTGTGGTGGGGTGATGGTTCCAGCTGTGGTGGGGTGGTGGTTCCAGCTGTGGTGGGGTGATAGTTCTAGGGACCATGTTCTGGCTTCACTGGCTGTGGAGCAACATGTGATCCCTTTGCTAAAGGGCAGTGGAAATGTACCTGCCTGCAGTTCTTAAGCATGGCTTACATATTCAGTTCAGTTCAGTCACTCAGTCATGTCTGACTCTTTGCGACTCATGGACTGCAGCACGCCCTGTCCATCACAAACTCCCAGAGTTTACTAAAACTCATGTCCATGGAGTTGGTGATGCCATCCAACCATCTCATCCTGCTGTTCCCTTCTCCTCCTGCCTTACATATTGGCTCCAACCAATTCTTGGCCTCTTGACAGCTTGGATCCCCATTCTCTGTGGCCCTTCATTCCTTTTCTTCTTAATTAGAGTGCAACCATTTGTGTCCATGATTTTACCCATCTTCAGCTCCAGACCAGACAATTAATTATTAGCAGTCAACAATTATTTTCCTAGCCTCTACTCCAATTACTGGTTGTAGGGACTGAGGAATTTAAAACATTAAGGAGAGTTTAGAGTCAACAAATATGTATCATTTTTATCTTATGAAAAATATTTTACCTAATAAAGTATATAAATAGCCAATTTTATATTTTTTGGTGTACCATACATTCTTCATTTGCTAGAAAGTCTGTGAGATCTTTCTCTTCTATATTAATGAGATGTTTATAGTTTATTTTTCTTTCTTATGCAGACTGAAATAGTAGGGACCTAACAGAAGCAGAAAATATTAAAAAGAGGTGGCAAGAATACACAGAAGAACTGTACAAAAAAGATCTTCATGACCCAGATAATCACAATGGTGTGATCACTCACCTAGAGCCAGACATCCTGGAATGTGGGCCTTAGGAAGTGTCACTATTAACAAAGCTAGTGGAGGTGATGGAATTCCACTGGAGCTATTCCAAATCCTGAAAGTTGATGCTGTGAAAGTGCTGCATTCAATATGTCAGCAAATTTGGAAAACTCAGCAGTGGCCACAGGACTGGAAAAGGTCAGTTTTCATTCCAATTCCAAAGAAAGGTAATGCCAAAGAATGCTCAAACTACCACACAATTGCACTCATCTCACATGCTAGTAAAGTAATGCTCAAAATTCTCCAAGCCAGACTTCAGCAATACATGAACCATGAACTCCCTGATATTCAAGATGGTTTTAGAAAAGGCAGAGGAACCAGAGATCAATTTGTCAACATCTGCTGGATCATGGAAAAAGTAAGAGAGTTCCAGAAAAAAAAAAACATCTATTTCTGCTTTATTGTAATGCCAAAGAATGCTCAAACTACCACACAATTGCACTCATCTCACATGCTAGTAAAGTAATGCTCAAAATTCTCCAAGCCAGACTTCAGCAATACATGAACCATGAACTCCCTGATATTCAAGATGGTTTTAGAAAAGGCAGAGGAACCAGAGATCAATTTGTCAACATCTGCTGGATCATGGAAAAAGTAAGAGAGTTCCAGAAAAAAAAAAACATCTATTTCTGCTTTATTGACTATGCCAAAGCCTTTGACTGTGTGGATCACAATAAAGTGTGGAAACTTCTGAGAGAGATGGGAGTACCAGACCACCTGACCTGCCTCTTGAGAAATCTGTATGCAGGTCAGGAAGCAACAGTTAGATCTGGACATGGAACAACAGACTGGTTCCAAATAGGAAAAGGAATACGTCAAGGCTGTATATTGTCACCCTGCTTATTTAACTTCTATGCAGCGTACATCATGAGAAATGCTGGGCTGGAAGAAGCACAAGCTGGAATCAAGATTGCTGGGAGAAATATCAATAACCTCAGATATGCAGATGACACAACCCTTATGGCAGAAAGTGAAGAAGAACTAAAAAGCCTCTTGATGAAAGTGAGAGAGGAGAGTGAAAAAGTTGGCTTAAGCTCAACATTCAGAAAACGAAGATCATGGCATCCGGTTCCATCACTTCATGGCACATAGATGGGGAAACAGTGAAAACAGTGTCAGACTTTATTTTTTGGGGCTCCAAAATCACTGCAGATGGAGATTGCAGCCATGAAATTAAAAGATGCTTACTCCTTGGAAGGAAAGTTATGACCAACCTAGACAGCATATTAAAAAGCAGAGACATTACTTTAACAAAGGTCCATCTAGTCAAGGCTGTGGTTTTTCCTGTGGTCATGTATGGATGTGAGAGTTGGACTATAACGAAAGCTGAGTGCAGAAGAATTGATGTTTTTGAACTGTGGTGTTGGAGAAGACTCTTGAGAGTCCCTTGGACTGCAAGAAGATCCAACCATTCTATCCTAAAGGAGATCAGTCCTGGGTGTTCATTGGAAGGACTGAGGTTGAAGCTGAAACTCCAATACTTTGGCCACCTGATGTGAAGGGCTGTTCATTGGAAAAGAGCCTGATGCTGGGAAAGATTGAAGAAAAAAGGAGAAGGGGACAACAAAGGATGAGATGGTTGGATGGCATCACCAACTCAATGGACATGAATTTGGGTGGACTCTGGGAGTTGGTGATGGACAGGGAGGCCTGGCATGCTGTGGTTCATGAGGTTGCAAAGAGTCAGACATAACTGAGCGACTGAACTGAACTATGCAAACTGAAAGCCTGTTGCATATTGCAAATATGGATCTTGCAAGTCCTTCCTCAGTGTGTAGGGTTATCCTATTCAAATACTGCTTAGAGACCCTATGTATCCAGATGTTGTCATTCCTTATATACATGGCTATTCCTGCAGTGTTTTTAGCAAGAGCTGAAGTTCCTAAGTCCAATTTTCCCTCGCATTTTCTTTTTCTTTTAAAGTTTTATTAAAATTTTCTTTTTTATTCAACTTTTCTTTTAAAGTTTTATTAAAATTTTCTTTTTTATTCAACTTTTCTTTTGAAGTTTTTTAAAATAACCTCATTTCCTCCACCGTTCACTTCAGCTCACTATCTTCTTACATTCTTTAATTAGTTCTCTCTTTTAAAAATAGTTCCCAAGAGGAATGGAAGAGTGACTTTTGATGGACTATAGAATAGTTATATGTGTGTGTGCCATACAAGTGTATGTGTAACTCTGTCTATGCCTATATCCACCTCTGTGTATATTGAGTGGGGAGGGTTGATGTAAAACTTGTAGTTTCTTTTCATTAGAGAATTGTTGAATACCATAGTGAACAGAAGTAGGACAATATGTTCAGTTTGTTTTCGTCTGGACTCATTCTCTTGTCTTGTAAAAATCAGATGTTCCTCTGTTGGTGCCAGACTGCACCTGCACTACCACTGTCTATGAGAAATGTCGCTTCCTTGTATCACTATTTATAGGAAATGTTTGATTGTCATTTATGCATTCACTCAAAGCTTATAAAAGAAAAATTTGATAAAGGTCACAATGTTTTGTTGCTATTCCTTGCAAAGCAGTGTTTTGGATAGTGATTTTAAAATTGTTTTTATTATAGTCCACAGAACAAGAAAATTATTTGAACCTTGAGTCAGTGGAAATAAAATTATGTATGTGTTCATTCATTCATTTATTCAATCAGCAACAACTTTTTAAAAAGTTACTGATACTTATTTGGAGGTAATTGTAATTTTTAAATGAAAAATTATTATAAAAAGTCTGCATTTCATAGGCCTCAGAGGTTCTGAATATGAGAATTAGGGTGATTTGAAATAAAACTTTTAATCTCATGATGAAAACATCAGTGCTTGAGTTACTTCCTATACATTAAAAATTAATCAGTCAAGGGATTTTTCTTCTGGTCCAGTGGCTAAGAATCCACCTTCCAAAGCAAGGGACGCAGGTTCAGTCCCTGGCTGGGAAACAAAGCTCCCACGTGGCACAGAGCAACTAAACCCATGAGCTGCAAGTGCTGAGCCATGCTCTCTGAAGCCCATGGGGCACAACTAGAGAGCCCGTGTGCCACAATGAAAGGCCCTGCATGAAGCAGCTAGGACCCTGCACTCCACAGCTAGCCCTGCACAGACAATAAACAAACACCCACTGGATCTGTACGATGGTCTTTTCATTTGAAGCGGGAGCTTTCATAGCTTCCACTGTGTTTTTCTACAAATCCATATCTCAAGAAAATTATGAACATATAATATAATGTAGCTTAATAAAGACATAAAAATTCACCAAAGTGTCTTTCATTAGTTTATTTACCTAGCATATTTGGAATTTTGTTGAAACTCTAGAAATTCTTAACACAAAAAATAAAAAACTATAACTTCTATATATCTTTCCACCCATTCCCTCCTATTATTAAATATTTTGATAAAGAAGGAAAGAGCTGGGAATACATATTTGATAATAAGCATCAATGTTACCGTGTAAATGTTTGGTTTCCACTTTGAGAATAAGCTTATGGTTGCCGGGGGGAAGGTTAAGGGGAAGGGATAGTTAGGGGGTTTGGGATGAACATGTACACACGGGTATATTTAAAATAGATAACCAACAAGGGCCTACTGTATAGCACGTGGAATTCTTTTCAATGTTATATGGCAGCCTGGAAGGAAAGGGAGTTTGGGGGAGAATGAATGAATACATGTAGATGTCTGGCTGAGTACCTTTGCTATTCACCAGAAACTATCACATTGTTTGTTAATCTGCTCTGTTCCAATACAAAGTAAAAAGTTTAAAAATACATAAATAAACGCTTGATTTCCTAGCCAGTTGCCTTTATTTTCTGTCCTTGTGGCTTCTATCCTTGTGAAATAAAAATTATAGCATTATTCCTCATCTACTACTTTGGATCTGAGCAGAAAACAGGTAGCCCACAGGGAGCAATCTAGATTTCTTACTTCTTATGTGTACACCAATGTGAGATCCTTCCAAGTTTCAATGGTTAAGGATGTTATTTTTATAAATATGTCTATGCCTGCTTAGTGCAGATATATTTATAATATTGTTTTTCTATTTTTACTAACATTTTTGGGGCTTCCCTGGTGGCTCAGATGGTAAAGAGTCTGCCTGCAGTATGGGAGACCCAGGTTCGTTCCTGGATAGGGAAGATCCCCTGGAGATGGAAATGGCAACCCATTCCAGCATTCTTGCCTGGAAAATCCCTTGGACAGAGGAGCCTGGCAGTCTACAGTCTTTTATTACTATAGTCAATGCAATACTCAGACTGCCTGAACTAAAGGAAATGAAAGGAATCAAAACTTGATTACTTATTATGGTTTAAATGCTGAGTTAGATATTTTACATGTACAATTGTATTCAATATTTCTAATAATGCTATGGTATGAATGTGATTTCCTTCATTTCATAAATGAAGCAACAGACTCAGAGTCAAAATTATTGACTTGTGTGACATTTCTGAATGTCTGAAATATTTGAAAACTATCTTGAGTTGGATTTTTTCATTAAAAAAGTTTAAACACAGTCTCATTTAAACATGAAAGCCATCAAGAAGGTATTCACTGAACCTCCTTATATTTTCCAGGATCAGTAATTAACTAAAATTTAATATGTGATGATAAAATCATGAAAGAATGAGAACCGTTATGGGTGATGGTTTAACTTGAACTCAATATTAATTATTTAAGGTATAAGATCACCAGTTAATTAATTTCAAGTTTTCTCTTTTTTCTCAAGTTTTTGTCTTGCACTGCAGAGTTTTGCAATGATGCTACACAAATTTCAGACTTTTTGTTGTGCTAACTCTGTCTAAGGTTTGCAATGAATTCACATGCATTCTTTATCCTATTAGGAAGACAAGAATAATTGTTTTGCAGAACAAGTGAGGGAAAAGGTGTTGCTGGAAAGGGCACAGGAAGAACAAAGCTGTGAGTGGCATTCTGCCTTTGCTTTGGATGATGTTGGTAACATCAGAAAGAACAAGAATAGCGGTGACTAATTTTACCTCCTAGTCCATGGTTTTATCACATATCTTTTTGTTTGGTATTCTGCAACATCAGTGAATTATACTTCTGCACCTTTTCCTAGGTAATTACAGAGTAAATGCAACTTAGATTATGAGAGCTACTATAATCTTGTCAGTATGTTTGGCTAAAGCTTTTTATTTAATGCTTTTTTTTTTTTTGCAAAGGTTTTTTAAAGAACTGCATTTTAAAAATATTGTTATTCTTCATTGACCTAATAATGGGTAAAACACAAAAATTCAATTATTTGAAAAATAAAAACTTTTTGAGATTAAAAAATAAACATGTATCCTAGAACATCATTAAGTGATATCCTTTTATAATTTCACAAAGACTTCTGATCTGTTTCCTTATTTATAATGTAAAATTGTCTATATTTAGATACCTAAGTGCATTTGCGGAGAAGGCAATGGCACCCCACTCCAGTACTCTTGCCTGGAAAATCCCATGGGCGGAGGAGCCTGCTAGGCTGCAGTCCATGGGGTCGCTAAGAGTCGGACACGACTGAGCGACTTCACTTTTACTTCTCACTTTCATGCATTGGAGAAGGAAATGGCAACCCACTCCAGTGTTCTTGCCTGGAGAATCTCAGGGACGGGGGAGCCTGGTGGGCTACCGTCTATGGGGTCGCACAGAGTCGGACACGACTGAAGCGACTTAGCAGCAGCAGCAAGAGCATTTGAGGAGTTCACACCAAAATTGATTACAATTATTACTCATATGGTTTGAAAGAGTATCAAACATATTTTTAAGCTGAACATCTCAGACAATAACATACATTATAAAGTTCCTCAGCTCAACAAATAAGCCATATTTATTGATATCACATAATATATAGCAGCAAGCACTCTGACTGGCCATGGGTGGGGAAAGGGACTCAGCACCTGTCTAAAAGGAGTTTAAGCTATAAGGACACTATAGATATAGAGGAAATAAATTTAGGTCATTGTAGGGGGTGATCAAATAGAGGTCTGAATTTCAAATAGAACTCCTCACAGCACACTTCAAGTTGCAGAATATCACTGCCTTGCTCTTCCTCCCCTTCTTGGCTTCAGTCTATGCAGTGAGTTATCTGATGTCATCTGCTTTATGGATTGGGTTTACTTTATGTATTGGGTCTGCTTTATGTAGTGCATCAACTGAGTAAGACTTTGATCTAGAATGTCATGACTAAACCCCTGACTTTTATGGCATTAGGGAATGTTCTGAGTTTACAAAACAGAACCTCAAAATTTTTTTTCTTTTATAAACCTGTATTGTGATGGACCCTTTTGTATATCTATCCTTACTTACTGATGCTTTTAGTAATATGAGAAACACACACACACACACACACATACACACACACAGACAAGAATTAGATTCTTGGAATGAAGGGCAAGTACATTTTGAATTTAGCAGGTGTTTCAGGATTGCTTTCCAAAATTGCTGCAACAATGTATGAGAGTTCCTTTCAGCATTAAGTGCTTTTTAATTTGATTCATATTTTCCTGACATCTATAAACACTGGGCATTGTTTCATATGTTTATCAGCAACTTGAATTTGCTCTTCTGTGAATTGTCTACTCATATCTTTTTCATTTGTATGTTTTAGGTTGTTAAGCTGTTTGTAACCATTCTGCAAAATATCTTTATGCATTCCAGATAGTCTTTTATCTATCATTTGCATTCCAATTTTTTCCAAACTGTTATACGTCTAGAAGTTTTAATATATTTTGCATAAAAACATTTTATAATATCTTTTTTTTTCTTAGTTTGGAAAGATCTTTTCAATCTCTAGGTTATAAATAGAGTCTCCCAAATTTTCTTCGAAGATATTTTTATTCGGTCTAAATTTGTTGGATGTTTAAGCACTTTCCTTTCTTGGTTTATTTTTATAAATAGCAGGTATTCTAAAATAAGTTACATGATTACCCCCCAGACCACTAACATGGTTAGTTATTAATCAACCAATCAACAAACAAATCTTCAATAATAACAATTTCTCACATTCATGTACTTAAAACATTTTTGAGAATCTATCCTGATTAAACCAATGACAGGGGACCCTCTAGTCATCATGGCATAAATAAAATACTCAAATCTCGTGACTTAGCGTTATCTCAAGGGCAAATGTGTTACTGAACTTTGAGACAGAGATATGCCTATGAGTTCTCATTTTCTGTACTCTTAGTCATTGTTGTTGTTTAGTTACTAAGTCATGGCTCTTTCTTTGCAACCCCATGGACTGTAGCAGACCAGGAACCATTGTCCATGGTATTTCTCAGGCAAGAATACTGGAGTAGATTGCCATTTCCTTCGTTAAGGGATCTTCCTGACCCAAGGATCAAACTTGCACCTCCTGCATTGGAGGCAGATTCTTTACCGCTGAGCCACCTGAGAATGTGTAAAAAAACAGCATAACTGATTTCATAAAGGTTGTTGTTGTTTTATTGACAACTGTATTGAGTTTTGGTATTGAGTGTTATGCCCTTAATCACATTTCCCCCATAAGCCCTGTCTTTTTTTTTTTTTTTTTGCACTCTATTCCATAGCATGGTAATTTTTATTTGACATTATGGGGCTTTCCTGGTGGCATGGACAGTAAAGAATACACCTGCAAAATAGGAGACCTGGGTTTGATCCCTGGGTCAGGAAGATCCCCTGGGAAAGAAATGACAACCAGTATTCTTCCCTGGGAAATTCCATGGAAGAGGAGCCTGGCAGTCCATGGATTGTAAGTCAGACACAACTTAATGACCAAACAACAATGATACCTGATTAAGTACAATAACTATGCATGAATCTCATAGATATTATGATGAGCAAAAAATACTAGACACAAAGTAGTAGATAATGTATTATTCCATTTGCATGAATTTCCATAGCAGACAAAACCAATTTATGTTGCCTATTGGGAGAGAAGAATTGTATAGGTAGAGTACTAAGGAAATTTTGAGGGGTAATGAACATTTTCCATATCTTATGAGAGTATGGCAATTAAATGAGAGTGTTTATTTGTCAAAACTCACTCAGTTATAGATTTAAGACATGTACTTTTCTGAATGTACATTCCCTCCTGCAAGAAAGTATATCCCTGTCTGCTGGGATAGCCTAAAAGTAATGACATACCAGTAACTAAGCTCACCTAATGACAAGATTTTGGTTTCTAAGTGCTATTTACCAATAAAAGTTTCAAGTCTTCTTGATGAAAAAACTATTCCAGGGCAAGTGTTAGACATTCAGTCATGTCCAACTCTTTGCAACCCCATGGACTGTAGCCCACCAGGCTCCTCTGACCATGGAATTCTCCAGGCAGGAAGAATACTGGAGTGGGTTGCCATTCTCTTCTTCAGGAATACTAGGGCTGGAATGGGGGAAATACAAACTAATCCTAGAACATTGTCTTGTACAAGAAATACGGTGACATGTCAAAGGGACACTGGAGTCAACTACAAAGGCTCTCACTAACTAAATACAGGAATTAAGCACCAAAGTAAAAAATGATACCAAAGCAAGTATCAATGAAAGCATCATTGTTTATAAATTAGCAATTAAATGCAGATAAATTGATAAAATTGTAGAGTCAGTATTGATAGTAATGATGAAAATAAGAATCTATGAACTCATTTTAATACAGTAAATAAGTGAATAAATTTTGAATGAATAAATTCAAGGAAAAGCTATTCTTTACTATAGAAAGTCAACTCATAATTATGAGATGGACCGAGTTAGAAAATCAATGAATGCCATAGTAAATAGGTGAAAATTTGAGAAGAGACACAATATTTTCATTGTAGCAAACCATGACCTACACTCAAATTAGTTATTGATTACAAGAGAAAAAGCTAATAATGTTACACCAGAAAAATCTTGTGGACACCATGTCAACCAGTCGATCAAAGCTGATATCATGAACATTTGAAAAAACAAATATCATGCTTCCTAACGTGGTACAATGTGGTATTACTTTTAGGAATGAATGGGCTAAATCTAGACTTAAGGAGATATCAGACCAACAATTTGAGAAATATTCTATAAAATTGCTAGCTTATATCCTGTGAAATTACTAAAGTTAAGAAAGACAAAAGTGGAGGAATTCTTCTAATTTAAAGTTCAAGGAGATGCGTCAACTAAATACGATGAATAATCTGAATTGGATCAGTGACAAATTTGAATACAAACTTTATATAACAGTATTTTCTGATTTTGACAATTATACTATGGTTATGTAGGAGAGTGCTTGCTTTTAGAAAATGTTGATATATGCTGAAGTATTTAGGAATAAAGGAGATAGATACACTCGATGAACCTTCAAATCATATAGGAAAAGAAAATTGTGTGTGTGTCTTTGTGTGTGTGTGTGCGTGCCTGTGTGCATATGTTGGTGAGTTTATGGGTTGGAAAGATCCCCTGGAGAAGGGAAAGGCTACCCACTCCAGTATTCTGGCCTGGAGAATTCCATGGACTGTATAGTCCATGGGGTCGTAAACAGTCAGATGTAACTGAACGACTTTCACTTCACTTCATAAACAGCATGATAAAGCAAGAAATGGGGTAAGTTGTAAAGCTGTTGAAGCTGAGTAGAAGCTATATTGGACTTGTATTATTCAACATAATTTCTGTAAACTTGATTTGTTTTAAAATAAAGAGTTATAAAAATAAGTCAGGGACAATAGTCAAAAATACATGTATTAATTTATTTTATAAAGCCACTGACTTGTCAACAGAAGCCATCGAGTTTTAAATAACAACTATTTGCTGGAGAAGTTGAGCATCATATAAATTGGCAAGTAAGAGTGAATGAGTAATAAGAGGTGGAGGCACTTCGTCTGGATGGCTGTGGAATTCGGTAATGAGGCTACATTAAAGAGATCTTTTATTACCCACTTGTGAATTATTCCTCCTGAATAAAGCCACTTGTTTTTCCAATAGGTTTATTATTTTTTCAATTCAAAACACAATCTCATTCTTGATTAAATTGCATAAATGAGGATATAAACCTAAAATTCAGCTTATATGGGATACCTGATACTAATAAATGATTTTGATTCAGTGCCTGCATTTTAACTGCAGCTTGGTTTGGTTTGGAATCATAGACTATGTGGGTTGAAAGGGATCTGGAAAGGTTATCTGGTAATCTTCCCTATTTGGTGTTTAAATCACCTATTCACCTTGCTTCCAAAGCAGAATATGTTAATATTTCTCCAGACACATTATTTTATAAAGTAAGAATGTGTTAGCGAAAATTCTCTGGTTTTATTGACACAGTTCCCTCTCCTCAAGAAATTCTTAAAATCTGCTCTAAAAAAAAGTATATCCCACATCCCTAAAAAATGAAAATGCATCAGTAGGGCAATACTTAGGTAAATCACTTGTAATACCCTGTAACACTGTTATGACTATCATTATTTTTTGTTTGGATGGCCTGAACAGGCTTTCTCATTTTACATTAAGAGAAAATTTTCGCATAATTACTTCTTGGTCCAGTTTGTATTAGATTTATATTTAACATCCTACTTTCATAACATTTTGTTGTTGTTGTTATGGAGAATGAGATATCAATGCTTGGGATGTTTTAAATATCCAGTCTTTAGTTGCTTGTCCCTTTGGAATCTAAATGGTTTGGAAAATATTAACCAGCAGTTAGGAATGAATTAAGTGGAGGTTAAGCACTGGACCTGGGCCTCACAGTCCTACTGAAGTCTGTTACATCAGTGTTTATATCCCTGTTCTTCCTTATGTGTGCCTTTTTTGACTTAAGCATGCAAATGCAAATTCTTGTTTATATTTTAAAATATTAAAACCAGTTAGTGAGTTTAACACACTTTTCTGCCTTTAACTGCCTTCATATTCCTTCTATTGATATTTTAATGAAGATCTGTCTTAACTTACAATTCATACCCTAGGTATTTTTGTCAATTACCTGAGCTTATTTTTGCATTTTGGGAACTTGCAACACTTCTTCCTTTTCTTTAGATGTCCTTACTCTCTATTTCAAATTTTCCCTAAGGAAGGAACCCCAAATCACTCACTTTTAAATATAATTAACCATTACTCAAAGTGTTATATACTTAGGGCATTACACATTTTAATGAAATTGTAAGTTTAAACCAAAGGCAGATATTCTTTCAGCCATCGATTTCTAGATCAGTTAAATACTTTTGGTATCTCCCCTTTCCATAGCAGTTCCATTGCTATATAGTCTACAGCAATATAGACTATTGCTTACTCTGCTTTTGCAATAATAATAATAATAAACCAGGAAAAATTGCATAATTACCAAGTAGTTGGCTTTTAGAGATGATTAATTTAGGTTTCTGTCAGATAATCCTTTCAAAAATATACTTTGATTTTAAAATACAGAATAAATGAAAATACTTACATTGAAAGATCCAAACATTTCAGAAATAATATGGAATAAAACATCTAAATTTTATTCAAGTCCTCCTACTCTTATTCCCCCCCCAGAAAATTTGATATTCAAATTTGCATACATTTCCAATGTATTTACTTGCATGAATTCTTTTACATATGTAATTATTTTTAAAATATGAATTGAAACATACTTTCCAAATAGCTCCACAACTTGCCTTTTCATATAAAAATATGTCTCAGAGATCTGTCCATGTTATTAAAATTGCAGACTATTCCATATTAAGAATGTACATAAATCTTTTTAACAACTTCTCTGAAGCAGATGGTAAAATCCAACAGCCACAGACCACCAGAAATACACCTGTGATCCAAAAATAAGTAGTTATACTGAGTTTGCTGCAGCTAGGGTGAATGCACCTCACAGCATTTGTAGGTTGGTTTTTTTTTTTTTTTAATGAAGTAGGGTAGGCTTAATTTTTTCAGATGTTCATATTTCAAAAACTAGGGAAAGTAACTATCTTTCAAAATTTAAGTTTTTGTTTCACTAAATTTTTGTATATTTTCAAATGATCAGACATTACCCTGCTTTTAGAATATACTCTCTATCTATACATATTCATACACAAACATATATGTATACAGTTGTCTTTTCTGTTATTAATTCTATTATGTCCTTTTTTGTCTACTCAATTATTGCTTCATTTTTACTTTATTTTTTCCTCCTACAGGTGACTTCTTTATTTAGTATATTAAATCCAATAATATTGCTAGACTATGTCTTAATGTTGATTGTTACTGCTGCTGCTGCTGTCTCTGCAGTCGTGTCCGACTCTGTGCAACCCCCTAGACGGCAGCCCACCAGGTTCCCTCGTCCCTGGGATTCTCCAGGAAAGAACACTGGAGTGGGTTGGCATTTCCTTCTCCAATGCAGAAAGTGAAAAGTGAAAGTGAAGTCGCTCAGTCGTGTTCAACTCCTAGCAACTCCCTGGACTGCAGCCTACCAGGCTCCCCTATCCATGGGATTTTCAAGGCAAGAGTACTCGAGTGGGTTGCCATTGCCTTCTCTGAATGTTGATTGTTAGGCATATATATTCCCAAGATTTCCCTTGATGTGTACATTAAATTTCTCCTTTATCAGAAAATACTTTTTGTATTTTACCTTTGAAATTTGTTTCTTTTTCAATTTTTGTGTTATTTTAATTTGCAGTTCAAAAATCTTGTGAATCTATTTATGCTTTTATGAGCTTGTTGGGCTTTTAATTTACCTGGACTCATTAAAGACAGTGAAAGTTAGGTTCCTTTCTTTTTAATAAGCACATTCAGTTCACTTCAGTTCAGTCGCGCAGTCGTGTCCGACTCTTTGCGACCCCATGAATCGCAGCACGCCAGGCCTCCCTGTCCATCACCAACTCCCGGAGTTCACTCAGACTCACGTCCATCGAGTCCATGATGCCATCCAGCCATCTCATCCTTGGTCGTCCCTTTCTCCTCCTGCCCCCAATCCCTCCCAGCATCAGGGTCTTTTCCAATGAGTCAACTCTTCCTTAAGGTGGCCAAAGTACTGGAGCTTCAGCGTTAGCATCATTCCTTCCAAAGAAATCCCAGGGTTGATCTCCTTCAGAATGGACTGGTTGGATCTCCTTGCAGTCCAAGGGACTCTCAAGAGTCTTCTCCAACACCACAGTTCAAAAGCATCAATTCTTCAGCGCTCAGCCTTCTTCACAGTCCAACTCTCACATCCATACATGACCACAGGAAAAACCATAGCCTTGACTAGACCGACATTTGTTGGCAAAGTAATGTCTCTGCTTTTGAATATACTATCTAGGTTGGTCATAACTTTCCTTCCAAAGAGTAAGCATTTTTTAATTTCATGGCTGCAATCACCATCTGCAGTGATTTTGGAGCCCAGAAAAATAAAGTCTGACACTGTTTCCACTGTTCCCCATCTATTCCCATGAAGTGATGGGATCAAATGCAATGAACTTAGTTTTCTGAATGTGAGCTTTAAGCCAACTTTTTCAGTCTCCTCTTTCACTTTCATCAAGAGGCTTTTTAGTTCCTCTTCACTTTCTGCCATAAGGGTGGTGTCATCTGCATATCTGAGATTATTGATATTTCTCCCAGCAATCTTGATTCCAGCTTGTGTTTCTTCCAGCCCAGCGTTTCTCATGATGTACTCTGCATAGAAGTTAAATAAGCAGGGTGACAATATACAGCCTTGATGGACTCCTTTTGCTATTTGGAACCAATCTGTTGTTCTGTGTCCAGTTCTAACTGTTGCTTCCTGACCTGCATACAGAATTCTCAAGAGACAGGTCAGGTGGTTTGGCATTCCCATCTCTTTCAGAATTTTCCACAGTTTATTGTGATCCACACTGTCAAGGCTTTTGCATAGTCGATAATAGAAGTAGATGTTTTTCTGGAACTCTCTTGCTTTTTTGATGATCCAGAGGATATTGGCAATTTGATCTCTGGTTCCTCTGCCTTTTCTAAAACCAGCTTGAACGTCTGGAAGTTCATGGTTCACATATTGCTGAAGCCTGGCTTGGAGAATTTTGACCATTACTTTACTAACGTGTGAGATGAGTGCAGTTATGCAGTAGTTTGAGCATTCTTTGGCATTGCCTTTCTTTGGGACTGGAATGAAAACTGACCTTTTCCAGTCCTGTGGCCACTGCTGAGTCTTCCAAATTTGCTGGCATATTTAGTGCAGCACTTTCACAGCATCATCTTTCAGGATGATTAGTAACTCTCTATTTCACCCTCTCCCTAGTTTGTGTGCTTAGTTGATCAGTTGTGTCTGACTCTTTGAGACCTCGTGGACTGTAGTCCACCAGGCTTCTCTGTCCATGGGGATATTCCAGGCAAGAATACTGAAGTTGGGACCCCTAGCAACCATCATTTTACTCTTTGATCTATGACTTTCATGATTTTAAATATTACACACAAGTGGAATCATGAAATATTTCATTTCAGGTAGTTAATTGTTAATAGAAGAATTTCAATTCATTTTTGTGTCTTAATTTTTTATCTTGCATCTATATTAAAATTTTTAATAGTTTTAACAGTTTTTTAATGAAGTCTTTAGCGTTTTCTTTATATAAGATCACAGCATCTGCCAAAAGGGGAGATTTTACTGTTCCTTTCCAGTTTGCTTCTGCTGCTGCTAAGTCGCTTCAGTCGTGTCTGACTCTGTGCAACCCCATAGATGGCAGCCCACCAGGCTCCCCTGTCCCTGGGATTCTCCAGGCAAGAACACTGGAGTGGGTTGCCATTCCCTTCTCCAATGCATGAAAGTGAAAAGTGAGAGTGAAGTCACTCAGTCGTGTCCGACTCTTAGCAACCCCATGGTTTGCAGCCTACCAGGCTCCTCCACCCATGGGATTTTCCAGGCAAAAGAGTACTGGAGTGGGTTGCCATTGCCTTCTCCCTTTTCCAGTTTGGATACATTTTATTTCAATTCTTACCTAACTGCAGTGACTAGGACTTCCAGGACAATGTTGAAGAGAAGTGTGTTAGTGGCATCCTTGCCTTGGTCTAGATCTTAAAGGGAAATCTTTCAGTTTTTTTTTTTTCCATTCACTATGATGCTAATTTTTTACTTTTCCTACATAACCTTTATTAGGTTGAGGTACATTTTTTCTATACCTTCTTTTATGAACAGGTGTTAATTTTTGTCAGATGTTTTTACTGTATCTATTGAGATGATGTGATTTTAATTCTTTATTCTACTAACAGTAGGTATCACATTTATTGATTTTCATATACTGAATAATCTTGAATCTCAGGGGTTAATCCCACTTGGTTATGATACATGATCTTTTCTGTGTCTTTTTGGATCTTGTTTGTTAATACTTTGTTGAGGACTTTTATACCTATATTCATCAGAGAAACTGGTCTGTCATTTTCTTTCCTCATTATGTCTTTGGCTTAGGAATCAGGGTAATGCTGACTTCATAAAACACACTTGAAAATATTCTCTCCTGTTTAATTTTGAAAGATTTTGATAATGATTGGCTTTATTTCTTCTTTAAATGTTTGGCAGAACCCACTAACGAAGCCACTTGGTCCTGAACTTATCATTGTTGGGGGTGAGTAGTGAAGATTGATTCCTCACTCAGTCTCCCTACTAGTTACAGGTCTGTTTAAACGTTCTATTTCTTCATGAGTTATCACTGGTTGACTGTATGTTTCTCAGAAGTTACCCATTCTTCTAGGTTATACAGATTGTTGGTGAATAATTATTTATAATAGTATCATATGATCCTTTTTATTTCTGTGGCATCAACTGTAATATCATTGCTTTTATTTCTGACTTTATTTGAGTCTTCATTTTTTAGATACTTTAGTTAGGAATTTTGCAGTTTTGTTTATATTTTAAAAAAACTCCATTTTATTAAATTTTCTATTTTGCTTATTTCCTCTCTAATCTTTGTTATTTCCTTCCTTATACTAACTTTGGACTTACTTTGTTCTTCTTCCCTAGCTCCTTGAAATTTTAAGTTTAGTTTGAGATCTTCTTTATTTTTTAAATAAACATTTATTACAATAAACTTCCTTCTTAGTATAGCTTTTACTATATTCTATAAATTTTGATTAAAGTGTTTTAATTTTTACTTATTTTTAGATATTTTCTGATTTCACTTTTGATCCAATAATTGTTCCAAAATATATTATAAATTTTCATGTATTTGTGAGTTCAATTTTCCTTCTGATATTGATTTCTAGTTTCACTAGTATGTTCAATAAAGATATTGATATAATTTCAACATGTTACAATTCATTGATATTTCTTTTGTGACGTAACTTGTGATCTACCTTGGGGGAATTTTTGTGCAATCTAAAGAAGAATATGCATTGTGCTGCTGTTGGGTGATATAGTGTGTATACGTCTATTAGGTTTAGTTGGTCTATAGTGTTTTTAAATTCTCTGTCTCCTTCTTAATTAACTCTATGTGTATTCTATCAATTATTGAAAGTGGGGTATTAAAGTCTTCTACTTTTATTATATTGCTTCTTATTTCTCCCTTCAGTTCTGTTAATGTTTTGTTTGTACAAATATAAAAACCTTGGGTACATATGCATTTTTTAATTGTTATATCTTCCTGGTGGATTTACCCAGTCATCACTATACAATGTCCTTTTTTGTCTAATGAGATAGTATGATTTTAAAACTATTTTCTTCTGAAGTAAGTATAACTATCCCGTCTCTCTGTTGATTACCATTTGCATGCAATATATTTTTCTATCCCTTTACTTTCAGAATATTTGAGTCCTTAAGACTAAAGAAAGTATAGCATATTTTTTTTGTTATTTTTAAAAATCTATTCAACTACTCTGTGTTCTAATTGATGAGTTAAATCCAGTTAAATTTAAGTAATTATTGACAGAGACAGATTTAGTATTTCTATTTTTTTTCCTTTCTGTTAGTTTTGTAGTTGTTGAGTTTATCTTTTCCTGTCTTGCTTCAATATTTAGTATTCTGTTGACTTTATAAAATTATTACCTTGATTTTTTTTTCCTTTTTCTTTTGTGTAACTTCTACAGGTGTTTGTGTGTGTGTGTATGTGGTTACTTTTGGACTTATGAAAGTATCTTACAGTCAAAACAGTGTATTTTAAATTGATAACAACTTAATTTCAATTGCATGCAAAAATTTGCACTTTAACTTACTTCCCTCTCTATATTATCAGGCTACAATTTATATCTATCTATATTCTGTAGAATATAATATCTATTATATTCTGTAATGCATTTAACATACATTTTAGTTGGTTATTTTTAATGCCTTTGTTGTTTAATTTCTATACTAGAATTAAAAGTGATATATCCAGTACTATTACAGTAATGCAATATTTTTGTGTATATATTTACCTCTACCTACTGAGTGGCTGAACTGAACTGAACTGATAAGTCTTAGATGGAAATTAAAACAGCAGTAAAATAAAAATATCTCTTTTGGGAACTTCCCTTCAGTATTTAGGACTCAGGGTTATCACTGTCTGGGAACATGTTCAATCTCTGTTCAGGGAATTCAATCCTGCAAGCTGTGTGGTGTACCAGGAAAAAAAAAAAAAATCTCTATCATCAGTTTATGCAATCAGCCAGCTCTGCCTTATGAAAACCACATTAAGAAAATCCAATATTCGACAATCTTATACTTTTTTATGATATTATGCTGCTATTTAATGCCCTTATATTTCAACTTGAAGAACTTCCTTTAGCATTTCTTATCAGGTTTATCTACTGTTGATGAATTCCCTTAGTTTTTGTTTTCCTGGGAAAGTCTCTTGCATCTTTAAAAAGCAGTTTTGTCAATTACTATTCTTCTTTAGTGGTTTTTCCTTTAGTATAATTTTTTTTTTTTATACATCTTTGTATACATCATCTTACTCTTTTCTGGTTGGCAAGATTTCTACTAAAATATCTGCTAGTTGTTTTATGGGAGCCTAATTTGCTTGTAACAAGTATCAAAAATTTCCCCTTCACTTTGACTTTTGACAATGATATTTTTTTTTTTCCCCAATTCATGATATTTTAAGTCCTTTAGGCTTCTTGGAACTGAATGTCCATTTTCTTACTCAGATTTGGAAAATTTTCAGTGATTTTTAAAGAATGATTTTTTCTGATTTTTTTTCTGTTGTTTTATTCCTTCAGAGGCTCTGATAATGTATGCATTTCTGTTTAATGGTATCTCATAAGTTCTTTAAGTTGTTTTTATTCTTTTTCTTTTTTTTGAAATTTTTACTTCTTGAATTTTTTCCAGTGTCTTGTCCTTAAATTTGATAGTCTGTTCTTCTGCCTGATTTAGTCTGCTATTGAACTTCTCTAGTGAAATTTTCAATTCAACTATTAAATTCTTTAGCATTGAAATTTGTGTTTGGTCCTTTTTAATATATTTTATGTCTTTGCTAAAAGTCTCACTTTGTTCATGAATTAATCTCTTGACTTCAGTGAGCATCTGTATGACAATTATTTTTAATTTTCTGTGAGGTAAATTACATAACTTCATATTATTAGATTCCGTTTCTGGAGATTTGTTGTGCCTTTGTTTGGAACTCTTTGCCTAATTCTTCATTTTCCTTGGTTCTGTATGTTGGAGTCTGCACATTAGACAAAGCAGGGACCTCTCCTAATCTTTACAAGTTGGCCTTATAACAGGAGAAATTTCCTACTAATAACTTAGCCAGATTCTGGTTCTGTTTCACTTTAAAATTATATACATTTGTTTGAGGTAAATTCTGGGATAAGTATTTGCAGGAGAATAGCATGGGGGTCAAGGTAGAGTCATGTTTCACATTACAAGACATTTTGATGCATAGAGAAGTTTCCTTTGTAGCAACATTAAGTAAAATTTTTGTCTCATATTTAGCTGGCCAAAGAACAGAAGTTATAGGGTTGCCAATAATGCAGAATTTCTTTGTTTTGCTCTGCCTTGCTGGCAGACTGCTTCCCGAAAATTGTTTTACCATTGAAATGCCTCATTCAAGTTGATCTCTCTAGCATCAATTTGTTGCCAATCTAGTTCCAGGAAGTTTCCTGTCACAAGCTTGTCTTTATTTTGTAAATAACAAATGCCAGATTTCTTTTTTTTTTTTAATTTATTTTTTATTGAGGGATAATTGCTTTACAGAATTTTGCTGCTTTCTGTCAAACCTCAACATGAATCAGCCATAGGTATAAATATATCCCCTCCCTTTTGAACCTCCCTCCCTATGCCACCCCTCTAGGCTGATACAGAGCCCCTGTTTGAGTTTCTTGAGTCATATAGCAAATTCCCATTGGCTATCTATTTTACATATGGTAATGTAAGTTTCCATGTTACTCTTTCCATACATCTCCCACCATCTCCTCCCCTTTCCCCAGGTCCATAATCTATTCTCTATGTCTGTTTCTCCATTGCTGACCTGTAAGTAAGTTCTTCAATACCATTTTTCTAGATGCCCTATATATGTGTTAGAATATGGTATTTATTTCTCTCTTTCTGACTCAGTTCACTCTGTATAATAGGTTCTAGGTTCATTCACCTCATTAGAACTGACTCAAATATGCTCCCTTATGTGGCTGAGTAATATTCCATTTGTATATATACCACAGCTTCTTTATCCATTCATCTGTCAGTGGACATCTAGGTTGCTTCCATGTTCTATCTATTGTAAATAGTGCTGCAATGAACAATGAAATACATTTGTCTCTTTATTTTGGTTTCTTCAGGGTATATGCCTAGGAGTGGGGTTTCTGGGTCACATGGTGGTTTTATTCCTAGTTTTTTAAGGAATCGCCATACTGTCTTCCGTAATGGCTGTATCAATTTACATTCCCACCAACAGTGCAAGAGTGTTCCCTTTTCTTCACACCCTTTCCAAGATTTATTGCTCATAGACTTTGATGAAAGCCATTCTGACTGGTGTGAAGTGATATCTCATTGTAGTTTTGATTTTTTTTCTCTAACAAGTAGTGTTTAGCATCTTTTCATGTGTTTGTTAGCCATCTGTATGCATTGCTTGGAGAAATGTCTCTTTAGGTCTTTTCCCCACTTTTTGATTTTTTTTTTTTTCTGGTCAGTTCAGTTTTGTCACTCAGTCGTGTCCAATTCTTTGCGACCCCATGAATCACAGCATGCCAGGCTTCCCTGTCCATCACCATCTCCCGGAGTTCACTCACACTCACGTCCATTGAGTCCGTGATGCCATCCAGCCATCTCTGCTCTGTCATCCCTTTCCTCCTGCCCCCAATTCCTCCCAGCATCAGAGTCTTTTCCAATGAGTCAACTCTTTGCATGAGATGGCCAAAGTACTGGAGTTTCAGCTTTAGCATCATTCCTTACAAAGAAATCCCAGGGTTGATCTCCTTCAGAATGGACTGGTTGGATCTCCTTGCAGTTCAATGGACTCTCAAGAGTCTTCACCAACACCACAGTTCAAAATCAGCAATTCTTCAGTGCTCAGCCTTCTTCATAGTCCAACTCTCACATCCGTACATGACCACAGGAAAAACCAGAGCCTTGACTAGATGGACTTTAGACAGCAAAGTAATGTCTCTGCTTTTGAATATACTATCTATGTTGGTCATAACTTTTCTTCCAAGGAGTAAGCATCTTTTAATTTCATGGCTGCAGTCACCATCTGCAGTGATTTTGCAGCCCCCAAAAATAAAGTTTGACACTGTTTCTACTGTTTCCCCATCTATTTCCCATGAACTGATGGGACCAGATGCCATGATCTTCGTTTTCTGAATGTTGAGCTTTAAGCCAACTTTTTCACTCTCCTCTCACTTTCAACAAGAGGCTTTTTAGCTCCTCTTCACTTTCTGCCATAAGGGTGGTGTCATCTGCATATCTGAGGTTATTGATATTTCTCCCAGCAATCTTGATTCCAGCTTGGGCTTCTTCCAGTCCAGCGTTTCTCATGATGTACTCTGCATATAAGTTAAATAAGCAGGGTGACAATATACAGCCTTGACGTACTCCTTTTCCTGTTTGGAACCAGTCTGTTGTTCCATGTCCAGTTCTAACTGTTGCTTCCTGACCTGCATACAGATTTCTCAAGAGGCAGGTCAGGTGATCTGGTATTCCCATCTCTTTCAGAATTTTCTACAGTTTCTTGTGATCCACACAGTCAAAGGCTTTGGCATAGTCAATAAAGCAGAAGTAGATGTTTTTCTGGAACTCTCTTGCTTTTTCCATGATCCAGTGGATGTTGGCAATTTGATCTCTGGTTCCTCTGCCTTTTCTAAAACCAGCTTGAACATCAGGGAGTTCACGGTCACGTATTGCTGAAGTCTGGCTTGGAGAATTTTGAGCATTACTTTACTAGCATGTGAGATGAGTGCAATTGTGCGGTAGTTTGAGCATTGTTTGGCATTGCCTTTCTTTGGAATTGGAATGAAAACTGACCTTCTCCAGTCCTGTGGCCACTGCTGAGTTTTCCAGATTTGCTGGCAAATTGAGTGCAGCACTTTCACAGCATCATCTTTCAGGATTTGAAACAGCTCAAAGGATACCTAGCATAAACAAATTTTTCTTTTCAACTACCTGGCTCATTCCACCTCTCCACTTTCACCCACTTTTTCAGGTACCACCCTTTCTTCCCTCTTTATATAGGAACAGTGGTGGTCCCTTGCAGCCAGGTTTGTACAACATGACCAAATCCCCTCCCCACAGATTTTTGGATCAGAGGTTGACACCTGGCCCAACCTGGATCATCAGTCCCTACCTCCTAAATGAGGAGTTGGGACCCATGGAGCATCATACCAGAATCTTCCCTGAGAATATAGACTTGATGACTTCTCTTGAAATCATATTTCCTTGTGGATGGGACGCAAAGAACGCTGGTCTACGTCAGGAAAGATGGAAGCACAGGCACAGATGACGCAAAAGCGGGAGGGGAAGAGGGTGGAAATGGAAAGTCTTGTCCATTTGACTCCTGCTTCCAGGCACAGCTTGAGACCAGCTGCACTGAGTCTGGGAGAAACTAAAGGAAAAAAATTTTTTTTTCTTAAATAGCTTGAATTTCTATTATTTAGAATCAACAAAGTCTGAAGTAATCTATCTATCTTACAGAGTTATTGTGAAAGTTAGAAATGAGGTATGTACACATACGGTAGGTAATCAAGAAATAATGATGATAATATTATTTTTACATTCAAAGGATAAATGACTGAGGAAGGGATGTCAGAACTCTTTGCACCCATTTGTCTAGAACAGTCTCAGAAATAGAGCCTAGTGCTTAGTGAAGTATCATATTTTTGTATTTCTGAAAAAAAAGGGAAAAAAATTACACCTTATCTCATCCTAGCAAACTGAAGCAAATATTTGTATATATACTTTAAATGATTATAATCATGAGGCATATTCTATTTTGTGGCCAGTATTATTCACTTTTATCATAAACATTTAAATAATTCTATATAGAATTCATAATCATTTTAATAATTGTATAATGTTTAATAACATTCCCAATATATATATTTATTTATTAAGCCATTCCAAAAATATATATATTTTCTGTTTTTTTCTTTCGTAAATCATGCTGCAATATGTATCTTTGTGGAAATGCTACTTTATTAAGTAATTTATTTCTATAAGAACAGTGGTGGTTTTAAGTAATTTATTAAGCCATTCCAAAATAATGTAATTATTCAGGCGTTCCAAAAATATATATATTTCCTGTTTTTTTCTGTCATAAATCATGCTGCAATATGTATCTTTGTGGAAATGCTACTTCAAATCAGCTTACATTGATTTTTTAGTTGAGGCATAATTGATTTACCATGTTATACTAATTTCAGGTGTACAACATCGTGATTTGATATTTTTATAGGTTTATTCCATTTAAAGTTATAAAAAGATTGTTTTAGTTATAAAAGTAATATATAGTCATCTTTGAACATGTTGATAATATAGTCAAGAGGAAAATATTTGTATTTTAACCACCCAGAGATAACTCTTGTAAACATTTTGCTAAATATCCTTCCAGATCTTTTTTATAATAATTAAAAAGTAAGTATTAGATTATACTATACTGCATATTTTATAACCTTCTTTTTCCCATTTTAACTGTAGATCATAAACATCTTTCCATTTTCTGCAATCCTCTATACAGATGTACCTTACACCAACAATTCTCTTTTGAACATTTATTGTTGTTGCTATTTAGTCACTAAGTCATGTTTGACTCTGCGACCTCATAGATTGTAGCACGCCAGGCTCCTTTGTCATCCACTATCTCCTGAAGTTTGTTCAAATTCATGTCCATTGAGTAGGTGATGCTATCTAACTAGCTCATCTTCCACTCCTGTCTTCTCCTTTTGCTCTCAGTCTTTCCCAGCCTCAGGGTCTTTTCCAATGAGTCAGCTCTTCACATCAGGTGGCCAAAGTATTGGAGCTTCAGCGTCAAAACAGTCCTTCCAATGAATATTCAAGGATGATTTCCTTTAGGATTGACTGGTTTGATTTTCTTGCATTTCAAGGGACTCCAAGCATCTTCTCCAGCATTACAATTTGAAAGCATTAATTTTTCAGCATTCAGCCTTCTTTATGGCCCAACTCTTACATCTGTACATGATTGCTGGAAAAACCATAGCTTTGACTATAGGGTCCTTTGTTGGCAAAGTGATGCTTATTAATGAGCTACCTAGGTTTGTCATAGCTTTCATTTGTTACCAACATTTTACTATTTCAGCTGAAGCTGTGATGACATTCCTGATTTTCAAATCATTATGCAGGTATCTAAATGCAATATTTCTTTAGGATGAATTCCTACAAATGAATTGTAGGGTCAAGAAGTGTATGAATATGCTTGGGATAATTCGCAGGAGTGGAATTACGAGGTCCAAATATAGAAATTTTAAGACAAAAAAAAAAAGAAAAAAGAAAAGGCTGCCTTCATTGTTGAGTGGAATTTTAGTGGGACAGGAGAGAGGGTTTTTGTCCTCTCTGAATCACCTCCCAGAGGAGAGGCAGGCAGCAAGCACTGGGCTATGGGACCAGCTCTTGGTCCTCCTCCCTCCTCCCCTACTCTCTCTGGGGCAAACTCCCCTCCAGTCCCCGTCATTTCCGGGCAATGGCAAAGCTCAAAAGACTTGGGTTCGAGGTGCGAGTTCCAAATTTTTACTGGCTAAATGATTCAGGCAAATTACTTAGGTGTTCTGAGGACTCACCAGTTATCCCATCTGTAAAGTAAGGTTAATTATACTACTCTGGAGTCCTGTAGTTTGCCTTGAAGGTGGAGTAGTAATATATCAATTATAAATCCCTATTCTAAGCTGTGCATTTGTTCAGCCTCAGAAAGAAACATTTGTGTTTGGTATCAGAATCCACTCCTGACAATGGGATGGAGATGTGATGGTCGAGCATGTTGAATCATGGGATTTCACCCACGTGACCCGTGGCAAGTCAGGGCGGGAGTAAGCCCCTATAAACCTTACCCTCTGGCACTGTCAGGATCTATTTTGGGGGGCTGGATTGGTGGCCAGCCTACTGCTGTAGTGGCTGTAACAGCAGCGGTGGGATTCTTTGGCTTTCATCCACAACCCTTTCCTCCCCCAAACCCAGGCGGCCTCTGTAGGTTCCCATGACAACGGCACGCCTGGGAAGGACCAGTTGGAGGAAAAACCAGATTCTACTGTAAGAAAAACTGATCAGAAGCCACAGGCAAGGCAAGCTGGGACAGGGGCTCTGTGGTGAGGCCAGGTACTGAGACAAAGACCACAGAGGTGTGAGCACAGGCTCAGTGCTAGGCAATCTATGGAGCAGTATCTGACATGTTTGGAGTACTTCTCGTGGCTGGACACCATTAAATGTGTGCTGTATATGTACTGACTGTCTGATCCTCAGGACAAACCTGCGGGGTAGGGCCATTCTTTTACTGTTTTACAGGTGAGGAGACCAGCATTGTTGTTGTTCAGTCACTCAGTCACGTCTGACTCTTTGCAACCTCATGAGCTGCAGCACCCCAGGCTTCCCTGCCCTTCATTATCTCCCAGAGCTTGCTCAAACTCATGTCCATTGAGTTGGTGATGCTATCCAACCATCCCATCTTCTGTTATCCCCTTCTCCTCCTGCCTTCAGTCTTTCCCAGTATCAGAGTCTTTTCTAATGACTTGGCTCTTCCCACCAGGTGGCCAAAGTATTAGAGTTTCAGCTTCAGCATCAGTCCTTCTAGTGAATAGTCAGGGTTGATTTCCTTTAATATTGACTGGTTTGATCTCCTTGCAGTCCAAGGGACTCTCAAGAGTCTTCTCCAACACCACAGTTCAAAAGCATCAATTCTTCGGTGCTCAGCCTCTTTTCTGGTCCAACTCTCAAATCCATACATGACTACTGGAAAGACCATATTTTTGACTAGACAGACCTTTGTTGGCAAATGGCAAATTAATGTCTCTGCTTTTTAATATGCTCTCTAGGTTTGTCATAGCTTTTCCTCCAAGGAACAAGCCCATCTTTTAAGAGACTAGCATGGTGAGGTTTAGAAACTGGCAGTCTGACTTCAGTGTCTGCATCAAAGACCTTTTGGAAGTCATAACTCTCCTGTCTTCAGCATTTGGCAAGTGATAAAGGATAGTTTCATTCTATCCTCACCAAATTTTTTAAGATAAAACTCATTATTCCCGTAATACAGATGAGGAACCCAAAGGTGAGAGAGGTTAAATGATGGGCCCCAAATCACACATCTAGTAAGTAGCAGAGCTGGGATTTGAACTCAGATCTGTCTGAACCCAGAGCCCATGGACCTTTTACTCTTAAGGAAATCAATCTGGACCTTCACATCTTCACCTGGGTCCATTTGTCCATAAGCCTGGAGAGACAGGTTATGGTTGCTTACTATAGCTTTAGGGGAGTGTGTGGTTGGCATGTGTGTGTGGGGTGTTTCTGTGCCTTTAGCACTGTGCAACACACACACACACACACACATGCATACACACATATACACACAGGCACACAGGCCCTGGCAGGCTGATGACGCTGCCCTCCTCCCAGCCAGGAATGGGCCCGCCCACTCACAACAGTCTTCCCAGGAGTGAGCCTGCCCACACCTGCTTGCCTCAGCTGGGAGAGGCTGCTGGAAGGCACGTCTCTCCACCCCAGCTCATGCTGCATAACCAGGCTGGGGCTTCCCAACGGAGGGAGAAACTTCCAGAAGTCTGTGAGGCTGCTGGGACTTTTGGGGATTTTTTTTTCTCTTAAAGAGATTTCAGAGCTCGGAGTCTGGGCTCCTTAAAGGGGAGGTTCTGTTATCCCTAAAGGACATCATTCCTGTTGTTCTCCCAGTGTCCCTTTTTTACTTAATATATTTAATTACTTCTCCCCTGATTTGTTTTCTGAGTAGTGGTCTTTGATTTTTAAAAGTCCGGCAATCCCCACAGTAAGTGTGGTCTTCTGTCTGTCCTGTCTCATCTCTGTCAGACCATCCCATAGTTTTACCTGGGAGATTACTTTTAAGGTCTTGAAGGAAAACCACAACATTTGCATTAGATCAGTCATTGCACAGGTATTGATCCTATAACTTTCCCCCAAAAGGCAGCGTTTGCATTGAAAACTAAAGACACATTTAGACCCACCTGTTCCCACCTCTACAGAGTTAAGGGTGGGTGGCAAGAGAACATCACATTCTGTCAAGTTCCTCTCAGGTGGTGGGCCAGCTAAGCGGCAGAGACTTCAAACCTATCTTTTTTTATTATTAAAAAAACTTTTAAAATTGAAGTATCATTGATATATGTTTCAGGTGCATGGCAAAGTGATTCAGTTATACATTTTCCTTTTCAGGTTCTTTTCCATTGAAAGTTATTACAGGATATTAAATATAGTTCCCTGCACTATACAGTGTTTTTATATATACTATACAAACTATACCATAAGTTTGTTTTCTATTTCTTAAACATAGATGATTTCTTTTCTTAGTGTATTCTCTATTTCTGTATTCTAAACCCTCAGGCTTATGAGTGATTTTAGAGATCACTCGGTAAAGCCAACTAGGTAAAAATTGTAGCTGGCGCTGAATGAGCAAGAGACAGAGTTGTAGGAGATGGGGTCTAAGGGTCAAAGAGGGGTATTTATCATGCAAACTTGTAAGTCATATATTAGTTATCAATTGCTGTTTACCCCACACTGTAGCAGCTTTCAACAGTAATAAACACTTATTATCTCACATAATGTCTGTTACTCTAGAATTTGGGAGTGGCTTACTGGTGGTTCTGGCCCAGGGTTTTTCATGAGGTTGCAGCTATAATAGTGACTGGAGCTTCAGTCATCAGAAGGTTTGACTGGGGCTGAAAGACCTACTGAAGCCTGTCTGGAGCAGGAAGCTTCTGCAGCCTTTTCTACTAGAAGCAGAATTAAGGCTCTCTCCCCAACTCTATCAGCCTGACCATCTGCCTCCATCCAGTTTCTCTTTGAAACTGCCATGGCATGTCCAGGGGGAACAACTTGGAAGCCATCCTAGGAGGCCTGGACACCCCACCTTTCTCCAGCAGCTGGCAGACTCTGCCATGCCTGTGCCTAGACCCTGCCAGACTGTCAGGGATCAGAGAAGAATGATGTGGGGATGGGAACACTCGAGAGGCAGCTCCCAGCTTCTCACCTGTGGAGAACCCAGCCATGAAGCCTGTCTTTAGAGGACTCAGATGTCCAACCACAGGGCAGCACGGGCTCCATAGGGGAGTGGGCAAGGGGGAGAGAGGCTGCAGGCTCAGGGAGAAAGAGAGCCAGAAAGTGAGGAAACAGGGGGTGGTGGAAAAGAGAGAGGAGGCAGGGACCATGGCCAAAATATGTCAACATCATGCTTGTTTTCCCCTCTTGAGGGAACGGTGGGCAGGGCATCCCTGCTGCCTTGAGAATGGGGCACCTGTACATGCTCCCCGCCCCCACCCAGCCTGGCCCAGGCTGGCAGCAGGCACTTAGTGAGAGCACACCAGAGCCGCTGGTTATGTTGATGAATGACAGGCACAGCCCTCAGTCTGCAAAGTCCAGACTTCTGTCTCTCCCACCCCCTGGGAATTTCATAAATAAATCCCTGGAACTGTTCCAAGAAGAATTTCAAGGCTTCTCTGCGCGTGCATGCCTCTGTGTATGTGTGTATGTGTGTGAGTGTGTTTCCAGAAGCACAAACAATTTTACATGCTGCCTGGTGTGCAAACTCCAAAGCAACTCCTGGGGATGGATGAGGACTCGACATAACAGAGAGAAGAGGACGGGTCAGACTGGGCCGGATCGGGCCAGGCAGCCAGCAGTCCACAGCGGAGCCTCTGCAGCTGGCTCCAGGCTAACCAGGCTCACAGACACCCAGCCGCCTGGGGCTCAGGTTGCTTATCTTCCCCTCCCCCACCTCTAGCTATGGCTATAATCTCCACTAGGTTTTTGAAAAGTGCTGGGGTCTTAAAATAGCAGGAAGGCACACACACACTCAGACTATAGTGTCAATTCCCGTACCATAGAGTGATCAAAAAGGGGGAAGAGATGAGCGGGAACTCCAGGGCATCTTCCTGAGCAGAGAGCATGGCAAGTGTGAGCTCAGGCTCCGGAAGGGTGGGCACTTGGCCTGAAGAAGGGGATGGATGAACCGGGAGGAGAAGACAAGACAGAGCCCAGGTCTGCGTTTGTGTGTGACAACCTAACAGTCTCATAGTCTCGTTTGGGAAATGTGTATGTGTGTGTGTGTGTGTGTGTGTGTGTTTGTGTGCGCGCGTGCGCGCGCGCGCGTGTGTCTGGAATCGTGAAACAGGAGGCGGTGTTGGTGTGACTAGGTTGGCAAGCAGAACATGGACTTCCCTCCTGGCCTGTGAACTCCAGTTGGGCAAAGAACTAAGAACTGCATCTGAACCATTCCCAAAGTCTAGCCTGGTGCCTGGCACAAACACATTCAAAATATGTTCCAGGATGAATAAATGATGGCTGGACCCATGGATTTGCCGGAATATAAAATAATAGGAATAAAGATAATCCAGCTTCAGATGGCAAATCAGAGCTAGGTGCCCCAAAGTTAGTACATTCTGAACATGGGGAGGGCAGTGGAAGAGGCGGGGTATATGGTCTTCTGTCTGGGGAAGCAGGGACAGCGCAGCCAGGAAGGGGAAAGGCTTCCTGGAGGCGGAGGGCTTTGAGCTTCATCTGAAGGATGGGTAGAATTCCTTGAGCTGGTGTTCTAGCCAGGGCTCCTAGGCTAAGACAACCAACACACTCAAAACAGTGGGAGTGAGAAAAGAGGATTTCCTGGAAAGATACGTGGGAATCTCAGAGAAACTGGAGTGGGAAATACAGCAGATCTCATGGGACCTGGACTGAGTATGTGTGGAGGACAACTTGACCATTGAGAGTGGCTACGGCTAGAGGATGTGTGTGCAGAAGCACACCTTGCTGACCACCCCCCTCCTTCTCCCTGCCTCGGCTCCACTCCACTCTCTTCTCCCAGTACATCCTGATACCACACGGCTTCCGAGTACCACTCTGTAGCTTCTGCCACCATCCAAGTAACACAGTCTCTATGCCTCCTTGGTTCAAATGCTCAGGAAAGAACAGCTAAATAGCTCAGCCAGTCTATTTACCACTTTCTCTTGGTTCAGATGTCCAACACTGATGCAGTCATCTGTGGCCAGACAGCAGACCGTGTACTCATCCAGGAGAACGGGGTGTAGGCAGGTGAGAGTGATACACCCTTGTGATCCAGGTGGAGAAAAAGAGGGCAGGGGCTGTGTAAGCAGAGGGAGGACAATGAGTTAGGACTTGGCAGGTGTGCTTGAAAGTGCGTAAGAGGGGGAGGGATTGAGGAGGGGCGGGAGCCAGGATGAGAGGGGAGCTGTCAGAACTGGGTGATCTTGGGTGAATTATCTGATCTCTCTGTACCTCAATTCCCTATCTCTGCAATAGGGTAAACAGTAGTACCACGCCCACTGAGTTTGTGAAGATAAATAATCCACAAAGAGGTCTTAGGAGAATATATGGTCAGTCTCCATAAACTCTTTTTCTGTGTAGGGGAAGTAAGTCGGATGAATATTAAGTGCTTGGCATGTAGAGGTCTTGACTGCCAGTTCTGGTTTTGTCCTGGACAAGTCATTGAGATAAACGGACCTCAGTTTTTCCATCTATATAACAATGGGGTCACACTAAATAATTTCTAAAAA
The DNA here is from genome assembly GCA_006408695.1 of Aepyceros melampus. Taxonomy (NCBI): domain Eukaryota; kingdom Metazoa; phylum Chordata; class Mammalia; order Artiodactyla; family Bovidae; genus Aepyceros; species Aepyceros melampus. Next base: position 254,491 of record SJXQ01003025.1, on the reverse strand, counting down.
TCCCCTCCAGATTTAGCATGGCATGGTTTTGGCTCGGTGTTGTGGGCAATAGGGAGCCTGTGTGCTCTCAGTAAGGCAGACAACAAAGTGAGAGGGAACACGGGTTTGCACGGGATGCCTGGCGACTGCAGAAAGGGTGACCAGGAGGCGGGGAGGTGACAGCAGGAGCAGTGTGTGTGATATGAAGCTCTGCATGGGCCTAATCGGGGCATGGAGAAGAAGGGGGCACAAATAGACAACAGCTCAGAGGCCCACTGCAAAGGAATGACCGGGAGAACCACCCTGCTTGCCCGCTGGGCATGCCCAGATAGAACTGAAGTATGAATCATCAAGGCCGAGGGCACTGGGCCTGTTTACCCAGGAGGCACTGGGGTGGAACGAGGTCAATGTGAGGCTCATAGTAACCTACAATCATGCAATGCCTCTGGAGCAGAAAGTGAGGGGGGAAATCCTGGGAGGGTTTTCTTCAAGAACAGCAGAGTTCAGCAGCATCCCATGGGGGCCCCTGAGCACAGACTGTAGCCACTGGCTCTATCAGGTCCTAAATGCTACCTGGGGCCTTCGGAATCCTCAGGCCCACAACAGTGCCTCTAGGCAGCCTCTCATCCTCAGATGTCAGCCACATCACATTCAAGTGCCTTCCACCGCCTTAGCTGCCCTTCCTCTGCTTCCCTCAACTCCCTGGCCAACCCGTTCTCCCACTAGACCCTATATCGCTTCCTCCACCCCTTCAGCCTCCCAACATCCCCACTCTGGCTTCCATCCTAGGATGCTGAGCATTTCTAGAGGCAACTGTAGCATCACAGAGGCTCGTTATGGCCTCAGCATGATGTTTGGCAACTCTTGCTGGGCCCCACAGCTCCTCTGGCAATTATCTTCTGCTGTTTCCGTGTCTGGACACCATCCTATTCCCCACAGTGGATTTTGCAAATTCTCACTACTCTTTTCAAGCATGTCCTCCATCCTGATCACAAGGCGACCTTCTCATGCCTATAAACTTTGTTTCACGCCTTTCCTCCAACTTCCAGTTACATCACTTTCTCTTCTTCATATATCTTTGAACTCTTCCTGGCTCCTTTATTGTACTCTAAGATGCAATCTCTCCCTTCTTCCTAAAGCAGCAAAACACACAGCAAACGCTCCTTGACCTCGTATATCCTCCGGAAATTCCTTTTTTTCTCTTTCTCTTCTCTAGTCCAGAAATCTGTATTTTTAGTTTGGATTATTTAGCCCATTCATATTTATTATAATCACAGATGTATTTGAATTTACTTTCACCATCTTATTTTGTGTTTTCTATTTATCTCCTCTTAATACTAACCTTTCCCACTGCGCCCGCCCCCCCCCCAGCTTTTCTTTTCTCCTTTTGGATTGCTTATACTTTTTTATTCTGTTTTTTTCCTTCTCTTAACCTGGAAGTTATATACTCTTGTTTCTTTTCTATAAGTGAACATCTAACAATTAACAAAGTAGGCATGAATTCATATATAACTCATACATTTAAAAAATTTAACCCTCATTTTTGAAAGATATTTTCTATGAGTATATAATTCTAGGTTGTTATTTTTCCCTCAACCCTATTTAGTTATTTTTGGATTTTTTACTACACAGATTATATTTCTTGGAATTTTGTCTGTGAAAATTCCTTGCAACCTGAGTTAAATGTGGATTCCTCTAGAGATTATTTGCTCTTTTTTCTTCCAGGTACTACCAAGGATTCCTACCAGCCCAGCCCCACTGGAATCTAAATAGTGTATAGTTTTTTTCAGACCACCCAGGTAGGGTTAATTTGGAATGAAATTAAATCATACAGGCCAACCTGTGGTTCTGAATTCCCGGGAAAAATTTCCCCCCTTTCTCATTCAGAGCCAAGGTTCAAGTCAGGCAATTTTCCTGGCAGCCTTCTAAGGAGTGAATAATATCTAGTTTATTCCTTGACCAAGTGTGTTATTATCCCTGTGAGTCTCAGATTTAAGCAGAGGGCTATTTGTTACGCTCTCCCACCTTGGGCAGGCCTGGGCTTTGTTTTCTGTCTCCTGAATCCTGCTCACCTTCAGAACATGAAAATTCAAATTCACCTAGCAAACAAATTCTCTCAAGGTGAAAGCCAGCTTTGGTTCTCTGCTTTCCTCACTTTGTTCCTTAGTTTTCCACTTTATTTTTCACTTTCTTGCTAGTTTACTGAGCATTTTGAGTTGTTTCTTTAGCAGAAGTTTTGCTTAGGGAACCTGGTCTATCTTTCTGAAGGAAATCCTAATCTCTTTCTCCCATCACTGCCAAGTTCTTTTGAAAAACAGATGACACTCAGTCTTTCTAAGCTTTCACTTCCCCGTCACCTGTAGCCTCCTGAAGTTAGGCCTCCACTCCACCTTCCATTGAACCTGTTCAAGCAAATGGCACAGCAGGACTTCAAGTTATCAAATCCTACACACTCTTTGGTCCTCAAGTCACTGGATTCCTTCTCAATGTTGGAAACTACTGATCTCTTGAAACTCTCTCCTGCCTTGGTTTCCATGATCCTGCTTTTTTCCCCAAAACTTTTCCCATTTCTCTGACTGTTACCTTTCTGTCTCCTCTTTCCTGTCTGTGTTGCTGTACTTTCAGAATTATTGCACACCCTTGAGCTGTTTGAACAGCTATGATATGCTGCTGATTTCTAATCCATATCTCCATTGCTCCTACCTACAGGAGGCCCTTCAAACTCAGTATGTACAGGGACTTCCCTAGTGGTCCGGTGGGTTAAGAATCCACCTTGCAATGCAAGGAACTCTGGCTCGATTCCTGGTCAAGGAACTAAGATCCCACATGCCTTGGAGCAACTAAGCCTGCAAGTCACAGCTAGAGTCTATGTGCTGCAACAAAAGATCACAAGCGCTACAACTAAGACCAAATAAACGAACAGAAAACAAACTCCGTGCGTCCAATGATGATTCATTGTCTTTCTTCCAAGCTTGCTCTTGCTAATCTGCTGAATGAAGTCACCAAGTGGCCACTCACCCAAGTCAGATTATGCTGGAAACATGATGGGCACCTCCATTTCTTCCCCGCTTCTCACTTCCAATCAATCTTGTAGTTTCTACCTCTTTAAAATGTCTTGAATTTATTTTTTCCCCCACCTCCATTGCTGCCACCCAGGGTTAGGTCCTCCTCCTCTCTCTGTCTGAGCTACTGGAATTGCCTCCTCTTTGGTTTCCTTACCACCAGTCTTGCCTTCCTCCAACCATCTGCACAAAGAAGTTTAAGTTCATTTATGTCAACAAAGTGGGCTTCCTATAACACACATACGATCAATTTACCCCCACCCCCTGCTTAGAGCCCTTCCAGGAGTGCCAGAGAAAGGGATACTTCCAAGTGAGCTTCTACATCTGTCTCTCTCATACCTTTCAGCTCCGCCACCGGCCCCTCTTCACCCTGCACCCTCTGGTGTGCTGCCATGCCTAAACATCAAGCAATTTCACCTCGGTGTCTTACTCATACTGCTTCCTCTGCCAGGGATAATTTCTGCCTCCCTCTGTCCCACATAGGCCTGACTAGCCAAGGGACACCCTTAGATCTTCCAAGAGTCAGCTGGAGCATGGTCTTGTTGTGAGATCTTTCCCTTAACCCTGCAGAGCTGCATCATTCAAGCCTTCTGGAGTGCCCCTGCTGAACCTTCATGTGTTTGTGGTACAGCACATACAGCACTTTGTGCCTTTTCCCTCATGCTCATCTTTATCAGACTGTAAATTCCATGAGGACAAGGGCTATAACTTATCCATGTTTATAAGTTAGGCCGTATATATGTAGGTGCTCAATATGCACTTGCAGAATGGTTGAAGCTGAGCTATTGCCTTCTTGCAATGAATGACCCTGCTGCTCACCAAGGCAAACTGTGCCGAATCCCCTAGAAGGTGGAGCGTCTTGGTATGTTGTGACCAAGTCAGCAGCTGTGACACTGGGTGGTCTAATCAGGGAGCCTGGGGAGTAAGACTTTTTCCTAGAGAAGTAAATCCTGGGCTGCTGCTGCTGCTAAGTCGCTTCAGTCGTGTCCGACTCTGTGTGACCCCAGAGACGGCAGCCCACCAGGCTCCCCTTTCCCTGGGATTCTCCAGGCAAGAACACTGAACTGGGTTGCCATTTCCTTCTCCAATGCATGAAAGTGAAAAGTCAAAGTGAAGTCGCTCAGTCGTGTCCGACTCTTAGCAACCCCATGTACTGCAGCCTACCAGGCTCCTCCATCCATGGGATTTCCCAGGCAAGAGTATTGGAGTGGGGTGCCATTGAATCCTGGGAGCTCTGGGGAATTCCATGACAAAGGGACAGAGCAAGGCAGATGAGCAGTTCATAGAATGTGATGTGGGTCCAGTTCTAGGATTCAGGAGGCTTACAGAAATGGACACTTTGCTGAGACCTTCAGGGATGGGAGCAGAGCCAAGCTGTGGGAGGGAGCACGGGGAGAGTTGGTGGTCTGTCTCTATACAGCTTGGGATGTAAAAGGGAAAGTATATGCATCTTCTGGTAAAGTTTTGACTTGAGATGCTGCAAACTCTCAGGAATAGGGTGTGAAGAATATAACTCACTGCTCCCCATCCCCATCAAGTCTAATTTCTCACCATCAGCTGGCTCTTGAAGACTAGTCCCTGGAAAAGCATGAGATGCTGTGATGTTGAAGAAGCACAGGATCAGTAAGCTAGAGTTTAACACTTAATTAGATGTGAGCTTGGGCAAGTGGCTTGCCTTCCCTAGGTCTCAGTTGCTTCATTGGTGAATTGCACACACTCTGACATGCCTCAACCACTTCACAGGATTATAGTCAAGGTCAAATCACCATCATCACAGTAGCTGTTCTTTTTATATAACTTCCTGTGTGTCAGAGACTGTGCCAAGTGCTTATAGACAGTATCTTCATCCATCCTCACAATATCTCTATGAAGCAGAACTAATATCAGCTCCATTTTACAGATTTAAAATGAGGGAATCAAGGTTTAGGGAGGAAAATATCTTGCCCAAGTTAAATTCTCTCAAGTGAGCTAGCATTCGGTCTGTGGACCCAGTCTGATGATTCCCTGGGCTGTGCCTTCAGCTAAGGACTGTCCTTGTAAACCATGGGTAAAGCAACCACGGGTCCCCTCTGGGACTCCTGGTCTTACAGCCATAAGACAGCACTTAGCAAGGTATAGGGGAGGACAGTTCCCACCTTGGCCTGGTGATGTGCTCCTGAGGGGGTCAGCTTTTCCTTCCCAATCACAAGGGTTGGTGAATGTCCTGTGGTGTAGTGTGTCCCCATTTTTCAGAACCCGTGAATGTGAGCTTATTTGAAAATAGGAACTGTCGCAGATGCAATCAAGTTGCAATGATTTTAACTCATACTGGATTAACTGGTGTCTTTATGAGAGAAATTTGGACACAGATGCAGACCCAGAGGGAAGACAGCCATGTGAAGATGGAAGCAGAGATTGAAGCTATGCTTCCCCAATCCGGGGAACACTAAGAATTCGGGGAACTACCAGAAATTAGAGATAAGAACGGACTTTTCTCTAGAGCCTTCAGAGAGAGGATAGGGTTCTGACACCTTGGTTTCAGATGTCAAGCTTCCAGTACTGAGAGAATAAATTTCTGTTCTTTAAGCCACTCAGTTCATGGTATAATACTTTGAGACAGTCCTAGAAACTAACCTTACACTGGAGAGCTTCCCAGGTAGCACCTGCCAGTGCAGGAGATGCAGGCTCAGTTTCTGGATTGGGAAGATCCTCTGCGGGAGGAAATGGAAATCTTCTCCAATATTCTTGCCTGGAAAATTCCACGGACAGAGGAGTCTGGTGGACTGCAGTCCATGGGGTTGCAAAGAGTCCCACATGACTGGGTGATGAGCATCAAGCACACAGTCTTACACTGTGCCCACCACAGCTGGGAATCCTAAAGGGCGTGTGGAACAGAGTTTGGGAGATCAGTTAGATAAAATAGAGGGGAGAGGGTGCCCATTTGGGGGGATGAGCACTTATAAGAATATATAGAGCAGAGCACTATAAAAATAAGGTGTTTGATCATTCAGTTACTGACCAATGTGTAGGTAGTGCCTCTGTAAAACTTTGCATGTGTGTGTTTGTGTGTGAGTGGTGTCTGGGGTGTCTGCAGTCTAGTTTTTTCTTTATATTAGGAGGGGTAGTCTTCAGGTCACTAACAGCTTTGAAGGTGAGGATTCCATTGGAGAAGCTCCACCCTCCTACTCCCACCTTTGGTCATCCTCTCCATCCACCTCTAAATCTCATTTGATGAGACTCTACTTATGGGGGTTAAAAAGTCTGCCCAAGTTTTCATGCCAGTTAGTAAGAAAACGATAATTCAGATCCAGAACTCCGGGTCCAAAACCCTGTCCTTTTCATGATTTCAAGCTCTTTTTCAAGATAAGAAAAGTGAATACTTCAAAAAGATATTAGCAACTCAGTTTACCGTTAATAAGCACTTTCCTCTAAATTTGAAAGTAACAGTAGCTTATTTGCAAAATATTTAGAAAATACTGAAATGTTAAAAAGTAAAAAAAAATTATTCTGGTGATAACTACAGATAATATTGACTAAGTTCCTATCAGTCTTTTTTTCTTGCAGTTATATAGTATCAACAAAACCAGAACAATACTGTAAGTAGTTTTGTATTTTGCTTTCTCATTTAGCATTATCTCATGAACATCTCCTCACGTCATTATTTTTACAAAACATAATTTTTAATTAGTAAATAATATTTCATTGTATGGATGGGGTATAATTTGTTTTCTATATTATTTCTTTCCAGCTTTTACAGTGATAAGCAATAGTTAACATATATCACAAAAAACCTGTCCTCATCTCTATTATTGGTTGAAGATGAGAGGCTGGGGTATGAACATTTTAAGACATTTGATACACAATGCCAAGTTGTTTACCGAAAGGTTTCTACCTACCAACAGCATGAGAGTGCTTCACGGAGCACCCTCACCAAGACTGAATACTGTCATTAAAAAGCCCTGTACATTCTGAGAAGGGGCATCCCATGATTCGATCAACAGGTGGCTGTGCGTCCTGCGGATCGCAGGGGGCCACTGGGGCTGGGAGACTAATTAGGGAGATGGTTGCGACGATCCCAGTGGGACGTGATGGGTGCTTGAGGCTAAGCAATAGGCAAGAAGGAAAAGGGAACAAGCGCACGGGACTCGTAGAACGTTCTACGCGAGGGATGGAGGTCGGTGCTGATAAGATCACACCGCGCTGCGGGGGGTGCAGAACTGGGCGGAGGCCGCGTGTGTGGGGCTCGGCCTCCGCGCCGCGCTTGGCACTCACGGGTGAGGTTGGCCGAGGCGCGAGCCCCTCCCACCCCTTTAACGGGGACACTCCCCTTTAAGGCGGGCGCCCGCGCGCACCCGGCCCCGCCCTTCGGGGGCGCGCGCGGCGGCCGCGGCGCCGGCTCCGCCGGGAGCGCACGTGCCGGCGCCGGGTGGAGGAGAGGGAGGCGGGAGCCGGGCCGCGGGAGGAGGGGAGGCGCCGGGGGCGCGCGCGCGCGCGCTGGGCGCTGCTGGGCTGTTGGCCGGGCGGGGGGCGCGGGGGAGTCGCGGGGACCCCCCACCTGGGTCAGCTTCCCCCGATCCCCGAGGCGCGGCCGCCCCGCCGGGACCGAGCTCGCGCCGGGCCCCTGGGGACCCGAGCCCTTTCCCAGGAGGGACTGGATTCGGGGAGCTCTCGAGGGTCGCGCTCCCAGCACCCCCATGTTCCATAGAAGGGAGTGCAGGCTTCCTTCCCCGAGGTTTGGAGATCCACGTTTCTGCCGTTCAGCATGTCCAGGGGCGGGGGTCTTCATTCCCTCCCTCCAGATGCTCCAGCGGGGAGTGGGGGGGGACGCCTTTTCTCCCGCCAAGATTATGGGGCTTCGGCGATGGGGTCCTTTGCCTCTCCGAGGTATCCTGACGTTGAGAGCCCTTGCGCACCATAGATTAAAAGAGAAGAGGGTCTTCAACCTTTCCGTCAGCTCCCTCCTGCACTTGGGGTGCTTCTTCCCCTCCCTCTCCTTCCTCCCTGACGTTCTGGGAAAGCGAGTCACATTTCCCTCTCGGGCAGTCCCTTGAGTTCAGTGGGGCCAACCCCCCACCTCCAGTCCACATGCCCCGGGGAAGCTCGGTGGAGGAAATGGGACGTACAGGCCCCTATCTGGAGCTTGGCTTTGGAATCTCTCTAACCCTAGGAGACCTAGTTCCAGAACGGTTAATCTGCATCTAGGTGTATTTGCTTTCTCCCTCGCCACTCCCACCCCACCTCAGGGGGTCCATTCTGTTGGTCACTTTGTGGATGCCTTTCAGGTGACATCCTCGAACCTGCCTCCCACCCCCAAGATTATTTAAAGACCCCACCACCAGACCAGCTCTTGGCCCTCGGTCAGGATTTATTTACCTTCCCACACCAGCCCTCTTCCCAACCCTTCCCCCTACGTCCTCCCCAACCCTTGCACATCCCTCACCTTCCAACTCCCACAGCCTTCTGCTCCCTGGTAGCACCCTCATCTTCTCACTACCAAAGTGGTGCCTTTCTGTGGGACACTCAGTTGGGTGTCTCGTTTGTGAGGCTTTGCGGGCTTGAGGAATGCAGATGAAACCCTGAAATATTTAAGGGAGTCGTCTCAACCGTGTGCTGGCATTGGGGCAGCAGATGAAGGGTATATTTGGCCTTTATATTGGAGTGATTATTGGTCCGTCCTTGGATCTGGGAGAGACAGTCAGGACTGCGTTTGCTCCCTATGTACAAAGCCTGCTGCTCTGACTTCTCAGCAGCCTCTAACCTTCTAGCAGTGGGAGATCAAGTGTGTGTTCCGTGGTTCTCTTCTCTCCACCAAAAAATAATGGTTCTCAGGTGGGTTCAGATCTCTTTCAGAAATGAGACAATCATCCAAAGACGTGATCCCGTTTTGGCGTCTCACAAACAAGTTCGTTCCCTCCAGCCTTGATGTTTGTTTCCAGTGGTGCAGCCTGTGTGGTGGGGTCTTTGTTCACTGGTTAATGCTTCTGCTGAGGCTGTTGTGTGTGCTCCTGATCTCGCTGCTCTGTGGCAGAGGGTCTGATAGATGTGGTGAAGGTATGTGAACACAGCCTGACATTCGTGGTAAGTTAATGGTTTTCATGAATAATGTATGCTGGGCCTTATTTTGGGGCCATGTTTTTGGAGTGTGTATCATGATGTTATTTCACTAATAGGGTAGTAAATAAGGAGATTCAGGTTTGTCATTTTACATGTGTATGACTAAATCTGTAAATTCCTTCCTTAGGAATTTTTATCCTGTTGCTAATATATCTGAGATAATTAACAGCTATTTCCCTCTTGGTTTGGTGTAGTGTCTGGTGGGATATTTTTTGTTGTCATGAGCCTAGTTAAGAATGTTTAATTGATGATCCAACTGGTTCTGAATGGGGCAGGTTCATTTTTTTGGTAACCTTCCTGAAATGGATGTTTGTTGGGATGAGGATGGGTGGGCATAGTAGGGAGTTGGTTTCTTTTTTTGGTTAATTGGAAATTAGGTTGTGTATCCAGCAACATTCTCGAAGGCCTTCAAACTTGGCCAGACACTACAGTTTTTTCCGGGACACATCTCGTTGCCAATAGTGCATGCTACAGAGACCACTGTTGCAAAAGGCTTAAAATGAAGCATCAGTTCTGGGAACATAGAGGCTGTGAGATAACTAGAAGTTGATTACTGTCCTCCCCTCGCTTCCTCTGTCGTGCTCCCCTAGGTGGGCCGGGAGGAGCAGCAGGGCCAGGCAGCCCTGATGCCTGTGAAGACAGGATGTGAGGACAGCAAGGGATAGGTGTTTGTGTTAAATAGTGAACTAGTAGCGACTTAGTAAAAGGCCAGTGGTACAGAACGTGAGTTCCAGGTTATAAACTGCATCCATTTAATAGGTGGACCACATTCTAAGGCCTACCTTTGGCATTTTCACTTTAGTATTTAAAAAATGTAAAGCTGAATTAGTAGCAGGAGAACATGACATTCATTTTCTTAAGACAAAAACTGCAAGGGAGACATTTGAGGTTCTGATGGGAATATTTTGAATTTCTGTGATTAAACCAAAAATTTAACCTCAGGCCAAGTCTTTACTTTTGTTGAGTGGACATGAGTTTGAAATACAGCAGAAGTGAACTCTTGTAGAGAAAAAGAGAATCTCGGATTAGTTTTGTTAAGAGCTCCTGGAACAGATGTGATTAACACAATAAAATGGCTACTCTGGTTAAAGGTTAGAGCCAGGTCGGGGGAGGAGGCTGCTCTCCAGCCCCAGAACTTTGCTCCCTGACAGGTTGTCCTTGAGTAAGGCACTTTGCCTCTCTGCGGCTGCCTCAGTTTTGCCTCCATGAAGTAAGGAACTGGTCTGTGTCTCTCTTATTGGGACATTTGTGAGACTGACTGACTGACAGCCAGTTGGCTGGGTGGTATTTTTAGACACAGTTTCTGACTTCAGTGAACAGGCGATGTTGGGTTACTTTTTATCTTATGGGGCAGAGAGTAGCTCCTGGGATTGAGAGGAGCAACACATGCCACCATGTGGTTCATTTGTCCTCTGCATTTTTTGTGGACCCCTTTCAGATTTCCTCAGGTTAATTTCTGTCTCTTGACAAGCCCTCACATCCCAGGCCTGGCAGCATACCTGTGCTAATCAAAGACGGTCTGGAGGGAGTGACCTGCTTTAGGCTTTATTGGTTTGGCAACGTTTCCATTCTTACGCAACTCTGGGTATGTTTATGGCACTATGTAAATGTTACATAAGAACATGGAGGCAGAGAGGTGGCCGGAATGGTGCCTGTGAACACAGGAAGGTTAGACTGAGGACTTCATCCGAAAAGCCCTTGGAAATCTGCAGTCAGTGAAAGAAGAAGCTGCACTTCGTTTTCCTCTAAAAACCTTTTTAGATGATTGTGTCTTTCAGGTGGACTGCTGTGTTATAAATAGGTTTATTCGCCACCGGTGAGCTAATTGTAACCTTGCTACCAAAATATGAATCAGGAGACAAGGAGACGATGAGGCGTGCTGCTGCTTCCAGCATGGCCTGTTGAAGCTGCTTGTTGCATTTTGGAACAGGAGTTGAATTGCGTTGCAGCCTCAGCCTGTTCTCATAATAACTCAGGAGCACAGGGTGTTGAGGTGGAATGGAATTCTCAGTCCGCGGTGCTTGAGGTCTTCTTTATTTTTGAAGGTTAAATTAGAATACTGAAGTGGCTCTTTTGTTTTAATTTTGAAATCCTTATTGTTTACGGTTCAGTCTTTGCTCAGAGCCGCGGTGAGCATTAATTCTGGAATCCCGCCTCTTTGTCTCGAGCCCTTGTGCTATTTGTCTGTTACAGCAGGAGTTGATGTAAGAGGGTCTTACCTCATTTTCCTCTCTGTGTTCACGAGGAGAAAATCCTGGAGTCCTCTTGCTCATCAGCCCCCTCCAATGCTGGAAGTGCTGAGGGCCTCTGGAGCCCATCAGTTCCACCTGGCTTGGGAGTGCCCAGACCTTTGAAAGGATCGGAGCGGGCAGTCCCCTGCAGGCTGTCAGTCTGCAGGGGGCCTCATGTTCCGCTTGAGTCCCATGTCCCTCCTGCTCTCGGGTTTTGCTCTCCTCAGCTTCTCTGCCTCATACATGGTTCAACCTGCAGCTGGGCCTGGAGGCAGCATCTCTGGTCTCGCCTGTTCTCTCTGCCCTCCAGCTCCTCCGTCGCGGGTAAATACCATTCCTTTCTTCTTCCTCTGTAGTCTTGGTCCACCAGCCTCCCTAGCAGTCTTACCTGCTTGCAGGGCATCTCACGGTGCCACCTCAGGCAGCTGTGGTGTTCTTTTTGGTTTTTACCTCTCTCCATTTAGTCTGAAGCCTCATTTGTCTTGCTAAATATTTTGAATTTAACATAATGAAAGTAACTGCCTTTCCCTTTAAAGTATCAATCACCCTAATATTTACACAATTACATATAGGAGGTTTCTTTATTCATTTGGTTGGGTGTGTGCCTGGAATGCTTCTTGGCACGAGGAGGTAACAGGGAACAAGAGGGACAAAAATCCCTAACTCCTCATGGAACTTATGATTGCAGAGGCTCAGACTGAAAATAAATGAGTAAACACAGTTATCAGTCATGAGTGCCGTGAAGGAAATAGAACAGGATGGTGTGCTGGAGTGCGCTGGGGGCTGCCACGCCACAGCCTCGTCCACTTCATTGCTTGATCTGTAAAATGGGGCTGACACAGTCAGGTGGCCTTATTTTTGGTGACTGTTCTGTGAAGCCCAGTTGAACACTGGATTAGCAAATACTGGACCACTGTTCCTGCTGGTTGCAGTGCTTTCATCAGCTGATCAGCACATAACCTTATGTTGTTTGTCTTTCTGTTTAAAGACAAATTATTTAATATATATTGTTGATTCATTAAAGTTGAGCTCAGGGCCAACAGCACTATAATGCCTGCCTAAATGAAGCTTATTCAGTATATGTATTTTCTCTCTGAGGCATGTCACTGTCTTCTCAAACGTGGGGACACTAGACAGCGTTTCCGCACTACCCTTGGGGCTGTTTTAAAGTGAAATCACCAGCATAAACCACAAAAAGACAGAAAGCTTGGCACTGAACATACCATGAAAGAACACATATTAACAGTGTGAGAGTTGAAACAAGCCAGAGCGTTCTTATTTAACCTCTGCGGGAGCGTGTGTGCCCGGTGACTCAAATTTGTCACCCCTCTGTGCTCACCTGTGAGTGACCATGGACACTGAGAGTATTGATTTTGGGGTTACAAATAAATTTTAGCAAGTGGACAGATTCACAGATATGGATCCATGAATAATGAAAATTGACTGTATTTTGTTCAAGCAGTGCAATGATTGTGGCAGAGAGAAAATCATATCCTGTGGAATTCCCAGTACTCTTAAATGGGTACACTGTACCAGTGTAATGTATACACTTATAAGTCCTGTTTCTAGCCTGTGAATAAACAGGTAGCTATATATACATATATTGAGAACTGCTGTGGTGATCTGAAGGTTTCTGTAACACAGATTTACTGAGCACCTACCATGTACCAGGCACTGTTATAGTGCAGAGATACACCAGTAAACAAAAGGAGATGAAACGCTTAACCTTCATGAAGCTCCCCTTCTGGCAGGTGAAGTAGATGATAAAGAAACAAAGCACAAGGTGATTATGTCTACCACAGCGTCCTTCCCACTGCTCCGTTCGCCCCATGATTTCCAGCCTTAGGTACACACACACCTGTTCTCAGTTACTCAGACATGAACGAAGGTGGTGCAGTTGACCCTTGAGCAACACGGTTTGAACTGCATGGGTCCACTTATACATGGGTGGGTTTCTTTTTTCACCCCAGTAAATATCAGAGTGCAGTACTATGCAGTATGAGGTTGGTAGAATTCACGGATGTGGAACTTCAGATCTAGTCGGGTGATAGTTAAGTTATTCGTGGGTTTTTGACTCTGTAGCGGTCAGTGCCCCTAATCCCTGAGTTGTTCAAGGGTCAGCTGTATCGTGAAGGGTTTAAATCAGTTGACCTTCAGATGGGCACGCTGTCATGGTGGACCTGACCTAATCAAGCTGGCCCTTTGAAAGCAGAGCATTTCCTCAGCTGATTGCAGAAGAGGAAGGCAGTATGCCTCAGCTAGCTTGGAAGAAAGTAAACATTCAAGTGTGAACTGCCCATGGGAGCTGCATGACCAGAAATTTCAGGCCAACTTGAGGAGCTGAGTGGTCCCTGGCCATCAGCCAGTAGAGCAGTTGGGGGGTCTTAGTCCTTCATCCACAGGGCATTGAAATTTGCCAGCAATGAGTGAGATTGAAAGAGGTCCCAACCCTAGATGAGAAAGCCCCAGCCAGTATCAGTCATGCTATGCCTGGACTTCTGACCTACAGAAACTGAAATAGTAAATAGGTATTGTTTTTTAAAATGCACGTGGGGTGAGTCAGATAGTTATATGAGGAGAAGGAAAACAGGATTGAGGGATAAGCGCACTCCCCAAGATAGGCTTGAGGCTCCTTGAGACCGGGTCACCCTGCCATCCCATGGATGGAGTTACATGTGGAAAGAAGTTCTGAGACCACATGTGGCTTTTAGCTGCTGCCTGTTACCTTTTCCTAGACATTGTGAGGTTTGGAGGAGAGAGAAGATTGTGGATGCTTTCAATAATTTTGATGTGTTGAGGAATCTGTGACTTGAGGGATTTCTATTTTTTTAAAAAAATATTCATTGTGTTGAGCATCCCTGTCCCCAGATGGTCATGTATTGTCTTGGTGTACATTTGTACATTACTTTTGATACTGGCAGTAGATAAATTCAAATTCAGTCAGTGTTCTTTCTTAACATCTCCCTAGATGTTAGGGAGCACGCCTCAAGCTCCTCAAGCTCAGTGTCGAGGGGGATACTGAGGAAAGAATCTGTCCTTGCCGTTAAGAAGTTTGCCCACAGACTGACTTCTGGTTGTTAGAACAACCATAAAACCACATGAGAGCGCAGCCCCTTCTCATTCGCTAGGATGACAGCAATAGTAAAGCCATCAGATTTCCTGCATGTGTGCCATCTACTCAAGGGTTACACTGGGCATTTGCGTTACATTGCTTACGCTGCACAGCCATTCTGTGAGCCACTCTCATCCCCATTTTACAGGTGAGAAAACGGCACAGAGGTTAAGCAGTGGGCCTAAAGTCTGACTCCACAGCACATGCTCAAAACCCTGTACTCTGCTGTGTGCTGGGCTGACTGTTGAAACAGCTTTCCAGCCAGTCCCTGCCTTTCCACCCTACCACTGGACTCAACCCTGGAAGTGCGCCGGCTCTGCCACCTTTGTGTAGCCTCCAGGACTGACTCCAGGCCTCCTCGCCTGCCATCACGGCCCGTGCAGTCTGGTCTGGTCTCGCTTATTGCCCTTATCTTGGCTAGAACCCTGGCATTGTTGGCCTGTTGCCCATTGACCTTAGACCTCACATGCCTTGTGCCTTTCTTGGTCTTGGCCTTCTCGGCCAGATCCAACATCCTCCAAGTGTGGGACCTGCTTTGTCTTCCTACTATCCCCCAGCCAGTAACTCCGTCCTCTCTGCTTTTCTTTTTGGTCCGTTATCAGTAACATAGAGGTTCACACTGGCTTAGAGGTTTCTGCTTCTCCCACTCTCCCACCCTCTACACCCTGGAAGTTGATCCTAGGAACTGCCTTATATTTTCTTCATATGTCTTTGTTCTATCACAGAGCCTTGTGTATTTTAGGTACTTAATGATTTAATTGAATTCATTCATTTCTTTTCCATCCTCTGAGCAAAATCCTAGGTAAATAATTCCAGTTCTGTCCTGCCTTAATTTCATTATCTTCTATATATACAGTTTTCATCCTAGTTGCTCAAAAGTGCCACAGACATTTGTGCGTTACTGGGAACGTCATAATCTCTACCTCACCTCTTTCATCTTTGTTGAATCCACTACCTGCTCATTTTACTTGAGATAAATTTGATCTCAACCTCATTAGTTGTTTTTTGGTGTTTTTTTTTTTTTTTTCAGCTATGCCACGCGCAGCATGTGGGATTTTAGTTCCCCAGCCAGGGACCAAACCCGTGCCCTCTGCAGTAGAGGCACTGGGAGCGTGGCATCTTAACCACCAGACTAGCAGGGATGTCCTCAACCTCGTTAGTTTTATTCTCCATCCTTGCTGTTTTTTCCCTTCATTGTCCTAGTTGTCTCAAACAACCATTCCTATCCCTCTTCTCGAAACTGATGTACACTGTCACCTCTCCACACATCGTAGTGTAGTAAGTAGGTCAGGAAGCAAATACAAAACACCACTGATAAACACTCTCCCCTGCTCCAATGAGCCAGGAGTGTGTCTGTTTAAGTACAACAAAGAAAGAAAACAGAAGGTTGTACATGTCAATATAAACTTGTGGGTAAAGGAGAAATACCAAGTGACTAGCAGTCTGAATGTGGCGGCTGAGTTTGTACACTTAGGTCCCAGGAACACAGGACATGCTCTGCCATAGTGATGCCTCTCCTTCCAGCTTTACCTTGACATTCCCCTGGGCAGCAGGTGGGCCCTTGCTGGGTGTTCAGGCATTTACAGCCAGCCATAAATTAAGTCGCAATGACAGGTCTCCTTAGCATAAACATCAAACGTCTCTTTTGAGTGAGAACAAAGCTTTCATTCTCTAGACCTGAGGCTTAAGGGTGAACTTGTTTAAACAGCTCTCTGGGGTTGGGTTTGTCTCCAAGTAGAATGTCAGAAAGGCAGTTTGTAGAATAGATACAGTGTGGAGCTGGCTTTTCAAACACCTTTCTCTTATGCAAACCCCACTCTGAGACCTTTCCCCAGATTGAAATTAAATACCAAGCTTATCAAATGTCTTATTGTTAAATCTGTGTTTTTTTTTTTTTCTCTCTCTCATACAAATAGCTTCCTTTATTAAGGCAGCTGGAAGTGCTTTTTACCAGTGCACTTTTTGGGTACCACCAGCTAGCTACACATGTGAAACTGGACTTCATTATGGCTCTTTGGTACTTGAGAGTTTTTGTTTTGTTTTATTTTCATGTATTTTTACAATCTAATTTTGATGATTGTGAAAACCGAAAATGCACCTCGAATCTTTGTCACCAATAGCACCTGATTACTCTATTTCCGTGCAGCAGGGCTTTCCTGCCTGGCGCTGTTGTCAGCTCCCCAGCCTTTCTGGAGAAACAGACTTACCTCTACTTTGTGATAGTGGAGTGCCAGACACCTCCATTTTTAAGCCCAATTCAGGATTTTCGTAAACATTTTGACAGTTGTCTAGATCAGTAGTTACTGAACAACTTTTTCTTTTTTTTTTTCCTGTCTTCTTAAAGCAGTAAAAACCTTTCAAAAATGAAAATGTAGAAACACATATAAAACAGATAAAAGCATGTCCTCTCTGGCAGAGCCCCCTGCCCTCTCAGATTGCTAGGCTGAGAGCTGCTGAATGATTGATTAAGCGCAGTGCTGTGTGTGGGCTCTGTGCTGGATACCAGTGAGAGAATGAAGACAAGAAGGACTCTGGTTCCCTCCTCTAGGCATTCACGGGTTCCTGGGACATATGAGAGCCTTCGGACTTGGGAAGGACACAGAACAACCCTGTGCCTTCACTTTGGGGGGTCTGCATGTGTTGGGTTTTTGCTGGTTTTGTTCTGTAGTTGAGACTGTATTATACATACTGCTTTTTAGAGATTTATGTTATTTTTAAAACTGTGGTAAAACACATATAACAATTTTTAAGCATTTTAAAGTGTATAATTCAGTGAAGTACCTTCACGATGTTAGGCAAATCATCACCTCTAGTTCCCGAACTTTTTCCTTACCCTGAAGGAAACCAACCAAGTAACCCATAAAGCCAGCATTCCCCATCTTCTCCCTTCTGCAGCCCCTAATAACCACTAATATGCTTTCTGGATGTTTAATATAAATGGACTCGTACAATACATGGCTTCTTTCAGTTAACATAATGTTTTCAAAGTTCACCCACACTGTAGTAAATATCAGTAGTTTATTCCTTTTTATAGCTGACTAATACTCCATCTGATGAGTGTACCACATTTTGTTTATCCACTCTTTGTTCAGTGGACATTTGGGTTTCTACCCAAATGGTTGTGGTTGGTGCTGTTAGGAACATTTGTGTACAAGTTTTTGTTTAAACACTTGCTTTCATTCTTCTGGACATATCGCACTGGGAGTGGAATTGCCAGGTTATATGTAATTCAATGTTTAACTTACTGAGGAGTCATCAAGCTGTTTTCTATATACGGGAGCTGTACCGGTTTGTGATCCTACTGTCAGTGTATAGAGTTCCAGTTTCCTCTGAATCTACACCAGCATTTTCTTATGGCCTTCCTAGTGGGTGTAAAGTGGTATCTCATTGTGGTTTGGTTTCTGTTTGTTTTTGTTTAGCTGACAAGCACTTTTCTACACATGCACTCTTGGGACATCATATGGCAAAAACAGAAGTTTTTTCTCTAGTTTTTTTCCTCCTCTTTTTTTACCTTATTAAAAATGAGATTGGTCCTCAAAATATAGAAATAAATATAAATTTACCAGAAAACTGTACATTATCAGAAAGTCACTAAAACACCACATTTGGTTATATGTGGTTTTGGTTTACATTTGAATTTGAAATTCATTTGCATTTGATATGATGTTGACCAGCTTTTCATGTACTTTTTGGTCATTTGTCTATCTTTTTTGGAGAAATGTCCATTCAAATCATTTGCTCATTTTAAAATTATTTTTTGTCATCAGTTTTTAAGAGTGAGTTCTTTACACATTCTGGATGCAAGACTGTTATTAGATGCATGATTTTTGAATATTTTCTCTCATTTTGTAGGTTCTCTTCACACTGTCTTGATATTATCCTTTGAGACACAAAAGTTATTTTAATTTGGTGAAGGCCAGTCCATCTATTTTTCTTTTGTTGCTTGTGTTTTAGATGTCATATCTAGGAGCCCATTGCCAAATCCAGGGTCATGAAGATTTACCCTTATTTTCATTAAAAATTTTTTTAGAATATAAACTTTAGCTCCTATGTTTTGGTCTTTGACTTACATTGGATTAATCACATTACTTATATTATGTAATAACTCACATTAATTAACCTTGGTGTGTGGTGTGAAGGGTCTGAGTTCATTCTTTTGCATGCTGATTTCTGTTTGTTGAAGACTAACTAGTCTTCCCACCCTCGAAATGTTTTAGACACGCTTGTGGAAAATCAGTTGATGATGTTGGATCTGTTTCTGGACTCTCAATTCTGTTTCATTGATTTATAGTCTGTACTTAGGCCAGTTTCATACTGTTTTGATAGCTGTAGCTTTGTAGTAAGTTTGAATTGGGTAATGTGAGTCTTCCAACTTTGTTCTCTTTCTTTTCCCTCTCCCAAGATCATCTTGGCTTTTCAGGGTCACAGAGTTGTGTAGAATTGTGGTCTTTGTTCTCTCCCAAGAAAGCTGTAGGGAGTTTGGATATGGTCCAAGGAAGAATAATTAAAATGATCACAGGTTGTAATAGGCTGTTCTCATCAGTTTGGGCTGTGTGATGGATGCTGTCATCTGGAAAGAGGAGGGCTCAGACGCAGCTGTGATCAAGTTGTAAAGTCATGAAGAGTAAGTGGGGAGGGGGCACAGGCTGTATTGGGCGCCAAATCTTTACTCTGTGGAACAAGAAGGTTGCCCAGTGAAGTTTGGAAGAGGCAGGTTTAGTATCCCTAAACAGGACAATGTGCCACCCAAAACTAATGAAACTTACCATCCCCAAGGAGTATATGTGTATGTGTGTATACACACACACACACACACACGTATAAGCCAAAAACCATAAATACTGTAGCTTTAAAACATTATGAACCTTCATGTACCAGGACAAATGTGGGTGTTCTGTGGCTGCGTTTTACCTTCTGAGGTTGGTGCCTCCGCCTTGCCCCTCCCACAGCCTGTCCGCTGGTGATGTAGGCTGAAGGGCAGTGAGTTTAGCCACTTGGTTCTTGGGAATTTCTAGTTGTTGGGACAACAGCCTTGATTGAGTGTCCTCCAGAGTATGCAGTGGGCAGGAGAGAGGGGCCTGCATGGGGCTGTCTTTGCTTAGACCCAGCGTGTTAGCGGCTCCATAATATGCAGCGAGACAGAGTCTGCCCAAGTCGGGACTTGTCAGCCTTCCTCCAAACACAGCCTCTCTCCCAAATTAAATTTGCTTTGATACTCTACCACAGACCACCTTCTCATCATACTTTGAAAACACGTTCAACTCCTGCCTACTGTCTTTAGTTCAGGTTTGACTAGCTTGTTCGTATCAACATGCTATGCTAGTGAGAGTTTCACTCTGACCACTTTTAACCTGCTTTTGTGACTCCTCTGTGACTGGCTTTCCTAATTGTGTTATTTCTAACTCTGGTCAGGAACACGGAGAGTGTTAGGTATGTATTGTTTATGTACATGTGTGTAGGCTGATTTCACCTGATGAGTCACTATGAAACAGATTATAAGTGGCTGTTATCAGTATTCCAGATTTAGTTTTTCAAAGAAATCAAAAGCTAAATTTGTGATTTAGTGTACTAGAAAAGTTTTAGTAAATTCAGATGTTGTTTTTTTTGGCCATGCCGCGTGGCTTGCTGGAGCTTAGTTCCCTGACCAGAGATTAAACTTGGGCCCATGGCAGTGAAGTGCAGAGTCCTAGCCACTGGATTGCCAGAGAATCCCATAATTCAGATGTTTTTTTGCTTTTATGATCACTTCGTTTCAATGAAAAATATTAACAGAAGACAATTTAGAGACCAGTCTTTCTTGGGTCTTCCCTGATGGTCCAGTGGTTAAGAGTCTGCCTTGCAATACAGGGGATGTGGGTTCAATCCCTGGTTGGGGAACTAAGATTGCACATGCCACGGGGCAACTAAATAAATAAAAACTAAGTAAAAAAATAATTAAAAAAATGATTGACTAGTCTTTCTTTAAAGTTCAGAAGAAGGTATATGGAATTTTAAAGCAGAACTTCCCAGTGTTGAATCACTGATCCAAGCAATGTGAATTTAAAAACAAACTAGATTCAGATTTCAGCTGGAGGATTTTGGAGCTCATCTGGTTCAGCCCCTTCTTTCTGGTTAATGATGAGGAAAATGATGTTCAGGAAGGTTAAAATGAGTTGCCCAAAACCACGCAACTAGTTACTGGCAGAGCTGAGACTCAAACAGCAGTTCCTTGCTGTGGTCTTGCTGTAACCTGGCACTTCCTAATTAGTGGTTAGAGAGACATGTTGTATGTGAATGTGTTTACTTGAGTTTACACTGAAGGGAGTGATTAAAATTTACTGAATATCTATTTGCTTCGCGTTTTTTAAGTCTCGGTGTTGCTGTTCAGTTGCTGTGTCCTACTCTTTGCAGCCCCCGTGAACTGCAGCATCTCTCTCCTTCACCATCTCCCAGAGCTTGCTCAAACTCATGTCCATTGAGTCTGTGATGCCATCCAACCATCTCATCCTCTGTCAGCCCCTTCTCCTCCTGTCCGCAATCGTTCCCAGCCTCAGGAGCTTTTCCATGGAGTTGGCTCGTAAATCTCTTATTTCATGTAATTCTTACATAGTCCTGTGAGGTAATTAACAGCCCCACTTTTCAGATTAGGCAGCTGGGGTGCAGAAAGGTTACTGACTCGTTCAAGGTCATGTGACTGATAGAGCTGGTGTTTGAGCCCTGGGTCTGTGTGACCTGCTCCTGCCATGCTCCCCTGCTGT
Source organism: Aepyceros melampus (assembly GCA_006408695.1). Lineage (NCBI taxonomy): Eukaryota > Metazoa > Chordata > Mammalia > Artiodactyla > Bovidae > Aepyceros > Aepyceros melampus. The sequence goes on along the minus strand of SJXQ01003025.1, from coordinate 233,277 downwards.
GGCTCTAGGGAGAGTAACGGAAACCTCGCAGGGGCGTGGGCAGTGGTGATGGCTATCTCAGAAATACCCTGTTCAGACTTCTCACTCCCGTGGTAAAGAGCTGGCCTGCACACAGATGCAGGCAGCCTTCTCGGAGGACCAGCAGCACTCTGCAGATGCGGGCTGATCTTCAAACCGCCTCTGTCACATAAATGGCATTTTCTGGCTGGACTGCCGGGGCCCAGATAGAGTCAGGGACTTGCCCAATCCCTTATCACAAAGCCGCATGGCCCCGCTCCCAGTTCCGTTCTTCGTCCCGTCTAGCATAGATTTCACCACTTTTGTTCTTTCCTGTCTTACACCAAGATTGTTTAAATACTTCCCAAAAATAATGAGCCACGTGTGGGTGTGCTCGTCCTCCAGGATGAATCACTGTGAAAGAGGCCGTGAACCAGGGAAAGGGGAGCGCATGTCTGGGAGCAGGGGCTCTGCTTCCCCGGCTACTAATTGACGGACTCCGAAGGGAGCTGCTTTTCCAGAGGCGGCCGCGGGTCTGGCCCGCGTGTCCCACTGTGCTCAGAATAGCCCTCTGGGAGTGTTCGCTTTCCCTCTGGCTTCCGAAAATAGCCCCGAGACTGTGCTCATCCCCAGCCGGCCGTCGGGGCGCGTGTGTTGAGAGGTGTGCATGCCACGGGGACCCCTTTTGTGCCTGAATGTCCCCATTGATGGAGAGAGGAATGGGCGTTTGTGCTTGCTGATGAGTAGGCAGGACTCCAGCATGAGTCAAAGGAGTTTGGGCTGAGTGTTCTGAGAGTTGCAGAAGTAAATTTCAGTCAGCAAGAAGAATGACATTTAGAAGGAATTTACTTTTAAAATTCCTTTTGTGTTTGGGATCCTAGTCTAAAGGGTACCTGCTTTAAACTTCCTGCCTTTAAAATACAACACTCCCAAGCCCTTCAGCAGAGAGCTGCGTGTCTTGGAATTTCTCCCAGAAGAAAGGGCTCTGATCAAATGCTGTGGGGAAAAAAAAATCCCACAGGCCGTGCGGTGAAGATCCACGCTGTACGAGTACCTGTCCGAGGTCGCTCTCCTTTGTTTCCTTGGTGGGGATGGTGAGGATCGTTTCGTTTACAGAAAGCCTGCCGGAATGGGGAGTTGGACCCAGAGATATTTCTATTCTGTCTTTGGATTTGAAAGGCCAGGAGATGCCTTTCAGTGTTTTGGAGGAAGAGACAAAGATAGACTGTTTACAGCCGAAAGGGGTGAGTTACAACAGGATAGTTTTTCACGGGACTGGTCATAAATGTCTCTTCTCCAGAGGCCGTAGTTTGAATATGCTCCCTCTTGGTATCCACATGGTATGCGCATAGTGTCCAGCCGGGGACTCGGGTCCCCCTGCACTTGCAGCCCTGATGCATGAGTGCTGTGTGCAGCCCCACGTGCCCCAGCCTCGGGACCCCGGTGGGTCGAGCTGCTCTCCTGCCCATCCCCAGGGGTCAGGGCTGGGTTAGGCTCCTGAGAGGCAGTGCTGGGGAGAGCCAGCTGCTGCTGTCTGTGCTATTCCTGTTAGATGGATAAATAAAGGATTTCAGATTCCAGGGCTGCCGAACTGACTTTCAAGGCACCAAATTCATTTACAGTAATTTCCTGTCAACAGTGCACACTTAGGGATAATACACACCCAGCCAAACTTGTTAGTCCCAGAGATGATTGCGTATACTATCTATTTGGGGGGCCGGTGTGTGTGTGTGTGTGTATATATATATATATAAGTAAGTAAGTAAGTAAAGTCACTCAGTCGTGTCCGACTCTTTGTGACCCCATGGACTGCAGCCCACCAGGCTCCTAAGTCCATGAGATTCTCCAAGCAAGAATACTGGAGTGGGTTGCCATTTCCTTCTCCAGAGGATCTTCCCGACCCAGGGATCGAACCTGGGTCTCCCGCATTGGAGGCAGACGCTTTAACCTCTGAGCCAATAGTACTTTTTAAGTGATGATATCAAGGCCCTTTCAGAGTGGGTTAGGTTTATTGAGTACTTTCTGTACGTGGGCTTCCCAGGTGGCACTAGTGGTAAAGAACCTGCTTGCCAGCACAGGAGACATAAGAGACCGGGTTCCGTCCCTGGGTTGGGAAGATCTGGAGGAGGGCATGGTAACCCACTCCAGTGTTCTTGCCTGGGAATCCCATGGACAGGGGAGCCTGGCGGGCTACAATCCACAGGGCTCCAAAGAGTCATACACTACCAAAGCGACACAGCAGGCACCCATTCTTGCATTAGCTTATTTAATCCTCACAGTGACTGTATGAAGTAGGCACTAATACTACCCTCTTGGGAGGGTGTTCTTTTTGCCCCTCTTGAAAGGGGTACCTGCTGGGAACTAAAGGGAGGAGGAGGTTGTTGGACCAGTCAGGGGAGGCTTGTCAAAGGAAGTGACGTTTAAGCTGAATTTTAAAGAACTTGTAAGAATTAGCCAGGAAAAAACCATTGCAGCAAAACCCTGTGTGAGAGAGCACGCACACTGCATTCAGGAAACTGTAGGCGTTTCTGGTGCAGAGAAAGGAGATGGGGTTGAAGATGGCTCTAAGAAGCGGTGGTGGTGGTGGAAGGAGTATGTGGGCGAGGGGCCCTCTTGTCTCCCAGGGACCGTGGTTTGCTCTCATCTTTAGGTGTCTAAATTCAAAGGAAAACCCTTTTCCTAGCCACAAGACAGTTTTTTAAAGTAAGTCTAAGTCTAAAGCAGCCCCCCTCCTCCCAGTGGTGCAGTGGTAAAGAATCCTGCCAGTGAAAGAGACACGGGTTCAATCCCTGGTTCGGGAAGATCCCCTGGAGAAGGAAATGGCAACCCACTCCAGTATTCTTGCCTGGGAAATCCCAGACAGAGGAGTCAGGCAGACTACAGTTCATGAGGTCACAAAGGCTGACACAACCTAGCTACTAAACAACAACGTACAGTAGTCTAAAGCAGAGTTTAAAAGGTACTTTCATTGTTTCTTGAAGACATAAACTGAGCAATTAGAGGAAAATGGCGGTGGGGGTGGGGGCGCAGTTGCAGAGCAGAAAGCCTTGTCTGTGATCTGAATAGACAGGTGAAAAGGTTGGGCTTCCCCTGATGACGTCATCTCTGGCCCCATCCCTGTAAAAAGCATCTTGTTTTGGAACCGCAAGCATGCTAGGGGATGGAATTCCAACCCCAGAGAACGACCTAGGCTAAGACCTCGCGCTGACGCCAGTGTCCACTCCCGAATCCCCACAGCTCTGCTGTGTGCGTGCACCAGCTGCCTCCAGGCCAACTACACGTGTGAGACGGATGGGGCCTGCATGGTGTCTATCTTCAACCTGGACGGCATGGAGCACCACGTGCGCACATGCATCCCCAGAGTGGAGCTGGTCCCCGCTGGGAAGCCCTTCTACTGCCTGAGCTCCGAGGACTTGCGCAACACGCACTGCTGCTACACTGACTTCTGCAACAAGATCGACCTGAGGGTGCCCAGCGGTGAGTGGACACCCTTGTTGGACTATTGGCTCGTCATGGAGGTAGGGCACCCCTGTCATTTCATCCTTCTCTCCTGTGCCCCCGCCCCTTTGTTGGAGGCTAGGTGAAGGCGCCTTTTGGATGCTCCCTGAGGTGACGTGGGAGGGCATTCCTCCCACTTCTGGTCTGAGATCCCAGGAAACGGAGACAGACTTGTCGAGCGTGCCATAGAGGTGAAGCTGCGTTTTGGGTCGTGGCTGAGGAGCCATTGGCAGCTGGTGGGGAGTGGGAGAGCCAGCCAGAGATGCCCATAGGAGGCTCTGGGGTGATCCCGGAGGAGGCAGCCCATAAGCCCTGTGACGGTGATGGCAAATGGGAAGAGGGACTCGGCCAGGAGGATGGCGCTCTACATTGGGGAGTGGTAGACACCAGCCTTCACAGGTCCGCCACTCAAGAGGCATGACTGCGGAGAGCTGAGGAGGCAGGGAGAGACTGAGTCAAGGAGAGACTGAGTCGAGCTTTAAGAGGCCGTCACAAATGGAGGAGCAGCACCTGGCATGTGCCTGGGCATGGGGGTGGGAGGGCACCGTGAAACGCCGTGAAATGACCGAGCGGGGCGTGGCTCTGACTGCTGCAGTGGGTGCCATAACTAGAGAGGCTGGCATGTGCGAGTGTCCAGACAGACCCACCAGCCCAGTGAGGCCAAAGAGCGGGGAGAGGAAGGGGGCATCTCCACCTGGATGGAGGAGCCGGGGAGAGGGAGGCCTTGGTGGTCCCACGTTTTCACTCTCTTCTTTCCCTCTCCTCTCTCACCTGCCCCAGGTCATCTCAAGGAGCCTGAACACCCCTCCATGTGGGGCCCTGTGGAGCTGGTGGGCATTATTGCCGGCCCAGTGTTTCTCCTGTTTCTCATCATCATCATTGTTTTCCTTGTCATTAACTATCATCAACGGGTCTATCACAACCGCCAGAGGCTGGACATGGAGGACCCCTCGTGTGAGATGTGTCTCTCCAAGGACAAGACACTCCAGGATCTGGTCTACGACCTCTCCACGTCAGGGTCTGGCTCAGGTACCACCTCTTCAGGCCTCATGCCAGCTGTTAGCCTTCCTCACTGCCTCCCAGCACGATGGAACGTTCAGGAAGAAGCCTGGCCATTTGCTTTCAGAATTCCCCTTCTTTGGGAGTCTTGACTTGTAATAAGATGATGGGTTCACAGAAAATCTCTCATTCTCTGGAATTCCAAGAATCAGCTGCAAAACTGTCCCTTCCAGAGTCCCTGCCTCTCTTCAAGTCTTGTAACCATGCAGCTATTAAAATTCACCTGGTTCGGCCTGAGCAGCGGAGTGCTCAGTGTCAGGGCCCCTTTGGAGAAACTGGAGTGTGCCGGGTTCCTGCGAGGTGGTGGCAGCTAATCATTGATCTGTGAGCAACCACAAGGGGAGTTTAAGGACACCGAGTAAGGCCAGAGAGCTGGGCTTGGGTAAATCATTGACTCGTAGCAGTTGCCCAAGGCTTTATGGTGGCAGTTGAAATAAAAGCAGCCAGGGCTTCCAGCATGGCGTCAGCACTGCTTCCGGAGCTGCCTGTCGGTGACCGAGCCTTTCTTAGATGGACCTCGACGTGAGACTAGAACTTAGGGTAAGGGCCGTTGGGTGGTTCCGGTCTCAGAGTAGAGCTGAACCAGCTAGTAGCTGTGGCTGTGAGTACAAAGCAGTCTTTTTAGGAAGATAAATAATTATTTTAGTGACAGTGGCATTCTTTTCCTATGGGGGAAAATGTGGATACAAAGGCCACTGTTGCCATTCTAGCTCAAACTTACAGGCTCATGTCCGTGAGAGTTCCACGTGTGTTGGTGTCTGTTTTTTCAGCCCATGACAGACTCTTCTGTGGGGAAATTATGCCATCAGTCATGACCAGACATCCCTTCTTGAGCACAGGAATACTTTGAGCTCTGACATCTTCTAAATTTCCGTGGTTTTGCCTTTATTAAGCTCTGCAGTAGAGAGTGCCAAGATGATGGATATATTTAAAAGCTGCATATTTTTAGGAAGAGAGAAAATACATGGCTTGTTCTTTGCTGAAAGAGGGTAGGACAGTGGTTAGAACTGACTGGCTCTTTGACTTGATTTGCTGCTGCAGGAGGGTCGCTCGGGTTTTCTGGAGTCTTTTTTTTTTTTTTTAAAGACTGGGATTAGCCGAGGCGAGGGCAGGTCTAGGGTGGTTACTCTATATCTGGAGTGAAATGATGAGTAACTGTTTCTCTCTGATTGGTTTTGTCCACTCTTAAGTCAGAATATGCAAAGCTTCCAAGGTACTGGGGTTTTAAACCTGTGGCCTTAAAGTAATAAGTCCTTGCTGCTTGTGTAACCTTCAGTTCACACTAACAAGTGTGTGTTGAGCATCCTGTAGGTGATACAGGGTAAACAAGATGAGCAAGAGGCCGAGCCAGGACTGGATAGAAGAGATTGTGGGGAAGGATCTCACAGAGGAGTTCGTGTTTGAAGGGGTCCTGTGTTGGAAGTTTTGAGAGTGGGAAGAGGGCAGGAAACATTCCAGGCCACCGGAAAACCCTTGAGCGAGAGGAAAAAAAGACACAAATGTTCACTGAGTGTTTAGGGAATGATCCAGAGGCCGGCTTGTTGTCCAGGCCCTGGTGGGAAAATGCTTGGGCTGTGCTTTGTCTGGTGAGGGGAGAGGCAGCTACCGAAGGCTGTCGTGTGAGAAAGCGTGTGCTCATGTTTTCCTGCGGAAAGAATTCTGGCAGTGGTGTGGAGGGTGAATTCATCCATCTAGCAGCCCCCTGTTAGGGAGGGCAGGGCGAGGCTGGCTGTGCGGGGTGTGTGGGGTGAGCCAGGTCAGAAAGGAGGCAGAGAGACTGCTGGAAGTCTTCCAGAGGAGGTCAGAACAGGTCAGGAGGGCCGCGAGAGGAGGGGGCCAAATTGAGAAGCATTTGGCGGCTCTGTGCTGTGGGAGTTATAGGCATAAACTTTGGAGTCAGTCTTGCGTGCTTTGCCATTTACAGCTTGTATGAATTCCAGTGAATAACTTAACCTTCCCCTTTGAGGCTTAGTTTTCTCATTTGTAAAATGGGCATAATAATAATACCTACCTTATGGGTGGTTGTTAGGAAATGAGGTCATTTATGCAAGTGCCTCATGCATAGTAAACATGCAGTAAACAGCTTGGGGGTTGATAACACTGATTTGTTCAGTCAAGGAGAGGGAGAGAGTTAACTGAGTCAGTCACGATGGTGAGCTGAGCTGACTGGAGAGGGAGGGAGACACTCCTTGCATGGATCAAATGAGGTGATAAATGAGTCCTATAAAGACAGTGAAATTAATCTGAGAACCATCCTGGGCAGTCGTCCCCCACCCTGCTGCATCTGGAGCTCTTGTGAGCAGAACTGTGATCCCTTTGGAGAGCGGTGGGAACTTGATGTGCCCTGGCTGGGTTGGCTTTCATGGGCCACGCAGCACTGCCCTCTAGTGGCCACTGAGCAAAGCAGCCAGAGGTGCTCCGCTCACTCAACCCCTTGACTTTGCTCTTCCACGTAAAGCAGCTGTGGGTGGCCTGGGCCAGCGGGAGGCTGGCTGAAGAGTTAGTAAATCCGGTTAGACAGTTAGATCTGTCGTCCATACTAGCTGGGAGGAGAACCCGCATAGATGAGGAACAGCTAATCCGATGCCTTTCCCCGTCTGGGCTCCCGAGCTCTGTGTGGTCAGTGGACCACTGCGGCGTGGAGGCACTGTGGGAAGGATGGGCTTCTCCAGTGTGGCAGTGAGAGTGGGAGATGCAAAGGTCAGCAAATGTATACAGTGTCGGCTTTCTTTCCCTTCTTTGGCCCCCAGGGTTACCCCTTTTTGTCCAGCGCACAGTGGCCCGGACCATCGTTTTACAAGAGATTATTGGCAAGGGCCGGTTTGGAGAAGTGTGGCGCGGCCGCTGGCGGGGCGGTGATGTGGCTGTGAAAATATTTTCTTCTCGGGAGGAGCGGTCCTGGTTCCGGGAAGCAGAGATATACCAGACAGTCATGCTTCGCCATGAAAACATCCTTGGGTTCATCGCCGCTGACAATAAAGGTAAAGGGCTGGGCTTATAGCCAAGGTGTCCCAGAGCCCACCACAGGCTCGGTGGAGGGATGACTGGGGAGTTCTGTTTGCCTTCGCAGTTGCTCCCCGTAGAACGAGAACAAGAGTAAGGCAGTGGTTTTCAAATTTTGTTTCTACGAAAAGTTTGTACTGAAATCAGGGTTATTAAGCAAGTAAACAAGCAGTATTAAACAGGTAAATAAGCCCTCATCCTACCTGCTCAGTCTCCCTTCTGTGCTACCCCCAAACCCACCTCCAGGGTAGTCCCTAGAGGAGCTTCAGTAGACTTAACGTTGAAAACAGCTGGAAGGAAGAAGGGAAGCTTCAACCCCTGCAAGGAGAGGACAGCCCCAGGAAAGCCTGTGGCCCACACTCCTTGGCAGAGCAGCATCTCGCTTGTCGTTGCAGTGGAGCAGGCGCCCTAGAGGCACAGCCTACCTCCCCCGCTGCCCCACTGCGGCCTTCCAGCTCAGCTTTTGATCCGCTTGTATCTGAGGTTCCTTGTTTCCTCCTCCCTCCTCTGCTGATTTTGCTCTAGTTTTTTGAGTCTCTCTCATGTGCCCAGGCATGTACTCATTTTTAAGAGCCTCGCTGACTAGCAAAAAAGAAAAGTAAACTAATGGTTGATCATAGGAAGTAATCAAACAACAGGTATTCTGGTGAGCACAGGATAGGGGTGAGATGGGGGTCACGGAGATCATAGCTGGGCTTGAGGCAGAGGTGGCAGGGAGTTGGTCAGAAAGAAAAACCAATGAGAAGAGAAGTCCAAACATGTGCAGAGGGGTGATGTCTTTGGGAAGCTTCAGGTGACTCAGAACATTCCAGCCAAGGACATGGGTGGAAAGGTGGTGGAGGCCAGGTTATGGGGAGCCATTTTGAGAGGATTGTATTTTATTTTAGAGAGTGGGTAGTAGTTGACATTTCATTCACTGATTCCGTAATATTCATTGGCTGCTGTCTGGTCCTGGGGTCATCACACATAAGACCAAGGCACAGTTCCTGCCTGTACAGTGCCCAGGAGGAGAGGACAGCTGGCACCTGGGCAGGCAGCGCACTTAAGACAGAAAGACCGTGGGTGGTGGTGTCTGCATTTTAGAAGAGTGTCTCTGGCAGTCAGGACACAGTTAGCTCCATGGTCCAGCAATTTTAGAAGTCGCTGCTGGCAGAGGCTACGGAAGATGCTAAGTGTTTGTTTTTCTGTCCTAAGTAACAGCAGGCTGCTTATTTCTCACATTGCTGTAGGGGTTGTAGAGGCCTCAGCTGCCCCCAGATTGAAGAGCCTTGACCTCTCATGCAAGGGAAGGGAGAACTCCTTGCTCCTTCTGAGTAAGCTTGGTGTTTTTAAAACAGATTTACCTTTTGATGATTAGTTTAAATCTGACATATATTTTAAAGGCTCAAAAAGACGTCTTCCCTTTTAACTTATAAGCAGGGTCCTCTGGACCTCAAGCTGTGTTTGATGGACCCCTTGCTCGTAATCAGAGAAGCAAAGGTTGGCGCTTTCCCGGGAGCCACTCCCTGTATTGATTCTGGCAGCTCTTGTGAGTAGGATCTGGCTGTTGAAACCCACATCAGGGCCAGGGGAGGAGAAAGAGCAGACTCCTTTGTTCTTGTCTTTTTAGCATGATATGTATAGTTTAGGGCCCTAGAACTAGGGCCAGCCTGGAATTTGGGAGATCTCCATCCAATTTCCAGTCTTCATGTTGAGAGTAGCACAAGCTCATTAGATTACCAGCTTTGCTTTTCCTTTCTCTCCCTCCCTCCTTCTCCCTGGACACTGCACGCCCCCGCCCCTTGGATGAAAGTGTGTGCGCACTGCCTCCCATTGCTCTTCCGAGGCTAGGATGATAAGATTCCTCTCTGGAATCCTTGGAGAGTGTCCTCTTCATGTACTGAAAAGCAGTTTTGGCCCGAAACACAGTAATGCACAAAGGAGCTCTTTCCTCCTCTCACAGAGAGCTCAGAGCCTGGTAAGAGCAGTGGGCTTCAGAGGAGCACTGCAGATGGGCCCGGGGCTGGGGCTGGGCTGTGCTCGGAGGGTCTTAGAGCGCAGCAGAGGGCCTGCAAAGCCTTCCTCCTTGATGGGGAGGACACAGCCAGTCATGGTTTTGATGAGCAGGTCTTGTCAGGATCAGAAACAAAAGAAACAGATGCCCCTGTTACTCCCCCTAAGCACGTGCTCCCTCTTCTTCAGAAGGCCTCACATTTCACGTCTGGAATAGGGGAGGCGGGTTCAGAATCCTACAGCCCCCTGCCGGAAGGGAGCCCATCTAACTAAGAAAAGCTGTTCCTCTTATCTTCCTGGAGCCCAAAGCTGTGGGCGGCTGTAGATGACAAGGGCACCGAGGGGCCTCAGGAGGTGTGGGGGTGAGGAGCAGGGATTTGGGGGTCACGAGGGGTTTGCGTGGCACGTACACTCTTCCTCGCCGACCTTGCCCTTTTTGCTGCTAGTTCTGCCTTTTCTGGAACTCCTCTGTGGTCCTCCACAGATAACGGCACCTGGACACAGCTATGGCTCGTGTCGGACTATCACGAGCACGGCTCCCTGTTTGACTATCTGAACCGGTACACAGTGACCATCGAGGGGATGATCAAGCTGGCCTTGTCTGCCGCCAGCGGGCTAGCACACCTGCACATGGAGATCGTGGGCACCCAAGGTGAGTGGGCCTGCTGGGCTACCGTCCCATCCCCATCGAGCTCCTGGAACTCCTGTGCACTGAGCAAGCTGGAGCTGGGCCTCAGGAACGGGGGTCTGGTCTAAGGGAGAGGGGTTTGAGCTTCACTTGAGCAAGAACGAGAGGTGCCTCTCTGCCTTTAGAGCTTCCTGAGGGAGTCCTGTGGGAAATGTTGGCTGTTTGTTCCTCGTGTCCTGTGGTTGTTGGTTGGGGAGCTGGTGTTAATTGAGAGATCGTCTCAGATGCCCACAGTTCACAGGTAAATGACGAGACTGAGAAGATGGGTTGAACCACTGTGCCAAGATTCAGTTGAGTGAGCGCATGCACTCATCGTTGGGTCAGCTGGATGGTTAGACACTGGGCTTTACTATCTGGGAGGGTTCTCTTGGAGGAACACTACCTCAGGAGTCCCTGCTTGTTGACTGGCATCAGCCTTTCGGGAGCTCCCAGGTCTTGGCAGGTGGCACGTTGCTTCCTGGTGCATGGTCAGTTGGGCAGGAGCTCTTTCTGTCTGTGATCAGAAACCAGCCATGAGAGTTTGACACTGTCCCAAGACTGCAGAGAAAGTAGTGGTTCTTCCTCCCCTGTTTGGTTCTGAGAACCTAGCCAGCACAGCAGCTTTTTCTCAAGTCCTCAGCTGTTCTGTACAGGAGTATATGAGTTCAGGGACGGTGAGCAGGAATAGCATTCATAAAGTAATATTAGCTAATCCTCACGCCCTTCTAAGCGCTTGACTCACCTACATTAATATATGTAACTTTCACAACATTCCCGTGGAGTACTGGTGTTTGGGCTTCCCAGGTGGCGCTAGTGGTAAAGAACCTGCCTGCCAATGCAGGAGACATCAGAGACGTGGGTTCAGTCCCCGGGTCGGCAAGATCCCCTGGAGGGAGGCATGGCAGCCCACTCCAGTATGTTTGCCTGGAGAATCCCATGGATAGAGGAGCCTGGTGGGCTGCAGTCCGTAGTGTCCCAAAGAGTCGGACAAGACTGAAGCAACTTGGCATGCACGCACACACTGGTGTTTACTCTCATTTTATGGATGAGACGTCCAATGTATAGACAGATGAAGTTACATTTACAGGGTTACTGGGTTCAGTTCAGTTCAGTCGCTAAGTCGTGTCCGACTCTTTGCGACCCCATGAATCACAGCACGCCAGGCCTCCCTGTCCATCACCAACTCCCGGAGTTCACTCAGATTCACGTCCATCCAGTCCATGATGCCATCCAGCCATCTCATCCTCTGTCATCCCCTTCTCCTCCTGCCCCCAATCCCTCCCAGCATCAGAGTCTTTTCCAATGAGTCAACTCTTCACATGAGGTGGCCAAAGTACTGGAGTTTTAGCTTTAGCATCATTCCTTCCAAAGAAATCCCAGGGTTGATCTTGAGAATGGAATGGTTGGCTCTCCTTGCAGTAAGGGACTCTCAAGAGTCTTCTCTGACACCACAGTTCAAGAACTGTGCTTACTGGGTTAGTGGGGGGCAAAACCAGAACTGAAACCCACATATCCGGCTGGAGAGACCGTGCTTTAAACGCTCATGCTGTCTTTCTCTAAAGATCCCTGTTTTTCTCCTCCACCAGGGAAACCTGGAATTGCCATCGAGACTTAAAGTCAAAGAACATCCTGGTGAAGAAAAATGGCATGTGCGCCATCGCAGACCTGGGTCTGGCTGTCCGTCACGATGCAGTCACAGACACCATTGACATTGCCCCTAACCAGAGGGTGGGAACTAAACGGTAGGAAAGCTCAGGGCCTGTGCTCTTGCCCAACACTTGTACTGAGTAGCCCATGTGTGCCCTTGCCCATGTGCGCGGGAGAAGGAGTGTGGTCTCAGGGTTGCCCTGAACTCCTGCCCCCACACTGGAAAGCCACACAGGTTGCATGGAGCAGATCCAGGTGCCAGCAGCATACCTCCATAGGACCGTATGCCCACAGGCACCGGTGCATTGGGCAGGCAAGGCAGCAGAGAAAGGGAGCTTGGAGCAAGGTTTGGAAGGGGACCAGGTGTCAGGCTTGGCTAGTGGGAAGGGAGAGTGCAGTCTGAAGGGGTGGCCTGTGCAGGACCCCTGAGGAGGCAGAGTGCATGTTTTGCTTGGGGTGTAGAGAGCAGTTTCACCTAGCAAGAGCAGAGGTACTCCAGCGTAGAAAATAAGGGGCCCCCTTCAGGACTGTGGGCCTCCCTCCTGCTTCATAGAAAAGGAAAGTAAGAAATAAGGGACAAGGACTTCTCTGGTGGTCCCGGGGCTAAGACTCCACGTTCCCTGCAGCGGGCCCAGGTTTGATCCCTGGTCGGGGAGCTAGATCCCACATGCTGCAGCTAAGAGTTTGCATGCCACAACAAAGATCAGAGATCCCGTGTGCCTCAACCAAGACCCAGCATAACTTAATAAATAACTAAATATTTAGAAAAAGAACTAAGGGACGGGGACTCCCCTACTGGTCCAGTGATTAGGAATCTGCCCTTCATTGCAGGTGGCACAGGTTTGATCCCTGATCGGGGAACTAAGACCCCACATGCTATGCGGCTTGGCAAAAAATTTGAAAAAAAAAAAAAAAAAAGGAATGAATGAATGCAAAACATGAAGAATCCGTCACTTCCTCCTCCCCAAGGGGCAGTCTGGGTGATGGCTTTCCCACATTCAGGGGGCCCTTGAACCAGTGCTGTGAGTCAGGAGAGAAGTCACTGTTTTCCATGCATGACCACACTTCCGTTGCTGTTACAGATACATGGCCCCTGAAGTACTTGATGAAACCATCAACATGAAGCACTTCGACTCCTTTAAATGTGCCGATATCTACGCCCTCGGTCTTGTGTACTGGGAGATTGCTCGAAGATGCAACTCTGGAGGTGCCTTTCTTCCTGCCTTCCCTGCTCCTACCTCCCAGTCAAGAGTGCCAGGCCACCTGCGAGCCTGGGCTTTGACTGCAGCCTCCTTATTTACACAGCTTGTCAGATGCTTCATGTTAGCACGCGTCACACGTAGGGTTCTCATCCAGGAGGAGGGAGGGGACCTGGGAGCAGCAGTTGCTAAGAGTGTGTTTACTCTTGCTTTATGTTGTGATGACCATTCCAGAGGCTCAGTTGGCTTTTTTTTTTTTTAAACACACTGTCTTTAGTGGTCTGTTGAGGTTGGGAGAGCCCTGGGCAGGAATAGCGCAGGACTAATGCAGGGGGTCTCCTTCACAAAGAAGGCAGGGTATCCTGACGGATTGGCTTTCAAACCACGTACCTGGGGAACATGGGGTTTTATTGATAATGGTGATTTCTCAATTCATCGGAGAAAGCTTACTAACACATAGAATTTTTTCTTCTGTAATGTTTTCTTAAATCTTTTGGCATTTGCAACTGCTTGACCATGTCAGAACCCAGTGGAAAGCAGTATAGGATTTGGCAGAAAACACTTTTTATCATCAGCTTAGTATGTTAGAATTTTACGGTGACTTTCAAGTATTCTGTCACCTGATCAAGTTCAAGAGCCACTAGAAGCCTGCCCTCAGCCATTTATCTTTGATGTAAGAGATTTCCAGATCAGTGGAAGTGAATTAAATTAATGAAAAAGAACTGGTGGGTGTTCCAGCAGAGCCCTTTTCTGTGTTGTACTGCCTTTTTCCTTCTATGATATGTTTGGTAAGGTCCGAACATAAGGAGGCATCTAGGTATTGTCCGTCTTAAATTTTGATTGTGATATACAAATAAAACAGATCAGGATATATCGAGCCACACCGATTTTAAACTGTGAACAAGTTAAATTTTTCTTTCTCCATACCATCCAGAAATTGGGGTTAAGTATATAATAATTGTACTAAGATGAATTTACCACTTGCTATGTATAAACTTTCTTAATCTTTACTGCAAACCTATGAAGTGGGTACTGTTAATTGTCACCATTTTGCAGATGAAGAATATGAGTCACAGGTTAGGTAATTTGTCCAGAGTCACACTGCTAATAAACTAGGATTCAGACCTTGGCAGACTGAGGCCAGAGATGAAGCTAACTGCATCTTAGCTAATTACCAAGTCAGACTCCATTTTAAAATCTGTCCCATCAGCTCAGGACAGTAGAATTTTTCTGGAAAAAAGGGATGAGAAAGTTACATTTGATTTCTTAAAATACTAATAACTTTTTATTATGGAAAATATTTCCATTTGTAGCTGTAGAAGGTAAAAAACTTCAAAACTGTTATGACACTGTAAAAATCAACAGTAATTCTTTTAAAAATTTTTTAGCTATTTTGGTGTGTTGCCTGGCTCTTTCTCTTTCAGTCAGTCAGTTAACTGGGCTGCGTCAGGTCCTAGTCGTGGCACCTGGGGTCTTCATCGTGCCATGCGGGATCTTTCCCTGTGCTCAGACTCTCTAATTGTGGCTCATGGGCTTAGTTACTTCGAGGCCTCTGAGATCTTAGTTCCCCCACCAGGGATTGAACCCAAGTCCCCTGCATTGCAGGACAGATTCTTAACCACTGGACCACAGGGGAAGTCCCAGTAGTTCTTTTTTTTTTTTTTTAATTAATTTTTATTTTTTTAGTTTGTTTTGCTTTACAATACTGTATTCGTTTTGCTACACATCGACGTGGATCAGCCACGAGTGTACATGAACTCCCAATCCCGACCCCCACCTCCCCTCTCCGGCCCCACACCCTCTCTCTGGATTATCCCCTTGCTCAGTCCCAAGCATCCTGCATCCTGCATCAAACCTGGACTGGCGATTCGTTTCACTTATGATATCACACATGTTACACTGCCACTCTGCCAACCCATCCCACCCTCTCCCTCTCCTACAGAGTCCAAAAGGCCGTTCTATACATCTGTGTCTCTTTTGCTGTCTTGCGTACAGGTTTATCATTACCATCATTCTAAATTCCATATATATGTGTAAGTATACTGTATTGGTGTTTTTCTTTCTGGCTTATTTCACTCTGTATAATCGGCTCCAGCGTCATCCACCTCATTAGAACTGATCAGTAGTTCTTAATATCATTTAACATTAGTTAGTGTTGGGATTTCCTCGGTTGTCTCCTGATTTTTTTAAAAGCAGCTTGATAAAGGTCTATCCACTGCAGTTGATCGGTATACCTCTTAAGTCTCTTATGATATACAGCTTACCACTCCATTTGTTTTTTTTCCTTCTGCAGTTTTTAAAGTTGGAGAATCCAGGTCCTTTGTCCTATAAGATTTTCCTATGTAGATTTTCCTGATTGCTTCTGATGGAGTTTACACATTCTACTGTTTCTGTGAATTTCCTATGGGAATTACATCTAAAGACTAGAATCATTTTCCCCAAAAAATCCTTCTATTAAAGGCACATATAATGGTGGTTATTTCTCTTTTTGTGATAACAGCTACTATTGATCATTGTCCAAATCCAGATTTATCAGAGGTTGAAAAGTGCCAGCATTCCAATTCTGTCAAACTTCTCATATTAGCTAGATTTTTAATTAAAGAGAAACTTCCCCTTATTGTCTCTTTGGTTACAAAGATGTTTAATTTGAAAAGGAAAGGCAGGAAAAACTCTTGATTCTTTACATTTATTCACCATTTTTCAAAATAATGAGTTTATTCTCTATCATCCTCCAAAGGTGACTGAAGTTTTCATTTGTTTCTTCTTAGTGTCCTCATGAACTGATGATCTAAAATATTTGTTTCCATTGATGTAAGTCTTACTATTGCTTAAATATTCTCATCTTGGCCAGTTGGGAGCTTTTCAAGGTGGTACTTTTTGACATGACCTTAGTAGTCTTTGATAGTTTCCTTGCTTTCTGTTGTGGAAAAGATGTTCCTGGCTAATCCTGTGTGTCTCTTGTCCCATACCTAGCGTTGACCAAGCTCTCCAAGGAGCCCTAGTTCCTCTTAGTGGGAGGCTGGGTTTACTGATCATGACATGAGTATTGTCACTGGCTTTTGAGTCATCCCTTCCTTCTTTTGATAACTCTGGTGGATATTTTCTTTTCTCCTAGGAGTCCATGAAGAATATCAGTTGCCATATTATGACCTAGTGCCCTCTGACCCTTCCATTGAGGAGATGCGGAAGGTTGTATGTGACCAGAAGCTCCGTCCCAACATCCCCAACTGGTGGCAGAGTTACGAGGTAGGAAGCTGCCCTGTCTCCTGTGCTTTTCTATCTGCCCTATTTCTCTGCCTTAGAGAAGGGTTTCCCAAAAATGGGGCCAACCCGAGGGCTACTGTCTGTGTAATAATAGTTATTATATTACTATTACGTGTAGTTATATACTAAGCCATTGTCTTGGACACTGTAGGGTCCCCTTTGGAACCTAGAAGAAGGCTTGGTCCTAAGACACAGATCAGAGACAAAGTCTGAGTGGGGCTGTTAGACCTGTCCAGCTAGAGCAGTGGCTTTGGAGCCATAGTGGGTGAGCTGAGCTCTGGGAGAGTTCAGAAGCATCATTCACAGAGGGTCAGCACGTGGGAGGTGGACCCAGTGAGAAACCAGGTCTGAGGAAGGTGGCTTTCTGAAAACTCAGAAGCAGGGAGGGTGCAGAGGGTTTGGATTTGGGGTTAGTGGTGGATGAAGTGTGAAGGGGACGACATTCAGTGGAAATATTAGATGTGAGGATAGATTTATGATCTAGATCCCTAATAAACCTGGAGTTGTGGGGTGCTAGGGTCTTTGGGGGCGTGGGATTTGCTTAGCTGCTGCTCCTGGGCCCCCTTTTCACTGGTGGCTCTGCTTTAAGGCGTGTCACCACTGAGGGCAGCTCTGCACTGAGGACCAGAGTCAGTACGCCTTTCAGTGGTGCCTCCTCTGCGTGACAGAGCAGCGTTTTCCAAAGTATTCCTTGGAACCCCAGGGCCTGTTCACTTCAGAGGGTGAGGGAAGCAGAGACCCAGTCTCTAGCTGCCCCCTACACTCCGTCTTCAGTCAGGGCTCTTCGTGGGTTGGGACTCTGCTTGGGAAAACAGGTCCTACTGCTGAAAGGAATCAAAAACACTGGCCTGGGGCAGCAGTCAGGGAGCTCTGTGGCCTCCACCGGTGACTCCAGATCCATCCCTCGCCTGTCCGCCATGGCTGCCTGTGTCATCCAGGCCCTGGCTGCAAACTGATGCCTCTGACGGTCAAGACCATCTTTTGGGGGCTGCCTCCTCCCCTTCCTCCTCCGCTGTGTCTCTGCGGGTGAATGTGGGGTCACCGCTGCGTGCGTGCGCCTGCTGGGGGTATCCCTGCTGTGCCTGGTTCACGTGGTACTTTGAGAAAGCCATCAGTGAACAGTCATAAGCGTGGATACTCAGACATTTCAGGAGTGGTTTTCAGATCACAGGCTGTGGCCGGTCTTGCTCGCAAGATCACCCGGACTTGGGGGAATGGCAGACCGTGCTTGCAGAGAAGGCCCCTCCCCAGACTGTCCCTTAAGGAGTGGTGAGCCCTAGGGGGAGCGGGGGGAGCGGGCGTTTCCCCAGGGTCAGATGGAGGGCAGGTTGGGGATCAGGAAGGCAACAGCCGGGCAGGCCCCAGTGACACCGTTTCTGTGCAGGCACTGCGGGTGATGGGGAAGATGATGCGGGAGTGCTGGTACGCCAACGGTGCAGCCCGCCTGACTGCGCTGCGCATCAAGAAGACCCTCTCCCAGCTCAGTGTGCAGGAGGACGTGAAGATCTAGCTGCCCCTCCCACAGCCGCCAGGCCGTGGGACCTACAGCCGAGCGGCCGTATCGAGCATCAGATGGAGGCCTACCTCTCGTTTCTGCCCAGCCCTCTGTGGCCAGGAGCTTGGCCACAGAGGGACAGAGCCCGGGAGACTCGCTCACTCCCACGATGGGTTTGAGACACAGACACCTTTGATATTTACCTCCTAGTGGCATGGAGCCTCTGAGAGCGAATGGCATGGAGAACTCAATGCCGCAACCAGACCGGCTGTCGTGGGATGTCCCACAAAGCCCGGTGCCCCTGGCGAGGAGCCTGGTGTGGCGACAAGCAGCCCGGGAGGAGCTGAGCGTGGCCCTGTGCTGAGCAGCACTGAGGGCTTTACCCCGGGACCAGCCCAGTGCAGCGAGCGGCCCCGGGAGCCAGAAGGATGGCCCCTCCTGGCAGCTCCAGGCGGAGGGACTGCGGGTGCCTGTCTGTCCAGCCGTGTGTGCATGTGCCGAGGTGCGTCCCTGTTGTGCCTGGTCTGTGCCACGCCCTTACACGTGTGTGTGTGTACGTGTGTGTCTGTGGGTGCGCACTTGCCTGCTTGAGCTGCTCGTGCATGTGCAGGTCGGGGCTGTGGTCGTCATGCCGTGTCTGCGTGCCGGCGCCTCTGTTCAGTGGTGAGCCGCGTCTCGTTTCCCTGGCGCCCCTCCCGGGGGGCTCCCTCCCCACCCCTCCTTCCAGAGCCCCCGCTCCACAGTGGTACCCCCTGCCCCTGTGTCGCCTGCCCTCCTTCTCCACTTCAGACTGTGGAACCAAAGCTGGCCCAGTTGTCCGTGGCAGGCGAGGCTTTTGGGTCCAAATGTGAGGGAAGAGGGTAGGATAGGCAGGGCAAGAATCTCGGCGGAAACCTGGGGTATTGTGGTCAGCAGCCACCGTGGGAAATGAGCCAGTCTAAGGGCATCATCCTCGGCGGCGTCGAGGAGGGGCCGAGGAACTTGCAGCCCAGACCTGGGGAGGCTCAGACTGGAATGTCACGTCTGTCTTTCAGACCCCAGATTCTGGAGACAGCAGCGTGTGTTTTCGGTGGTGGTGGGTTTAGGGTGGGGAAGGGAAGTGGGGGTGAGGACTGGGGAGGGAGGCTGAGGGGAGGGAGGCATCTGCATGGTCTTTTACTGGGTTATCCGATCATGGTGGAGGGAAGATGTGAGACTTGCATCCACTTCAGGGGCTTTACTAAAGGGAACAGCCTGAGCTGAACCTGCTATTTAACCTGAGTGTAGTATTTAACGACGTCTAGAAGCACGGTTGTGGGTGGTGGTTCGGTCAGCATATCTTAGGTATATAATAACTTTGAAGCCATAACTTAACTGGAGTGGTTTGGTTTTCTTTCTTTTTTTTCTTTCTTTTTTTTTTTATTTTATTGGGAGGGTCTGGATTTTAACTTTTTTTAAATACTGTTAAGTTTTTATAAAAGGAAAACCATCTCTATGTGATAATTACCTCTCAATCCATTTGTTTTTAAGGAAATCCCTATAAAAACAACCACACACACAAAAAATGCTTCAATCAGACGCACACAGCTCAATCACACTGGAAATATCTGTCCTTGTACCTGAGCCTGCTCCCCACCCCTGCGACTCAGCTGCGAGAGTTCCTCTGCCCTGGGGGTTGGTCTCGCTGGTGTCCTGCCTCCCTGCCCAGTCCTACCCAAAGTGGGTTTTGCAGTGGGACTCTAGCTTTCTGTGCGTCGCCCACAGGTTGCACCTTCTCATCCAGGCACTCACTCAGCAGACACTCGCTGAGTGCCAGCTGGGTGCCAGGCCCCATGCTGGGTGCTGGGAAATGCAGCTATGAACAAGATAGGCTTGGGTCCTGCTCTTGGAGCACTGACAGTGGGACTCAGTCAAGTCAGGGGGTGCCTGTCTTGAGACCAGAAGTTTTCATAGTTGGTTCTGAGCCTTTTGAGCCTGGAGCGACTGCTCTTATACAAGACCACTAAGGAGGTGAGGATGCCCCCCTGTCCTCCACCAAAGAGGCGGTGGTGGGCAGTGAAACCCCCCATCACTGCGTTCATCCAGAGCCCCCTTCCTTCCCTCCAGGGGAGGCACAGTGTGTGTGCAGCCTCAGCGCATCCCTGCCTCTAGCCCAGCGATTCTCTGCCAAAGCTTGTGGAGGAGTGGGGGAGCCTCCCCCCACTTCCATCCGTCTCCCCAGTGCCCTGGCCTTCCTATTTATTTTCCCGGTGTAGTGCTTTCCTTGTGTTAAAGGAGATCTTCCCCTCACCCTTTGGGCCAATTTACTGGCTACTGACTAATTTCCCTTAAATACCAATTGTGTCGTTAGGGGGGTTTCTCTCCCTACCCCTGCTGACGCACTTCCCCCTTGTTGTCTGCCCTCCGGCAGAGCTTGGCGGGTTATGGGAGCTGATGGAACTCAGGCTCCTCACTCCCTGCCTCAACCAGCCTCTGGAATCTGCCGACACTCCTCGACCCAGGGACTCCCAAGCCACTAGCCCACTCCCCAGGTGGCCCAGCTGTCCTCACCACACACTCCTCCTCCACCTCTGGGGAAGACTGAGCAGTTTTGGGGGGACGCTCCCAGCCCCACTGCCGCCACTCTTAACCCAAGAGTTAGGAGTTAGAGAGTTGGGGAGAAACTAAAGCTGTGGTTTTGGCTCCCTGAGGCTAACCCTGATCCATAGGGCTACCTGCACCTCTGGATTTTGGATTCACAGACCAAGTCCAAGCCCGTTCTTACGTCGCCATCAAGGCCCCCGAACGGCATTCTCGGTACTTCTGTTTGTTTTTGTACATTTTATTAGAATGGACTGTAAAATAGCCACTTAGACACTTTACCTCTTCAGTATGCAAATGTAAATAAGTTGTAATATAGGAAATCTTTTGTTTTAATATAAGAATGAGCCTGTCCAGTTTCTGCTGTACATTATTAAAGTTTTATTCACAGAGCCTCTCTGGTGCCATCTGTTTTACATCTGTAGACCGACTGGCTGCCCAGCCTTTGTCAGGGGAGTTGGGCAGATGTTCTCAGGCATCCCCTCCTACTTGCCAGGGTATGATGTTCATTAACATCTGCTACAGCAGCTCACGTCAGAAGAGGACCTGACTGGAGCATCAGGGGGTCTTCCTGAGGCTGTTCCTCTGCATTTCATAGAGGGAGGGCCTGGCCTGGAGAGGAAGTGGAGGACAAGCCAACACCTTCTCTTGGGCTTTGTCTGTATGTGTCTTTTAGCAGTTTACTCTTTATATAAAAGAAGGTCTTGATCCTGGTAAGTCACAAGCCACCTAGTCTTAACAGCAGCCTCAGCCCTCCTCAGTTTTCACTTCCCCACTTGACTCATTGGAAAAGACTGATGCTGGGAGGGATTGGGGGCAGGAGTAAAAGGGGATGACAGAGGATGAGATGGCTGGATGGCATCACTGACCCGATGGATGTGACTCTGAGTGAACTCCGGGAGTTAGTGATGGACAGGGAGGCCTGGCGTGCTGCGATTCATGGGGTTGCAAAGAATCGGACACGACTGAGGGACTGAACTGAACTGAGCTCCTAACTTGGAGTAGAAATGTGAATTTGGGGATGGGTGAGGGGACTTTGAAATGGGAATGTACAGTGGTTACTCTGGGATCTTCAGTGTGTTGGTGGCTGTGAATGTCTTTAAAAATCTCTAGGCCAAGGAACCCAAGAGAAAAAGTCTAGAATCATAAAATCTCAAGTTTAGACGGGACTCCAGAGGTCCACAACCCATCACGTGCTTGACTCCCCCACAGCATCCCCGCCAAGTGGCCATAGCCTCATGCCATGACACTCAGGACCACACCCTCCACCTGCCGGCCATCTGCTCAGTGGACAGCTCTTCCTTACATAGGACTGGGCAGCCTCCCTGTGAGTTCTCCACAGATGGTTCAGAGCACTAACTCTCCTTTCCATTTAAGGTCCCTTAAAATACTTGAAGGCAGCTGCTATGTTATCATGAATCTTGCAAAGCTTAGAGCTTCTCCCATTAGTATTCAGCAAATACTTATTTAAAAGTTACTGTGTGCTAGGCAGTGTGCCAAAATTGGCCTTACATACATGAACTGCTTTCATCCTCAAACAGCATGAGGTGGCGGTTATTCTCTGTGGATTAGGAAACTGATGGTTAGAGAAGACAAATTGCCCACGCACCGTAGCTCACAGGGGTGGAAAAGACCTTGGGTCCACGGTGTCTGGCCAGGCTTGCAGCCCCTCGGCCTCAGCACATCCTGTCTCCACAACGCCATGTCCTTCCCCAACGCTGGCTGCTGGCCGAGAACCTGGCTGGAGCTTGGGGCCACGCAGGGCACGTAGCACTCCACCCGGACATTGACTGACAGCACAGACTAGGATGAGAATCCCAGACTGCCTGACACCTTCAGGTCACATCCCAGGACTGCACCTCATGTTGCGGGCTGAGT
This sequence comes from Aepyceros melampus, assembly GCA_006408695.1. Taxonomy (NCBI): domain Eukaryota; kingdom Metazoa; phylum Chordata; class Mammalia; order Artiodactyla; family Bovidae; genus Aepyceros; species Aepyceros melampus. Next base: position 211,019 of record SJXQ01003025.1, on the reverse strand, counting down.
AAAATCCAGCCCCTTTCCTCCATCCTGTATGTGAGAAATCAGCATTTTTGAACTCAAGTGCAGGATGTTATGTGTATACCCCATAAATTTTACCGTAGAACTTGCTGATAGCTCCAGCCCCTCAATATTTTAAAATTCTGATTTGTTACCCAGAATTTTCTATTGTCCTGTCATCTGAGACTGTTGGGCTGGAAAAAATCAAGCAACTATCGTTTAGAAGTTGGCTTTTAAGTTTGGCATGCATCCCAGGAACCCAAATCAGCCACTAACTAAGTTTTCCTTGCATCCCAGCCAGAATGTAATGGACAAAATAACAGCAAAGGCACAAGCACCTTGCGGAGGTAGCAAGGTATTCTTGTGTTTGTCGAAAGGAAAGATGAAGTGGCCTATAGTGGACCTCATCCCAGTTCAAAAGCTAATCAGCAGTGAGTCATCTTGCCAACTATGGACCCCAAATCCACTAGGTTAAGAACTGCTGGTTCAAATTGCATCATTTTGAAAATCAGAAAGGCAACCACACTGGGACCTCTTCATGTGCCCTTGAAGGTTACTAACATTTCACCTTTGTAAGGCCCATGACACAGGAGACCGGAATTCATTTGAGTGGTGTATGACTGGGGGTTTTGTTGCCCACATTTAAAATTTCTGTCCCTGCCATCCTCCCACCAGACCACGTCTTCTGATCTACAGTCTGGAGAAAATGCTTGCTAAATACAACCAAAACAAAATGAGGTGTAGAATAGGAAAAGTTTAAAAGACACACAGGAGCATGTGAGGGACATGTAATGAAGGCCTGGGGAAACTTTGGATCAAGATAGGAATGGTTTATTAGGGTTTACCAGAGAAATGAAACTAATAGCATGGATGGATAGATGTTTAGGAATTGATTCACACAATTGTGGGGCTGGCAAGTCTGAAATCTACAGGGCAGGGTGACAGGCTAGAGAGCCAGGAGAGAAGAGAGTCAGGGGCAAAATTTCTTCTTCCTCAAGGGACCGCAATCTTTTAAGCCCTTCGACTGATTAGGTAAAGCCCATCCACCCTATGGAGGGTTACCTGCTTTACTGCAAGTCTATTGATTTAAATGTTAATCAGACCTAAAACATAACTTCATAGTAACATCCAGACTGGTCTTTGACCAAACCCCTGGCACCACATCCCAAGAGGAGTTGGGCATCCCATGGCCAGACAGGATCAGATTTAAGGAATATGGCAGATAGCTCTGGATCCACCTGGGAATGGTCCTTGGAGGTCAAGGATGGAGGATAATGGGATAGGAAAGTTTAAGGAACAACAGGATGGATTGGGCTCTAAATTCATTATTATTAAGTAAGAAGCATTTGTCCAACAACCTTAGTGTGTAAAGCAGTAGGCAGAACAGAAGGATGAACAATCTGTGGCCCCTGCCCTCCGAGATGGAGAGGATCTATACAGAGAACAGGAGGGTGGGTTTTAGCAAGTCCCACTACAGAGCCAGGTGTAACGTGTCATGGAAGCACAGGTGAGGTGCCTATGGAAAGCCAGCTCTCCAGGGGCTCCCCACCAGATGGAATGGATTAGTTAATAGGTAGTTACAATGGAGCGAGGTAAGGGCTATGATAAGGGCAGACACATAATACTCTGGGAACACAGGAAGATGGGGTCAAGAGAGGTGATGTCTCATCTATTTTGGGTTCAGCATTGGCCTACTGACTGGGGACAGGAGATCTGGTCCAAAAGAGTGTGTCACCATTCAAGAACTATAGGTGGGACCTCCCTGGTGGTCCAGTGGCTAAGAATCCACCTGCCAGTCCAGGGGACACAGGTTCAATCCCTAGTCCAAGAGATTCCACATGCCCTGGGGCATCTAAGCCTGTGTGCCAGAACTGCTGAACGCATGCTCTAGCACCTGTGCTCTGCAGCAAAGCCCACCAAGAGAAGCCCACACACCTCAAGGAAGAGTAACCCTTGCTGGCTGCAACTAGAGAAAGGCCAGGCACAACAAGGAAGACCCAGCACAGCCAAAAGCAATTAATTAAAAAAAAACAAACACATAAATGTTCAATATCCTAGAGCAAGGGAGCCAGGGTGCACAGAGGAAATCTCTTAGAGCTATCATATGCTAAGAAGTCAGGACTGCATCCCGAAGGCCACCAACGCCATCACCTCCCTGTGACAGCCACCTCAGACTGCCAGTCTCCATCACTTTCCCTCTCGAGTCCCGACGGGTCTCCAAATTCTCAGTAGCATGTTTATGTGGAGTTGTCCCATAAGTGAACACTGCTTTGTTGTTCCGCATGTAGGACCAAGCCCTCGGTGCATTCTGAGCAGCGGGACCACCGTGATGTGTTTGCGGAAGAACATGGTGCTGACTTGAGAAGGCAATTACTGGAGTGGTAGAGCAAGAAACGCTGGAGGACAGGGAGAGACCGTGGGTAGGACGCACAGGCTGGGAGCATGGTCGGATGCGGACAGTGAGGAGGAGCCAATTTTAGTTCGGAGTCTACAGGAGAATCTTAGCCTTGTGTACAGCGCTGTCCCCAGGAGAAGGAGCCAGGGGTGGACCACCAGAGCAGCTGTATTTACCAAGAGGGAGGAGATGTGGGGAGTGGGGAGTCCAGGGCCCTGAAAGCTGTCGTTTTCTCTCCTAGCTATCTGTACCTGTCTGAAATGAGGCAGGATAAAATAATACATGCCCTCTGTCCTAAAAGTGGTAAATGGATGCTGTCAAGAAAACTAGAGAGCTGACCCTTTCTCCCTTCTGCCAGTCTAACATGTCCAAGCCTGAGATACTAATATCTTGCCATCCCACCTAGGAGGCAAGATGGTCCCTGGCCTCTGACTGAGACTAGACTCAGAGGCCACTGATCCAACACAAACAAACTGCCATATCCGCCTTGCTCCAGTTCCCAGACCTGCCCCCAACCCCCTGCCCCTGCTGCTGGGCCTCCCTGAACCCCAGTGCCACACACAGACACTAGCCTGTGGAAACAGTTGGGAAATAGGAGCCATCAAGGAAAACAACCGCTCCCTGCCCAGTCAGCTGCCCACCAGCTGCCCAGGCCTCCCTCAGCGTCCTGCACCCGGGGCCCAGCCCCATTCCTTCCCAGACAGCCAGCTGAGTCCCCAGCCCTCACCCTCCCACCTCCCACTCAGAAGCAGTGGCAACACCCAGAGAGGGGCCCCAGTCCTGGGATGAAATGGCCATGGGAGAGCCCTGACATTGACCCGGACACCAGAGGCCTGGGCTTCTGCAGCTCTTGCCCTGAGTGCCTGGGTCTCCTGATGGCAGCCGAGAGCTTGAGCAAGTGGGTGAGGACAGGACTCGGGACCGTTGATGGTTAGGTGTCTGGGAAAGGGCTTGTCTCAAAGAATGGGTCTCACTTAGGCCTTGTCCGTTAGACAAGCCCCCGCATCTGTGCCCCCCAACACAGACCAAGCCCTGTGTACCCTGAGAGCTAGGAGCCAGGACAGCTGGAACAAAAGGATGCAAAGCCTGGGAAATTCTGAGAGCCTGGGACTTGCTCAGGAATAAGGTACAGATTGAGTGCAGATGTCTGTGGAGCCAGAGCAACAGGGCTTTGCTTTTACCAGGAGGCTTCCTTGGGGAGGAGAGTGGGGTGGGGAGGTGTCGTAGCATGAGGCTGCAGACAGAGAGCAGCGTGTCCCCCACCCCCATCCCCAGCCTTAAGGAGCTGCTGAAGATGGGATGAGGGGAGCAGATGCTACACTAGAGACTCAGGCTCAGGAGGAAGTGGTGGAGGATTGGAAAAGGCAAAGTTTTGTGGGCCTGGTGTACTGTCTGGCTCGTGCAGGTTCCTGCACAGAAGAAGCCCACCGGCTGTCTGCCTTCTCCCTGAGGAATGTCACCTGCAGCCAGGCTTAGATCCAAATACAGCCTCCTAACAGGTGTGAAACTCCAGAACTTGGTGACCGAAGCAGAGCTTGGCGTCTCAGCTGAACACAGTCCTCAGGTGGAAGAGGACCTCTGGGCGGGAGTCCTTAACGTGGGGCTCTAGCGCCTGCTGGACAGCCCTTTCCAGATTGATTTGAAGATTCTCCAAGAGATTCATGGCCAGCAGAGGGCACCACCACCCCACAGTATGGCATCCCAGGGTCCCCGTTGCCTCCCTGGAGGAATTGGGAATATTCGGAGGAGGAGGCAGGCATGGATCTCTCAGATCTCAGGCGGAGCTACCAGCAGCTGAATTAAATAGTCTCCAGAGCCAGGGAGGCTGGGCTCTTGTGGGTTCTAATGCTTGTTCTGCCACCATCTTTCCCTCCCTGCTTCAGTTTGCCACCTCCATGGAATGAAGGCTTGGTTCACTTGGTGTCCACTCCGGATCACAAGGCCCTTTTCGGCTCTGAACTTCTGGGATTTGAGGAAATCATGCGATGAATGTGACAGAAATTGCATCTTCTGGGCCCACCTTTACTCTGGGATTCTCCAGAGTGCCCTGCCTGGCAAGAGGCAGATACTTGAGTTTCACCTCTCTGGAACTGTTCTCTCACTTGGTCGCGGAGAGGCAGACTGGCCTGGATGCTGACAGGAAGCCTCTGTCTGCATGTCAGTCTGAAGAAGGACTGTCTCAACAGGGCTTGCAGACACTGATACCCATGGCATCTGCTCCCCTGGGTTTTAGGCAAGGAGGTGTCCCTTAGGTACCACTGTGGGATGGGTGGGGTGGTAGTTCAGAAGCACTCATAAGATGCCCTTTTGAGAGTCCCTTCAGACAGGCAAGGAGTGCAGAGAATAGAAACCATCGCCTCTCCTGCCTTCGCTTGCCTCCCCATCCCCACCCCCACCACAGATGCTGTCTGTCAGGAGCAGGCAGCAGACGGTCCAGGGGTCCATCTGTGCTACTGCTTCACAATAGAGTCCCGTGTTTCCCCACCAACTCCCCCCCGGCCCTCAGCTGATGGCCACTTGGTGGTGCCAAGGGGGAAGGTGGGAGGAGGCAAAGGAAGGCTCTAAGGGAGCTGGTACTTGGCTCCTGGCCGTCCCCAATCCACCCCTGCCCCCCACCCAACAAGCATCCTGCCATCTGGACTTGTGTAGTCACTGCAGGGTGGAGAAACACCCCCTCCCACCCACACCTCCTACAGGGGCTGGGGCCCCAGGGGCCTGGGGGCTGGGGAGACAGAGTCAGGAGACTAGGAAGCAAGAAGACGGAGACAGACCCATGGACTGAGAGGCACAGGAGACAGAAAGTCTGTCCTAACCTGCCTGGGTTGCTGGGTCACTAGCCCCTCTGTGCTCCGCATGCCATGCATGTAACCCAGCACTGGTGCGGGCATCACTCCCTACCTGACCAAGAGCCTCTGTAACCTGGCCCAGAGCAGGGCTTCAACCCAAGGTGAATGAAGAACAGCAGAAGACCGCCTCACGCAGTGGGTAGATGGCAGGCTCTGCAGGCTGCCCAGGTTCGAATCAGCTCTGCCACAGAGTGGCCTAGAGCAAGTTACTTAACCTCTCCGGGCCTCAGTTTCCTTCTCCGTAAGAGATGATAATGGTATTTGTTCATAGGGTTGTTATGAAGACCAAACAAGTTCATTCATGGATGTAACACACAGAACAGTGTGCAGAGCACATGGTAAATGGCTCATAAATGTCAGCTATTAATATAAAGGCATAACACAGACTCGGGAACACTGGAGGAGGGGACAGATGAGGACAGTGCATTCCTGGCTTCTGTTTAGTGGCAGACGAGATGTGGAGCCCTCAGCTCGCCGTGCTGACGCCCTGTGGTGGCTGGCCACTCTTCAGACGCCAGGCCTGACCTACCACTTCCTCCTCTCACTTCTTATTCAGGTACCACTGACGACAGAGACTTCGGCTGGGCCATTCCACCTCTCTCATAGGCTGGCTGCCACAGACAACACAGCCGAGGGTGGGGGGGGGGTCCCCAAGAAGGGTCAGAGAATTGTTGAGCCCAACCCCCAATCCTGAGCACCCACTCAGCACACGATATGCCCTGCCATGAGTCAGCCCTACAGTAAGCATCTGTCTGCTGGAGAAAGGTTGCCTGAGCCCCAACATCAGGAGGTGAGGCTGACGGGCTAGAATTAAGTCTACCACTTTCTGGGTTTCCCTCTCTTCCCTTTTCCCTTGACCTGGGGAGGAGAGGCAGCTCTTTTCAAGTGTTCCAGGAGCTATGTAAAGAGGAGACCCTGGACCTTTTCGCCCCCTAGTGCCTTCTACACAGTTACTTCAGGGCCATCTTTTTCCTCCTCTCAGAGACCTCACCCCTCCTCCTAGCCTAAAGTCTCCTGCAGCGCCCTGAGTCTCCTCAAATCTTACTCTGGGCCTCCAAACCTCCTTCTAAAGACTTCTTACTGTCACTCCACAGCTAAATCTCACGCACAAGCCCTTTCACAGGCTCCGCGTCCCTCAGGTATCATAGAGACCCATACTCCGCCCCGGGATGCCCTGCACGCTCCCGGCCCCCATCCCCGCTCCTTTCCGCGGCTACCTTTTCCCGCTAAGGGCCAGCCACTCGAGGTCTGCAAGAGTTTCCCGGGTCTAGGCAAGTCTCAGGAGTAGTGGGCGGGGCTCCGGAGCAGCGGGCTCCGCCCCAGAGGCGGAGCCAACCGCGCACGGGGCGAGGCCCTGTGAGGCCACTCCCCGACCGCCCCTTCAGTCCGCCCCTCTCCCCGAGTCTATAAAGGGAGGCGACCCCCCACCCTCCAGGCTGGCATCCTAGAGCCACCGCCAGCCCCGCCGCGCGGAGAAAGCGCTGCCAGAGAGGGCCGCCGGAGCCATGACCCTTCGCCGACTCAGGAAGCTGCAGCAGAAAGAGGAGGCGGCGGCCGCCCCAGACCCAGCCGCTCGGGCTCCCGACTCGGAAGCCGCTCCCGCCGCTCCGACCCCGACCCCGACCCCGGCCTCGGGCCCCCCTGCTGCAGCCGCCGGCCCTGGGACCCCCGGGGACGAGCTGTACGCAGCGCTGGAGGACTACCACCCCGCCGAGCTGTATCGCGCGCTCGCGGTGTCCGGGGGCACTCTACCCCGCCGAAAGGTGCGTACCTCCCCAACTCCCGCGGACCCCCTCGGCCCCCGGTACCCTGTGGCGTCCCTTCCTCAAGACCCGCGCTACTCGCCACAGTCCCCATGGACGCCTGCCGATCCCCACCCACACCATACTCCTGGGGTCCTCGAGTCCCTCAGTTCCTCCCCCGCCCTCTGACCCCCACGGACACCTTCAG
>SJXQ01003025.1:183640-196736 GCA_006408695.1 Aepyceros melampus | reverse complement strand
GGAACGTATTTATTTATTTATTCTTTCCAGCCAGTGCAAAAAGGGGGCGGGGCGGTCGCCACGAGTAGCCCGGAGTAGCAGGAGAGGGTCCTTGGCCACCCCAGCTGGTCCTGGCTAGTCTCTGCAGAGTGTTGAACCCAGCCCCAGGCCTCTTTACTCGTGCTCTCCCAAACCACAGTGGGAGGTGGGCACAGGGAAACCAGAGAGTTCGGGGTTGGGAGAAGTTCGGGGGCCAAAAATGGGACGTGCCGTCCTGCGTCTGGGTCAGCAGTGCCTTGTGGGGTGTCCAGGAAGCTCCTCCTCTAGGTGGGGGCCCTGCCCCGCGAAGCCCTCTCCTCACCCTCGGCCGTGGGGAGGAATGGCCTCCGCCCGGTCGTTCGCCTCCCCACCCGACACGGACGGTTTCAGCTATCCAGGGGGCGCCTGAGGGGGCCCAGGTGCTGGTCTCCCTGCTTCTCTCAGCCTTGACCCTTAAGGGCTTGGCCCCCTAGGGGCCCGTAACTAAGTGGGGTCCCACTGGGCAGGGGTCCAGGGTCCTCTGCCCTTGGGAGATAGGAATGGGCACACCCGGGTGGGGTGAGGGCAGTGTAGACTGTTCCACCGTTTTGCATATTGTTGCTTCTGAACCACAAACTGTATAAAATGGACATTTTTTTTGCATCTGTGTCAGTGTGGTGACTGCCTGAGGGGGAGGATTGAGCTCCGGCAAGCTCTGACTCCACCACTCCGCCCCTCAACACACACACAGACACACACACACTATATTTTACATCTTATTTGCTTGAGCCTGCAGCCAGGGAAATAGACTAGGGGATTCTGACTTACATGTAAGGGCCTGAACTAGAGGCCCCATGCTGCTTCAGAACTTGGGCCTCTTGTTTAATGCCTCTGGAACCCCCCGTCCCCAAATACCAAAGCAGGTGGGGTCGAGGTTCCTCTAAACCTAGCCTTGCGTAAACAACTGTTTGGCGTGCTCTCTCCTAGGAATCTGGGGCCTTCTGCATAGGAGTCCCTAGCCATCACCCACCCAGCCTGTGACAGGCCAAATCACGGGTCACTCGTTCTAGAACTCTTCAAAGGTGTCCCGTCACTCCCAGGATAAGATTCTAATCCCTACGCAGGCGCATCTGGCCCCTGGCTGCCTCCTCCTCTTCCCTCTCACTCCCTGCTCTGGCCACCTTGCCCATGGTGCACTTCAGGTGTCCTGCCCTCAGTGTCTCTGCACTTGCTCTGTCCACAGTTGGCTCCTTTGGATTCAGCATGGCCTCCCCAGGGCCCTCCCATTTGGTCTAAACTGTGGCCGAGCCTTGTTTGATTTGCATCATTCTACTCATCCCCATCTGAAACTGTCTTGACTTGGATGGGTTTGGGTTTTGCCTGGCTCCCTTTCCCACAGGAACACTCTTGAGAGCAGGACTCTGGGGCCTCTCCTGTCTTACTGCTTTATTTCATGCCCAACATGAGCACATAATAGAACCTCAATAAACACAGTGTGTGCTCAAAGCGTCTGCAAAAGGTGGTTACCACCTTCTTTGAGGTGACCCAGAGCAAGTGAGCTGTCTAGGGGTCACAAGTAAGTGGCAGAGTAGGGCCCAAGACTGGAGGCTCCTGTGCTAGACATGGTTCCTCCTTGGCAGCAACCATCATACAAGGGGTGCCCTTGAGAGGTCTAAGTGGCACCCTCCCCCAGGCAGGCCACCTCCTATGCTTTCCTCCCTGCACCGTGGCACTCGCTTCCTGAAGGGGCTCCCTGCTTCTTCTCTCACCCTCGGACCATCCTTTTACACAGGAGTTGGGGTGATCTTTCAAAAAGGAAATTGGGTCACAACCCTTCTCTGCTTAAAACCCATTATGGCTTTCCCTGGAATTAAAAAAAAAAAAAAATCCAAACTCTTTATCATGTTGTCCAAAACCCAAACTCCACAACATGTTGTCCCTCTGGGAAGACAAATTAGGAAAAGGCATCCCTTCCTGTGGGTTGACAGCAGCCACACAGGCCAAACAGTTTGGCAACTGTGAGCCTCTGTGCAGTGCACAACCTCTGCAACTGTACTGGGATGCCCTGCACGAGGCTGTCTTGGAACTGGGCCCTTTTCAAGCTCAAATTGTTTCTCCTTCTATGTCACTTATATTTAAGCCACACTGCTCTTTCTGGTTCTATTCTCAAATATGCCAAGCTCTTTCCTGCCTCTGGCCTTTGCCCATACTATTCCCTCTGCCTGGAAAAGTCTTTGCAGGATTGATGCCTCCAACTTCAGATCTCTTAAATATCACCTCCTTGAGGAGAAGAGATTTCCCTGATCTGATAGAAAGTAGTTCCCTGTCCCCATTATTATTTATCTTGAGACCTCTATATATATATATTTTTTATTTATAGCACCTACTCTCAATTGGTACTTATACTGACGTCCATTGTATCTGCCTTTTGCCTTTCTAAGGCAGGAAAACTCAACTGTGTTACACTGTACCTTCAGGGCCTAACACAGCCTGGCACACAGCAGCTGCTCAGTACACGAGAACGTCCCCTCGGGACCAACCCTGCACAGGGGTGACCACCACCTCTGCACCTTTCAGTCTTGGAGGGTGGGGTGGGGAGGCCTGCTCCATCTGTAGCTGGCATCTCTGGACCCCTTTCACCAAATCCCTTTGGGGCTGGGTGTTGGCTCCAGCCAGGGGCACCTGCTCCTGGCCACCCTGCTCTCCCTGGTCCTGGGGAGGGAGGACATTTGATTAAGAAAATGGAGCTTCCCCAAGCTCCCTGTTTGAACAGCTGCTCTGCTGTGATGACAAACAGCCGCTCCCAGGGGCTCAGGTCTAGGGGAGGGGCCTCTCACACCTTTGTTCCCAGAGCCCCAGGCTGCCAGGAGCCCAGCTGCCTGGGCATCGGCTAGCACCTTCCTGGTGTTGGGGGGCTGCCAGGGCCTCCCTGACTTTCTCCTCCCAGAACAGATTCCCAGCCCCTCTCCTACCAGCCTGCTCCCCCCTCCCCCACCCAGCAGCTAGTGTTGGCAGTGATGTCAGTCCCCCTCACCCAGGCCGAAGGGGGCTCCTGGCTGGCCGTGTGCACCCCGAGGAGGCTGAGGAGGTGCCCAGGGCGGGGCTGGATCCCACCTCTCAGCTGATGGCATGACGGCGCCAGCACAGCAGCCTCCTGCCGTGTAGGTGGGTGACAGGGAGTGACTAATGTGCGAGCTGTGATGCTAAAAATTAACCCAGGGATCGTGTTTGGTGGAGGGGTGGGGGTGGATGGGAAAGGAGAAGAGACTAGGAATACTGTGTGGCCGGTATCCCCCCTGCCCTGCCTCCCCTCCTTTACCTCCCACCAGCCTTCTGGTCCTCTCAAAGCCTCAGGGGACTCTGCAGGAGCCCCTCCTCCCCAGGCCAGAAGGGGCCCCTAATAATTCCAAGGAAGAAGAGAGTGGATGCCACTCCAGGCCTCCTGCATGGTAGCCTGAGGACACAGCCTTGCAGATGGAGTTCAGATCTGAGGTCCTCACAGAGTCCTCATCTGCCCCACTCCCTCAGTATTGGGGCTGTGTGCCCCAAGTCCCCTGGTTCATCCCCCTCTTCCCAGGCCAGAGCTCTGCCCAGGGGTGGTAGGGGGAGCAGAAGCATCCAGTGCGCAGAGACAAGGGCAGGTCCCTGCCAACGGGCTGGAGCTGGAGACAGTGGGGGTGTCAGTGGTCCTGAAGGAAAGGCCAGGAGTCTGTCTCCCAGAGCATCGCCTAGGAACCAGCACTGTGCTAAGCATGTCCACATTCATCACCTTACTCAGGCCTCACAGCATATGTGACAGCCCATTCTCCAGACGAAGAAAACCAAGGATTAGAGAGGATACCGTAGCCCAGCTGTACCTGCCTGAGCCTGCATTCTCTCAGATCCATCTATTTCTCAAGCCTAGACTGGGGAGAGGGATATTTTCTGGAGGAAGGAGTGTGAGGGCGGGGTCAAGGTGGCAAGGAACCGTTTTGAGGAATTGAACCTCCAGATCTGTGGGACTCACTTGTGGGGAGCAAGGTGGGAGCATGGAGGGCAAACGAAAGGTGGAATCAGAGAGCAGGAGCTGAGGTGTGCCAGACAGCAAAGGGAGGAGGAGACCAGAACCACAGGATCAAGGTTCCATGGATTTGGGTGCTGTGCTAGAGTAAGGGGGGCAGAGGGGCTCTAGGGACTGGGTTCTAGGAGTCACAAAAGGAACTGGGGCTTAGAGAAGAGCTCTGTGGACAGACATAAGAAAAATTGTCAGAAGGAGGGGACCCATAAACACTCCTGTTTTCCCTGGAGACAAAACCAGAGAACTTGAGCTGAACTCTTGAGCAGGAGGGGAAAGGTGAGACAGTAGATGACACTTTCTTCTCACCAGTTCATTACTCACTCATGAACCTGGGGAAGTGAGAGAGGCTGTGGGACTCTTCGAGTGTTGAGAAAAATGTCAGGCTGTCACGCTGGGAGGTTGCCTGATCCTGCACTGAAGCCTGGATGGGATGACCTAAAGGAGGGAGTGATGGATCAAGAGAAGTGAGAGAGAAAAGACAAGGGACCTGGAAGGTTCCTCATAGAAGAAAATAGATGAGATAGATGCTGGAGAACAGAGCAAGTGTGCCTGACCCCTGGTGGTGACCTCAGAACACTGCACCTCTCAGCCCAGAGCTCCCCAAAGGCAATGGGGCAGAGGTAGGGTTCTCCTCTCACTTAAGATGCCCTGAAGGCAGCTCTCCACCTTAGAGGCCACCTGCTCAGCCTTGCCCTCATGCTCTTACAAAGCGGACCCTCCTTGAACCTCACAAACCATCTGAAGCTCTCTGACACCCTTGCTGGGCCTGGCACTGAGCAGGCATTCAAACAACACTGGAGGCAGGTATGTCTGAACGATGAACGATGAATTCAGAATCTATGTTATCCAACTCCACTGTTTCAACCAGTTTACCCTCTCTGCAGGGCACTCCAAACACTGAACTCAGGCCCCTCTGAGGTCCTGTCATCTGTGTCATCCTCCAGGAGCTGAGGACCTGGGCTTCCCACCTTCCACTTCATGGTGTAAGTTTGGGGCTGTAAGGTAGCTGCTCCCCTTGCTTGGAGAGCAAGGGGGACCCACTGGACACATCTATGTCCCCACCTTGGCTGGAGTGGGGCATAGGGAGACAACACAGTTATCCAGGACCTGCTGGCTGACTGGGTGTAGCTAATACTCAGAGGTGAGGGGAGCGGACAGGAGGTGGGGGACCGAGCTGGGGTTCATGTCTAGACCAGAATGCGGGGTCAGCAGCGGGAGGGGAGACTAGTGGCGGTGCTGGAGGGAGCAGGAAAGCCGACCTTCAAGTTCCGGGCTTGGCTGCAATGGGTGGGGCTGGAGTGCCACTTTTCGTGCCGAACTGGAGTCAGCTGGGCACTTCCACCCTGAAGCTGAGAGGCTGAGGGCTGAGTTGCGGAGGCAGGTCCCAGCCTTGGGGGTGCAGCCGCCATTAGCTGAAGTGGGGGTGGAGATGGGGATTCTGGTTTGCGTTTGGCTGGGAGCTGGGAGGGAAGCAGGTGGCCAAGCCTGAGTGAGTAACCGCCTCCCCGGAGCAGCAAATCTTGCCGCCTCAGGAAGTCCCACAGACACGCTGCACCCTGTCCCCCGCCCACGCCACCCTCGCTCCGCCGCGGCGCGTGGCTCCCCAGCACCTTTGACCTCATCGCGGACGCCCACACCATCCCCCTCTCCCCGACAACCTCTCCTGCGTGTCCTCCCCTCATTCCTTGCCCCACTGGCACCCACCGCCTCTTCAACCCCAAGGCCCGCAGACCCTTTAGAATCGAGGGAAGGCGCCCCATGCGCACCTTCCGTCTCCCTGAATCTGGGGAGGGGCTGTCCGGGAGCGGGGCGTGGCCTGGGAGGTTTGCGGAGTTTGGGGGGCATCGCCCTCTGCTGGGCAGATCCGGGAATTGCTTCGCCTCCGTCGCCGCGTCCTTCCACTGCCCGTTAGCCCACCTGGTTTTGGACCTTCCTTGACTTCTCTGCCATGATCTTCGTTTTCTGAATGTTGAGCTTTAAGCCAACTTTTTCACTCTCCTCTTTCACTTTCATCAAGAGGCTTTTTAGTTCCTCTTCACTTTCTACCATAAAGGTGGTGTCATCTGCATATCTGAGGTTATTGATATTTCTCCCAGCAGTCTTGATTCCAGCTTGTGTTTCTTCCAGTCCAGCGTTTCTCATGATGTACTCTGCATATAAGTTAAATAAGCAGGGTGACAATATACAGCCTTGACGTACTCCTTTTCCTATTTGGAACCAGTCTGTTGTTCCATGTCCAGTTCTAACTGTAGATAGGGAAACAGTGGAAACAGTGTCAGACTTTATTTTCCTGGGCTCCAAAATCACTGCAGATAGTGACTGCAGCCATGAAATTAAAAGACGCTTACTCCTTGGAAGAAAAGTGATGACCAACCTAGATAGTATATTCAAAAGCAGAGACATTACTTTGCCGACTAAGGTCCGTCTAGTCAAGGCTATGGTTTTTCCTGTGGTCATGTATGGATGTGAGAGTTGGACTGTGAAGAAGGCAGAGTGCCGAAGAATTGATGCTTTTGAACTGTGGTGTTGGAGAAGACTCTTGAGAGTCCCTTGGACTGCAAGGAGATCCAACCAGTCCATTCTGAAGGAAACCAGCCCTGGGATTTCTTTGGAAGGAATGATGCTAAAGCTGAAACTCCAGTACTTTGGCCACCTCATGCGAAGAGTTGACTCATTGGAAAAGACTCTGATGCTAGGAAAGACTGAGGGCAGGAGAAGAATGGGACGACAGAGGATGAGATGGTTAGATGGCATCACCGACTCAATGGACATGGGTTTGGGTGGACTCCGGGAGTTGGTGATGTACAGGGAGGCCTGGCATGCTGTGATTCATGGGGTCGCAAAGAGTCGGACATGACTGAGGACTGAACTGAACTGAACTGACTTCTCTGCCATCTCTCTCCTTTCCTTGACCTGACCCTTGCAGGACTCCGACTATGCAGATGTCGGTTTTGGATCCAGCTCTGTTACATTCTGTCCGAGGCAGAGTCACGGCCTCCCTGGGACTTGGCTTCCTTCCCTGTGAAATAGCAGTTGTGAAGTCCAAACGTGGGACCGTGAAAGAAGACACTTTGTAAACTGAAAGCGAGCATCTGAAGATGAGGTGTGGTTAAAGCTAAGGGCATCCTCTCCCGCCTTCTGGAAGGAGAGGCTTAGTTCATCCCTTGGGATCACCACATTTTGATGCATTGCTTTTCAGTCTTTTTAAAAAATGATATATATATGGTCACATTTGCATGAAATATATTTATTATGTATTGTATATTTTGGGCTTCCCTGGTGACTCAGGGGGAAAGAATCCATCTGCAACGCAGTAGCCGCAGGAGATGCAGGTTGGATCTCTGGGTGGGGAAGATTCCCTGGAGCAAGTCATGGCAACACACTCCAGTACTCTTGCCTGGAAAATTCCATGGACAGAGGAGCCTGGAGGGCTGCAGTCCACAGGGTCACAAAGAGTCAAACACGACTGAAGTGACTTAGCACGCATGCACGCATACTATATATTTATATGATAAATATATCAGTTCAGTTCAGTTCAGTCGCTCAGTCATGTCCGACTCTTTGCGACCCCAAGAATTGCAGCACGCCAGGCCTCCCTGTACATCACCAACTCCCGGAGTCCACCCAAACCCATGTCCATTGAGTCGGTGATGCCATCTAACCATCTCATCCTCTGTCGTCTCATTTTTCTCCTGCCCTCAGTCTTTCCTAGCATCAGGGTCTTTTCCAATGAGTTAATTCTTTGCATCAGGTGGCCAAAGTACTGGAGTTTCAGCTTCAACATTAGTGCTTCCAATGAACACCTAGGACTGATCTCTAGGATGGACTGGTTGGATCTCCTTGCAGTCCAAGGGACTCTCAAGAGTCTTCTCCAACACCACAGTTCAAAAGCATCAATTCTTCAGCGCTCAGCCTTCTTCACAGTCCAACTCTCACATCCATACATGACCACAGGAAAAACCATAGCTTTGACTAGATGGACCTTTGCTGGCAAAGTAATGTCTCTACTTTTTAATATGCTGTCCAGGTTGGTCATAACTTTTCTTCCAAGGAGTAAGCGTCTTTTAATTTCATGGCTGCAGTCACTATCTGCAGTGATTTTGGAGCCCAGAAAAATAAAGTCAGCCACTGTTTCCACTTTTTCCTCATCTATTTCCCATGAAGTGATGGGATTGGATGCTATGATCTTAGTTTTCTGAATGTTGAACTTTAAGCCAACTTTTTCAATCTCCTCTTTTACTTTCATCAAGAGTCTCTTTAGTTCCTCTTCACTTTCTGCCATAAGGGTGGTGTCATCTGCATATCTGAGGTTATTGATATTTCTCCTGGCAATCTTGATTCCAGCTTGTGCTTCATCCAGCCCAGCGTTTCTCATGATGTACTCTGTCTGCATAGAAGTTGAATAAGCAGGATGACAATATACAGCCTTGACATAATCCTATTCCTATTTGGAACCAGTCTGTTGTTCCATGTCCAGTTCTAACTGTTGCTTCCTGACCTGCATACAGATTTCTCAAGAGGCAAGTCAGGTGGTCTGGTATTCCCATCTCTTTAAGACTTTTCCAGAGTTTGCGGTGATCCACACAGTCAAAGGCTTTGGCATAGTCAATAAAGCAGAAATAGATGTTTTTCTGGAACTCTCTTGCTTTTTCCATGATCCAGTGGATGTTGGCAATTTGATCTCTGGTTCCTCTGCCTTTTCAAAAACCAGCTTGAAAATCAGGAAGTTCACTAGAATTTTCCACAGTTTATTGTGATCCACACAGTCAAAGGCTTTGGCATAGTCAATAAAGCAGAAATAGATGTTTTTCTGGAACTCTCTTGCTTTTTCCATGATCCAGTGGATGTTGGCAATTTGATCTCTGGTTCCTCTGCCTTTTCAAAAACCAGCTTGAAAATCAGGAAGTTCACGGTTCATGTATTGCTGAAGCCTGGCTTGGAGAATTTTGAGCATTACTTTACTAGCATGTGAGATGAGTGCAATTGTGCGGTAGTTTGAGCATTGTTTGGCATTGCCTTTCTTTGGGATTGGGATGAAAACTGACCTTTTCCAGTCCTGTGGCCACAGCTGAGTTTTCCAAATTTGCTGGCATATTGAGTGCAACACTTTCACAGCATCGTCTTTCAGGATTTGAAATAGCTCAGCTGAAATTCCATCACCTCCACTAGCTTTGTTCGTAGTGATGCTTCTTAAGGCCCACTTGACTTCACATTCCAGGATGTCTGGGTCTGGGTGAGTGATCACACCATCGTGATTATCTGGGTCGTGAAGATCTTTTTTGTACAGTTCTTCTGTGTATTCTTGCCACCTCTTCTTAATATCTTCTGCTTCTATTAGGTCCTTACCATTTCTGTCCTTTATTGAGCCCATCTTTGCATAATATGTTCCCTTGGTATCTCTAATTTTCTTGAAGAGATCTCTAGTCGTTCCCATTCTATTGTTGCTTATCCATTCTGCATATAATAGCATCTGGAAGGAGAAGCTTAGTAATAGCATCTGCTAATCCCAAACTCTCATTCCATCCTTCCCCATCTCCTTTCCTGGCAACCGTAAGTCTGCTCTGTGTGTGTGTGAGTCTGTTTCATAGATAAGTTCACTTGTGCCATGATTTAGATTCCACATATAAGTGATGTCAGATGGTATTTGCCTTTCTCTTTCTGATTTACTTCACTTAGTATGATAATCTCTAGGTCCGTCCATGTTGCTGCAAATGGCAATCTTCATGTTTATGGCTGAATAGTATTACATCATATGCATGCATCACATCTTCCTTATCCACTCATCTGTTGATGGACATTAAGGTTGCTTTCACATCTTGACTATTGTGAATAGTGCTGCTATGAACATAGGAGTTCATGTATCTTTTTGAATTATACTTTTGCCTGGATATATTCCTAGGAGTGCTGGATTATATGGAAACTCTATTTTTAGATTTTAAGGAACTTCCATACTGTCCTTCATAATGGCTGAACCAATTTACATTCCCACCAACTGTGTAGGAAGGGTCCCTTCTCTCCATAGCCTTTCCAGCATTTGTTATTTGTAGACTTGGAAAAAAAATTTTTTTTATTTTTAATTGAAGGATAATCTCTCTATTTGTAGACTTTTTCATGATGGCCATTCCGACTGGTGTGAGGTGGTCCCTCATTGTAGTTTTAATCTGAGTGTCTCTAATAATTACTGATGTTGAGCATCTTTCCATGTGTCTGTTGTCCCTCAGCAGGTCTTCTTTGGAGAAATGTCTATTTATGTCTTCTGCCCATTTTTCAAATGAGTTGTTTGCTTTTTTGCTGTTGAGTTATATGAGATGTTTATATACTTTTGGAAATTAACCCCTTGTTGGTTGTATCATTTGCAAATATCCAACCCCCTCATTCTGTAAGTTGTCTTTTTGTTTTGTTTATGGTTTCCCCTGAGCGACTTCACTTTCACTTTTCACTTTCATGCATTGGAGAAGGAAATGGCGACCCATCCCAGTGTTCTTGCTTGGAGAATCCCAGGGACGGGGGAGCCTGGTAGGTTGCCTTCTATGGGGTTGCACAGAACCGGACACGACTGAAGCGACTTAGCAGCAGCAGCAGCAGCTGCTGTGTAAAAGCTTGTAAGTTTGCATATGTTTTTTATCTGTATCTCCCCACCCAATGTATCTCCTTGGAACGTAGGGGACTTTTTGAGCTTTTCCTCCACCTTTGTGGCTCCTAGGAAACTGTCTGGCACATAGTAGGCCCTGGACAGATTTTTGTGTGAATATGAATAAGTCGTCTACTTGCCTTCCCTTCGGAGGCAGCAGGCCAGTAGAAGCCACTTCTGTCCAGTAGAGGGCACTACTACATAGCATTTTTGGGGTCTCTAGGAGTTAGTGCTAGGAATGGAGATATTTATAAAGCCTGAAAGTCTCTCTCCTCCCACTCTGTGGGCCGCTCAGTCGGGCTGGAACCGGAAGCAGGAGGGCCCCCTGTGCTAATCTACCCTGGCAGCGGGGAGCTGGCATGCACTGGCCGCTTCATCCGGCGGGCTCCGGTGCCCGAGGTCGGAATACCCTGACTTGACCGCTGTCCTGGACACACCCCCCAGCTGAGGCTTCGGGACAGATCACACCCTGTCCCAAGCTCTGCAAAATGAGGGCAATGACAGGAGTTGGGCGGCTGGCTCCTGGCTTTGCTGTGAAGACCAGACAGGAATGTGTGTGAAATGTTTTGTGAATGTAAACACCAGGGGAATATAATTTACACACGCCTTTATTGGTAGTGGCAGCAAATTAGCAACAAAAGAGGAGAGATTAAAGGGCACTTGCAAGGCTAAGTGAGGTGGGTTTATGAAGAGGATTAAAATAGTGAAGGAGAAAGAAGTTAAAAATAACAACTACCTTTCACCAAGAGCTTGTTAGGAGCCAAGGCTTAGGAAAGTG
This sequence comes from Aepyceros melampus, assembly GCA_006408695.1. Classification (NCBI taxonomy): domain Eukaryota; kingdom Metazoa; phylum Chordata; class Mammalia; order Artiodactyla; family Bovidae; genus Aepyceros; species Aepyceros melampus. The sequence goes on along the minus strand of SJXQ01003025.1, from coordinate 185,273 downwards.
ATCTCCAAACATTGACTAATTATAGCCGACACTTAGACAGGGCACCTTGTGCCAGGCACCAAATGCTTTCTGTGTAGAAACTCCTGAGATCCTTACATTCAGGGAGCTGGGTCGTGTCACACTCTGCAAGAGGACACAGAGGCATGGAGAGCTTAAGTAAACTGCCCAAGGTCACACAGACAGTGTAGGATTCAAACCTGAACAATCTGCCTCCTGGCAGAATGGGTTCTTAAGTCCTCATGGTCACAACCACACGGAAAAGGAGATAAGATCATTGCATTGCCCATACAGGAAGCTGAGGCTCAGAAAGCTGACAAAGCCTGCCCAAAGTCATAATGTGAATACGTGTATTTGAACCCTGCTTAACCTCCAAGGGATATTTCCCAGTCCCCACTGGAGTCCGGGAAGGGGCTTCAGGGATGGGTTCAGACTTCTGTTAGAGAGGCCAGCAGCAGACACACCTGGCTCTTGCTCTGAGCATCAGGGAGGGTGAGAGAACAGCGGTTGTGCCGGGCAGAGAGCTGGAGGAGAGGCTGCTCGGTGGCCTCAAGTCCACAGGAGGAAGGAGCCTGGGTCATTTTCTGGGCCAGGCTGGGAGGGAGGAAGTGAAAGTGTGCTAGGAGCCATCAGGCTGTCCACAGCGATTCCACCCGGGCCTGTGAGCCTCGCCACATACATCCACATGGGGAACAGGGGCTCTGAGGGGCTGGCCTGGCTGTGGGAGGAGGGAGCAGCCCTATCCCTTGCCACAAGTGCCCCCAGCCCAGCCCCTGGCTTCTAGACTGTTACATAAGCTGCTACATACCCAGGGGCTGGAAATAGCCATGGCAGGGCCCAGGCTGGGCTGGGGGCATGATGAATGGTCTTCAAGAACATCAGCTGACCTCTCCTGAAGTGACCTGAGGGACTGTGGGTGGCTCTGTTACCCAGCCCTCCCTAGAGGAGGCCCTGCCTGTCCTCCGTGACTCTGTGTCTGGACATTTATGGTGTGTCTGAGGGATCGTCCCACTCTCAAGCCTGAGTGGCTGAGGCAGCTCACAGATACACCACGCCCACTGGGGCCTCCCTGGGTGTTGGGGGCCAAAGCCTCGCCCAGAGAAAGTGTTTGGGATCTCTGCCGCCAACTCCAAGGAGGGCTGGGATCTCTGCCCCTCGGGGTCCTCCGCTCAGGGCCCCAAGAGGAGAGCAAGAGGAGTCAGAGAAATTGGAGGTGGGAAAGAGGATGCTGTGGCTGCAGGCTCCATTATTCCAGGGCTATGCTTCACTCCCGTCCCCACACCTCTATGTCACAGCTCACTCTGTCACCACACTCATGCCCCTGGGCCCAAGGAGATGTCCACACACTCTCGCCCGCAAGAAAGGACAGAGTCACATGCCCCCTCCAGAGACAAGGCACATACGCTCGTACTCCTCAGAGCACCTTGGGTAGAATTTTGAAGATCCCCCAGGGTGTTGTCCCCGGGTAGGGTGATCGTGGGGTAAGACTTATTCGTGTGGCTATTCCAATTCTGTGCCTTTAAGACACCTACTCCTCTAAAAACAAAATCTTCTCCCTAAAAATAGGAAAATGCTTTAAATTACCTAACAGTTAAATCACCTAATTATTCCCCCCCCACCCCGCCCCCTGCACACA
>SJXQ01003025.1:112703-136464 GCA_006408695.1 Aepyceros melampus | reverse complement strand
TGCTGGGCGTGCTGTCGCTGCTCGTGCTGTGCGGGGTCCTATTCCTGGGCGCCGGCCTCCTGCTCCGCGCCCAGGGTTTAACGGCGCTGCTGGCCCGAGAGCTGCGCTCGTCCCGGGAGGGTGAGCCCGGCGGCGCCAGCATCGATGAGGACGACTCCTAGGCGCCCGGCTGCGTTCGGGGGTCGCGGCCTCCCGGCGGTCCGTGGACTCCATGCCAGACTTTGAGGGAGCGGTCCCCCAGCACCCGACGTCTGCAGCGGGGAGCCCTGCCTCGATGCTGGTGCGCTCGCACAGGTGAGAGTGCTCACAGGTGACAGAGACGCAGCCATCCCAGGCCCCGGCTTCTTCCTTCTCCCCTCCTCTCCTTCCGGGAGCCTTTCCCCACAGAGGAGATTCGAGTAGATTCCTCACTGTGGCCTCCCTCTCGAGGCAGGGATGGGGGTGTGGGTTGAGTTTTAGGGCAGAACCAGGGGCCTGGATGACCCTGGGGGATGGAGAGGTGTGCTGCCCCTCCCCCTCAGGTTGGGGGGAATGCACGTGGCCCAGAGCAAGCAGCTTTGGGGTGTGCTTGTGAGGGTAGGTGACAAGGTTCCTAGCAGCCGCGAGACCTCAGAAGCACATTGCTCCAGGAGGCTGGAGCTGAGGGTTCCCAGCTGTAGGGGCTCCATCTGGCCCTCCTGCCTCTCTCTCCCCAAGGACAGGAACCAGCTGGAGGGAAGGGCCTGGGTGGCCTAAAGACAAGGTAGTTCTAGGCCAAGGCTCTCTGGGGCGGAGCCGCAGGCGCCAGTGAGGGAAGCCTTCTCTGCCCTTCTCTATTTAGCGTCGCACCTACGGGTTCCTGGGAGGTTTTTGTGGGTGCGGCTGTTCACTGGAGGTGCCTCTGATCTCTCTTGCCCCTTCCACTGTAGAGCCCCGCTCCTGTCTGCCAAGGCAGGGGCAGGGTCCTGACTGGCCCCTGAGAGGGGAGGGCGGGGTGTGTGAGGAGGGGCCGGTGGGGGTGAGGGGCCTGAGTGGGCAGCGCGAGCTAAGCAGCTGTGAAGGCGACGACGTGTGATCCCTCCGCAGAGGAGCCCAGGATTTGGTGTTAATCCCGGGCAGCTGTGCCGCAGTGGACTTGCTGAGCTGTGGACTTCTCACCTCAGGCACGCCGCCCCCACCCCCTTGGAGAGACGGCTGGCCAGGGCAGTGAGGGGTGTGTGTGGCTGCTCCTGGCCCAAGGGCAGCGGGGCTGGGCGCAGGGACAGTCCCCACCGCCCTTTGCTGTGTCCTGGGGGAGGGCTGGAACTGCTTCTCTTTACTGTATCCAGTTCACCTGCCCCCTTGCCCACCACATTCTGCTGTATTTCCGTCCTGTCTCCCATCTCCAGGCTGTGCTCTTTCCTCCTTCTCCAGCTGGGCCAGAGTCTCCATGTCTGCTGTGAGGCCTTCATTTTACAAATGGGAAAGCTCAGAGGGAAGAAAGTGATCTGTTCGAGTGAATGACAGAGCTCAGACTGGCCCCTGGGGCTCCTGATTGATTTTGAGTGACGGGGTGGGAGTGGTATCCCTGAGCGAGGACCCTTTGGGTCGCCCCTTTTGCTCTGTTCTCTCTTGCCCTGAGTTCTCATCGCTGTTTGAGATGCTGATGCAAAATATGGCCTCTCTCCCCGAAAGAATGAACCTTCACACCACACATATGGCACCCCAACTCCCCCCTCCCCCTTGGTCTCCTCTCTCCCATCCCTACTGCCCCGCAGCCTTGCTGGATACCTTCTTGCTGCTGCAAATGACCTCCCGGGTGCCGCAACAACTCCCAGGCAGCTGGGCTCAGCTTTTCTGGCCTGAGCATGAGGGTGGGATGAGCTCAGAGGGTCAGCTGGAATATACATCTAAGGAAATCCAAATGGACAGGGCAGAAGGACCAGAGGTCAAGACGATGACTTGGATTGGCCTTTGGGTTCAAGTCCGGATGGTGCTTAGGGGTGTAGGGAGATTTGATGGCAGGAAAGGCTGTGTCCCCAGCATCGTGGTATCTGCTCACACCCAGGCAGGGCTGGGGACGGTAAATGGGCTGAAGAAGAGGGGGTAGGCAAAGACTTTCTTCATCCAACTTCCTGTCTTTGCTGTCCCTTCAGCTCAGTGCCTGGGAAGCTGGCCCATGGTGTGTGCTGTGGAGGACCTCAGTGTTCCTGGAGGAAGAGCCTGAGACGTTTGCTAAGAAACTCTGACCCTAGTCAAGGCTGTCAGACTGAATGGGGAGGGAAAGAATTCAGAAAATTGGGAAATGGGCGCTGTTGTCACACCATCTGCCAGGCTCAGGTTGGGAGTGGCAGGGATGATGACTGCAGGTCAGTGTGCCATGGAGTGAGGCCAGGCATTTGGATCCCAACAAGCTCCATTAGCCTGCGCTGTCCTTGATGAAAAAGCCTGGTCCACACATGCGTGGACATCTTGGCTTACTCTTCCTCTCAACTCTGAGTCTCACCCTGAGGTGGAAAGGATTGTCATTCCTTGGCTCCCTCTCCAGCAAAGACGGGGGCGGCTATCTATTACAGATTCCCGAACCTCGCATGCTGTGTCTCCCAGAGCACTTTCCTCCAGTCTACCGGCCACACAAGGAACCTTTGATCCACATACAGTACAGATGACAGCCTGGGAGACACCTGGACTGTGGCGAGACCACAACCTGGGATTCCTGCACGCAGCTGCTGCCTCTGACCCGCTCCATCCAGCCTCCTGAAGCACTCACGGCGGCGTGGGCCTGGGTGGCCAGCCCCGCTCCTGGCAACTGCTGTGCGTCCCGGGCACTGAAGTGGCCACGCCCTCAGGATGCTCAGTGCTGCAGACGCTGACAGACTCGTGCCTGCTGGGCCTGGTCCCAGCTCTGGTGCTGGGTGGCTATGGTCTGACAAGCTGGTGACTTGTCCCTGCTGAGGGCGGTAGGCCAGTGTCCCAAATTTGAAGGTCTTGGGTGCCCCAGCAATGCCTCATCACTGCCCCATCGCTTCCTGTGGCTTGTTATTAAATATGCTGGTAATGTAAAGTTGGAGTATACACTCAGTGTTTCCAGCTCCTGACTCTTGGAATAGTGGTAAACCTGGGCCAGTGGTAAAGAACCTGCCTGCCGGTGCGGGAGACATAAGAGATGCAGGATGGATCCCTGGATCAGAAAGATCCCCTGGAGGAGGACATGGCAACCCATTCCAGTGTTCTTGCCTGGAGAATCCCAGGGACAGAGAAGTCCGGTGGGCTCCATACAGTTGCAGAGTCGGACATGACTGAAGCGACTTAGCACGCAGCTCATTGGGCCCACTGCAGCTTGGACTGTTTCTGGTTGATCCTGAAATAGCAACCCCAGCCACAGCGCCTCTCCCTTGGTCTCTTCTCAGTGCTAGCTTTTCCTTCTCCACACCCAGATCCACATCTACGAGTAGGTAGGAGGTGGGGCAGTGACTCTCACACCGACATTCTACTGCCTCCCTGTGGTCAGTGTGGGCAAGATTGCCGGGAGAAATATCAGTAACCTCAGATATGTAGATGGCACCACCCTAACGGCAGAAAGTGAAGAGGAACTAAAGAGCCTCTTGATAAGGTGAAAGAGGAGAGTGGAAAAAGCTGGCTTAAAACTCAGCTTTCAAAAAACTAAGATCATGGCTTTCAGTCCCATTGCTTCATGGCAAATAGATGGGGAAACAATCACAGACTTTTTTTTCTTGGGCTCCAAAATCACTGCAGATGGTGACTGCAGCCATGAAATTAAAAGTCGCTTGCACCTTGGAAGAAAAGCAGTGACCAACCTAGACAGCGTACTAAAAAGCCGACGTTACTTTGCCAACAAAGGTTTGTCTAGTCAAAGCTATGGTTTTTCCAGTAGTTGTGTATGGATGTGAGATTTGGACCAGAAAGATGGCTGAGCACCAAAGCATTAATGCTTTTGAACTGTGGTGCTGGAGAAGACTCTTGAGAGTCTAAAGGAACTCAGTCCTGACTATTCATTGGAAGGACTGATGCTAAAGCTGAAGCTCCAGTCCTTTGGCTACCTGAGGCGAAGAGCCAACTTTTTCAAAAGACCTCAATCCTGAGAAAGACTGAAGGCAGGTGGAGAAGGGATGGCAGAGGATGAGATGGTTGGATGGCATCACTGACTCAGTGGACGTGAGTTTGAGCAAACTCTGGGAATTAGTGGAGGACAGGGAAGCCTGGTGTGCTGCACTCCATCGGGTTGCAAAGAGTCGGATACGACTGAGTGACTGAACAGCAACAATTGGGGGTCTGATCACAGTTCGGCCAGAGCTTGTGCCTCGACATGAGAGTGAATTTTGTGAGCATATGCATGGAATCCTATACTTCATGGAATACTTACAGGTTATGCTTATAGGTTCATTCTATAAACCTTCATGAATCTCAATCTCTTCATCCCTAAAATGGAGGCGACAATGTTATAAGGATCAAATATATAGTGTGCTTGTCCATAGATAAAAGGCTTTCTACACTGTGATTATCGTGTGATGTTATTTTTTTCTCCAAACCTGACCATCTCCAGAGAAAAGGTGTAGAGCCACCCACCCTGTTTCTGGGAACATGTCATTTGTCTTTTCCATGAGTGCTTTTTTTTTTTAACCTTTTATTTTGTATTCAGGTATAGCTGATAACAGTGTTCTGATAGTTTCGGTGAACAGTGAAGACAGAGAAGAAGATATATGACATCCCTTATATGTACAAACTAAAAAGAAATGATACAGACAAACTTCCTTACAAAACAGAAAGAGACTCACAGACTTAGAGAACGAACTTATGGTTGCTGGGGGAAGGGATTGGGGGAAGGGATAGTCAGGGAGTTTGGGATGGGTATGTGCACACTGCTGTATTTAAAATGGAAAACCAACAAGGTTTAATACTAATACTAGCACAAGGAACTTTGCTCAATGTTATGTGGCAGCCTGGATGGGAGGGGAATTTGAAGAAGAATAGATACAGGTATATGTATGGCTGAGTCCATGAGTGTTTGTTTATTTATATTTTTCTCTTTTCAGCTTTTTTTTTTTTAATAAGCAGTTATATTGTGGGCTCAATGTTAACATGTTCCACCAAACATCAAACTGATGTTTCTTGAAAACAGGGCCCCTGGCTAAGCGTGTCTCCAGGTTCCCTGGTAATTGACAAGGTAGTCCCTTGAGTATTGAATGACTGCTCTGTGCCAGGCCTGCTCTGGGGCTGGGGATGAGATGAATGAGACAGAGGTCCTGCCTTCAAGAGGCACACAGTCCGGTAAGAGCACTGCTCACAAGACTGAAGTTAACACAGACAATAAGAAGTGCCGAGTGTCGACACAAAGCCAAGAGCAGAGAGTGACTGGCTCGGCTCCTAGAGGAAGCGGTACTGAGTGAACATTCACCAGGCAAAGAAGGGGAGGAAGAAAATTCTGGGCAGAGACACAGAGGGGCGTAGGGCTGGAGGTGCCCTAGAGGCAGGTAGGTAGAGTAGGATGTGAAGAGGCGTGAGATTGGAGGGGTGGCAGCCTGGATGGGAGAGTTTATCCTGGAGGCAGCAAGGGGTCTGGAGGGGTCTAGAAGGTTTTAAGCTGGAAATGACATGGTAAGATCTGGATCTTAGGGAACTGGGGGTAAGTCTGTAGGTGGGAGCTGGCTGGATGTAGAGAGAGAGAAAGGAGGCTGTGGTCACAACCTGGCAAAAATGATGATGGCCTGGACTAGGGTGGAAAGAGAAGGGGGCAGATCCAAGTGATGTTTGGGATTCAGGCTTTGGTCACTAGCTGGATGTGGAATGAAGCAGGGTGGAGGCGAAGCCCCAGCTCCTGGAATTAATTACCCAGAGGGTGGTGACGCCTGCCACCCGTCGAGGGGCTGTGTTATCAGTTAGGATATTTTTGGTCTGAGTTTACAGGAAACCCTAGAGATATTTGGCTTGAGCAGAGGGTAATTAATCGGCCCACATAACTGCAGAGCCTAGGGGCAGTTCTGGCCTCAGGCCGGCTGTGACTCAGGGCTGACCATGAGCAGCCTTGGCTTCTCTGCCGTCCATGCCTTGGTCTGCAGCCTCTGTCAGCCTCTGGCAGGGTTGTCTAGTGGTTGGGGCAAGGGCTTGGAATCTCGTGGCTGGACTTGAAAGCTGGCCCCACATTTTCTGGCTATGGACCTGGGCAAGGTGCTTAATCCCTTGCGGTTCAAATCTCTCCTCTTTAGAGTGAGGAGAAGCAGGGTGTTAGGATAAAATGAGATCCATACATGTAGAGAGCCTGGCCCAGTAAGAGTGCTGTTATCAGCCTCAGCCTCCATGTGAGGCAGGAGGCATCTCAAGTTCAAATCTATCAGGGAAGGACGGGTCATCTCCCAGGTCCCTCAGGCCAAACCCTGCAGCAGTTGTAACTGTGTGCTAACCCTGGGGTCCTGTGTTGCTGGTATGGAATGTTCTAGGCCTAGGTCACATGCTCTGCTCAGACATCCCAGACCACAGGGCCCAAAGGAGAAGCATGTCTCTTCACCAGATCTAAGCCTGTTTTAGTTCTGGGGTGAACAGAGGCTGGGTGTCTGTAAACTGACTCATGGGAGGCCATGGGCAGAGGAGTGGCGGATGAGTCTAATTTGGGTATGTTGAGTCTGAAGCACGGCAGTGGGGTCATCCAAGGTGTACAATTAGTGTATGGGGCTGGGGCTCACCAGAGAGACTTCCAGGCCAGGGTGTTGCTAGAGGCAGAAAATGGAGCTGTGGGAAGGGTCCAGGTAAGGCTGAGAAGAGAGGGAGCGAGCAGGCCACCACTTAAAGGTGGGGCAGGGTCCAGGGAGGCGGGAGGGAACACGGGGAGCCAGTTCTCTTGGGAGTCAGGGAACAAAGGATTTTGGAACTGGGGAGTGTCCATGCTCCCATAATTCTGGAGTCAGAAGGCTTCTTTCTGGACCACCTGGCTTTCCTGAGCTACCCACCCCAACTCCCACTGCCTTAAACCTGGGTGATCAGGAGGGGTGGGAGGAGCCCCCATACAGAAGAAAGTGGGAACATGGTCCCTCTGGGCTGGCAGACCCACTGTAGGGAGAGAGGTGGCTTTCTTTTCTTTAGTTTACTGCTCTATATGTGTGAATGCTCTAACACACACACACACACACACACACACACACACACACATACACGCACCTAGGCAAAACAAAACAACACAAAGCCACACAAATGAGCTCATCCAACTCCACGGCTCCTGTGCCTCCCTTCCAAGTGCAGGGACTTCTGCACTTGCTGCCTCCTGCTGGGCAGGCAGAGTTTGCAGCCATGCCCTCCATGCCCACGGTTCCTCTGTTTACCAGTCCCCACAGGACCCTCTCCTTTGTCTGGTTGCTCTTTCTCTCCTCACGTACTAACTGCTACTAACTGCAAAATCACAACCGCTTTCAACTCTGCCTCCACGTCCTGCCTCCCATCTCCCATACTCTGCTCAGAATGCCCTCACCTCCTGCTGCTCACAAAAAGGAGGTGCCTTCAGACATGACTCCACTCTGTCCCCAGACCTCCTCTGGAGCCAGGGGCTTTCCATGTGTCCCCAGGAGAGGACCACCATACCACACACACACTGGATGCTGTCTCCACCTCTGCACCATACCCCCTTCACTTTAGTTTCTTTAATGCTCCTTTAAGCACTCCTTCTTTGCTGGCTCCAGCTTCAAAACACTCAGGTTTCTTCCACCTTAAAATAGCTCTTCTCTGCGCCTGGTGCGTGCGCCTCCAGTAACTACCCCGTGTCTTGCTTCGTCTTTATAGCCAAACTTCTCCAAAGTTATCCACACTGGCCGTACCCCCTCTCCCCTCCCCCTGCCTCCTTTAATCCTCTCCCAGCTGGCTTAGTCTACACTGGTGCTGCCTAGTCAAGATCAACCCCGGGATGGTTGCTTGAGCCTGCTTGTCCGTTCTTTTCTCAGCTGCTCTCCTGGTCACTCATCCTGCTGCTGACTGCTCCCTCCTCCTCACAGCGTCCCAGTGGCTTCTCCGACAACTCCGGAAGAAGTTCAGAGAGAAGCTTGGTGACATGCAGAGGAGAGGCTGAGACGGTGGGCTCCAGGACAATACGGGGTCCACACCCTGGGTCCACCACTCCCTGGGTAACTGAAACCCTGTTCCTCGTCAGTGAAGTGGATAACACTCACTTTGGGAAACTCCTGCGATGAAGTGGATTTCAGAGGGTGGGCCCAGGGCCTGGAGCGCCTGCCTGGGTTGAATCCAGGCTCCCCGGGTCCCAGCTGCATGCCCCTGGGGAGGTCTCGCTTGGCCCTGTCCCTGCCTCACCTCTCTCTGAGGGTCCCATGCCGGCACCTCCTCTCTCTTTGCCCAGGGCAGGCATGCTGAGTGTCTCAGAATGGTCGAGGGCTTCCTCTTTCCCCACCCTCTTGCTCTGGGTGCTCTGTACCCTTTCCTGGCACTTAAATCGCCATATATAACCCACGGCTCTGAAAGCTGCAGCCCCAGCTGAATCTGGGTGCTGAAAGTTGCATTAATGTCTTGATCCATTCTGCAGTGATTTCCTCAGCAGCTAATTCTGGCAGCTGCTGGAGAACATGTCGTAAATGAGACAGAGGGGCCCCTGCCACAGAGCCTACATTCTGGTGGGAGGGGCTGTTTGATGGACCTGCGAGCAAATACGTGAATGAGGTCACTGCAGATGGTAACACAACAGGGCAATGGGGAGGAGACTGTGTGCTGACTGTAGGTGCAGGTGGTCAGGGCAAGCCTCTCCAAGGAGGCGGCATCTGGGTCAGGGCCTGGCCAGGAGGAGGATGCAGCCAGGCCAAGGGCTGGGGCACAGTGTTCCTGCCAGGGGGACCAGGGGTCAGAGTCCCGCTGTGGGAATGAGGTGGGCCTGTCTGAGGGACCGAGAGGAGGCTGGCGTGGTGGGAGCTTAATGGAGCAGTCGAGGAAGAAGGCCTGTGCTCCGGGTGCACCATCCTTGCTCCTGGCCTGACTCCTGGCTTGGGACCACCTCCTCCCCAGCAAGTGTCCTCGAACCGCCCCGCTGCTTCCCCTGCACAGCCCAACACAAATGTGGTCCATTCTACCCCTTAAGAAGCTTTGCTCCATCTCTGGCTGGTGGCCTGACCTCTTGCCCAGCCCCCATGTGCATCAGTCCTTCTTGGCCCCTCCTTTTGCATGGGAACCAGAGTGGTTCTTTTACAAAGGGGTAGCCTGTCAAGCTATTGCCTGCCAGGCTGGAGTCCAAAACGTGTCCCCAAGCTGCTGCCCTCTTGGGTCTCTGCCCCCTCTCCTTGTTGTCTCTGTCCTCATCCTATCGTGTCCTCTGGGCCTCTGACCGCCCTCTTCCCATTGCCCAGCTGGCCCCTTCCCCTCCTTCAGGCCTGGGGCTTCCTGTCAAGCAGTCCCACAGCTCCAGGCTCGCCCTGGCGGTCTTCCCCCAAGCGTTCAGTTACACGTTCCGGGTCCCCTTGTCAGGCCAGCGCTGCAAGAACAAGCCTGACTGTGTTCATTCCCTGCTGCCTTTCCAGTGCAGTTGTAATGCTCGGCACATAGTAGGTGCTCAGTCAGTACGTGTTGAATGAATGAAAGGTTGAGTTCTACAGAGAGGCCGTGGGAGGAGAGGATGGGGCTTCTCCTTGGCCCACCCGGCCCTCGAAGCTGCCTACCCACCCATGCACCCACACAGGCACCTCGGCCTCACCCAGCAGCATGAGCCCTGCCCACCTGACATTCTGTCTGCCTCTGTCTGAACCCGTTAGGGTCCTGACCCCCTCCAGCTCCGATTCCCTGCCTGCTCCTGTTCTATTCCACCCGCTTGGCCCTTTGACCTGAGGGTGGAGGAGCCTGCTCCCCTGCCCGAGGCCTGGGCTCCTTCTTGACTCATTCGTTCTCACTTCTCAGATTACAGTAGCTTCTCTGGGAGTCGTCCGCACCCGAGACAGCCAGACCCTGGGTCTAGCCCTGATGTTGACCCAGATGCAGTGATTCCAGGTGATACAAAGCTCAAGGGTGGGCTCAGGCAGCTCGGGTAGGGCGGATGGCGGGTGACTGGAGTTTCACTAAAGGGCAGCGTGTTGGAGGCTCATCCATGCTTCACAGAAGGTACCCAGGGGTGGAGAGGGAGAGGGAGAGGCAGCCACGCGCCCAGTCTTCAGTCGGTACAGAACACCAAAGGTTTCATTCGGTCAGTAACTCGTTCATTCCACTAAGGTCATAAGGCAGCGGTCCCCAACCCCTGGGCCATGGACTGGTACCTGTCCCGTGGCCTGGTAGACCTGGATCGCACAGTAGGACGTGAGTGGCAGGCGAGTGAGGGAAGCTTCATCTGTATGTACAGCCGTTCCCCACCGCTAGCATTACTACCCGAGTTCTGCCTCCTGTCGGATCAGCAGCAACATTGGTTTCTCACGGGAGCTCGAATTCTACTGCGAATTGCGCCTGTGAGAGACCTAGGTTGCGTGTCCCTTAGGAGAGTCTCCTGAAGCCAGCCCCTCCCCCACCGAGCCCACGGAAGAATTGTCTCTCATGAAACCCATCCTTGGTGCCAAAAGGGTAGGGGGCTACTGCTCTAAGGACTTACCCCCATGCCAGGCACTGCTCTAGACCCTGAGGACGCAGCAGTAACAAAGCAGATAAAAGTCGCTGCTCTTGTGCTGCTGGCCTTCTTGTGAAGGGAGGCAGATGATGAACACTACATGTAATATCAAATAGATATAAAATAGAATCTCGGGTGTGTATCGGTTCCTAGAGCTTCCATAAGCAAGTTGCTCAGTTCTAGAGGCCAGGCACCCAAAACTGAGGTGTTGGAGGGCCCTGCTCCCTCCATGATTTACCAGGAACCTTCCCTTAAGTCTCCCAAGCTCATGTGGCTTTCTGGCACCCTTTGGTATTTCTTGGCTGGTACCCACATAACCCCAACTTCTGTCTGCAGTGTCTTGTGCCGTTTGCCACGGGACACCTGTGTGCCTGGCTCCAAGTGTCTTCTTAGAAAGACACCAGTCACATTGGAAGAGGGGCCCTCCCTAGTCCAGTGTGGTCTCACTTTAATTTGACAAATTACCTCTGCGGTGTGAATCGGGTCATGATCCAGGTACAGTAGCTTAGGACTTCAGCACATCTGTTTTGGGGGGGATACAGTTTATAACAAGTGGTAATAACGAAGCAGGGAGGGTGCACGGAGTGTGTGGGGGCAGGGTGGAAATGATCAGTGAGGTCATAGGGAAGGTGACATTTGAACGAAGAAGACCGGAGTGAGAAAGAGCGATAGAGCTAAGTGGGGAAAGGCCTCTGGGTGCAGAGAAGCAGGAGCTGGCAGCCTGAGGAAGGAGCCCCCCCACCCTGTCCCGAGTGGTTGAGGAACAGACATGAGGGAGGCTCAGGGAGCAGGGCCGTGGGGAGGACCGAGGTCAGGGCCAGACGAGGCAGGGGTGAGGGACAGGCTGACCAGGCCTTCCACAGAGACCCAGGACGTGCCCCCTCTCCCACGCTTTCTCAGGAAATCCCCAAAGAGCACGCCCTACTCCACCAGGAAACAATGGGGAAATGATGGTGCAGGGGTGAAGGAAGGAGAGTTCCCCCCAGTGGTGTTCAGGGAGACAGGGATGCCTGGGGGACTGGACTCTGGAGCTCTCAGGCCCAAGCATCTGTTGACCGACGCCCTTCTCATCCGAGATGGCCAACAAGTCACACAGCCTCTCTGGAATACTGTCCGTGTCCCTGACTGCCACCCTTCCCTGGCCCAGATCACACTGAACTTTGCTGGAGGCTGAAGATATCTCTATATTTTTATAAGTTTATTTATTTATGGCTGTGCTGTGTATTTGTTGCTGCCTGGGCCTTTCCTCTAGTTGCGGCAAGAGGGGGCTGCTCTCTAGATGTGGGGTATGGGCTTCTCCTCGTGGTGGCTTCTCTTGTTGCAGAGCGTGGGCTCAAGGGCAAGCAGGCTTCAGTAGCTGTGGCTCCCTGGCTCTAGAGCGCATGCTCAGTAGTTGCGGTGCACGGGCTTAGTTGCTTCGTGGCATGTGGGATCTTCCCTGATCAGGGATCGAACCCATGTCTCCTGCACTGGCAGGTGGATTCTCTACCACTGAGCCACCAGGGAAGGCCTTGAAGATATATTTTAGCAAAGCATGCCATTAGGGTTCCAAGCTGTGGGGGGAATGTAACGCCCTTGGCGCCTTGTCACCGCATGAGGGTCCCTGATGTTCTCGCCCCACTGGGCACCCTCTGCGTTCTTCTCCGATCATCTGTCTTGTGCAGATCTGCTCGCCTGGCTCCAGGGCGCTGTCATGGAGGTGTTTGCAGCCCGGGCCTCTGAGCCTCCACAGGGGGCGGGGGAGATCCCAGGGCATTTCTGTGCTAGGATCTCTCTCCTCAGCAACCTGGACCCCTCAGCCCGAAGACAGCGGCTCTTCACCCACAGTTAACAGCCCGTGTGAGCCCTCCTATTTTCATGGCTTTGAGCCGCTTCCTTGCCAAGTAACAACCTAGCTAAAGGTAGAGTTACCTCCTTCCTGGACTGGCTCTCATGACAAGAGCCACCCTCTCAGCCAGAAAGTTCTCTGCCCGAGCCATCTGCTCAAATGATTTTTGCTGTTTTGTTCACTGCACGCAGAAGGCTATGAGGAAACAGAGTTTGAACGAAAGGCATCGTCCCTTAAGTTTTCTCTTTGATCACGGGGTCGGGAGGAGGGAAAAGCTATAAATGGATCCTAGCCCCTTAGTCTTCTCAAGTGAAAGATGTGTTAGTTCCCAGCAATGTGCTAGAATTTAGCCGAGGCACCTGGGAGTGGGACCATGTGCTTGTGCTGCTGGCACGCACAGGAGCTTTAGAGAAACGACAGCAAAGTTTAAGGGGGATAGTGCGCAGACGTTTAGCTATTGTCATGTTCATCTTTTGGATTTAGCAGCAGTGAGGTTTTGTGAGGAAATCCAATAGCTCCAAAATGCTTTCAATGCTGTTTGTTCTTTAGACTTCACTGTTTGTGGGTTTGCAAAAAAAAAAAGGGGGAGAGAGAGAGAAGCACATTTCTTCCCCTGTGTGCAAGCAGGGTGGAGAGGGGAGGGCTGTGTGACTGGTTGAAGATGGGAGCAGCATGTTCCAGCACCTGGAAGCTCGGTCCAGAGGCTGTGGATACAGCGGGAGCAGAACCCACCATTTCAAAGGCACAGGTGGCGACGAATAGGAACGTTGTGCTGCCAGTCGGGTCCCAAACCTGAAAGCATCTTTTCGTTTAAAATGTCTTGATTAAGCACCAAATGTTACAGGAATCGTAGGAGAAATGAATTAAAAGTAGAAACAATAGTTTATCCGTGTGTCATTTGAGAGAAATTATGAATTTCAAAAGCATTTGGTGGGAGCCAGGGACTGACGCCCCAGTTCCCTTCTCCCCAGTGGCTAAAGCGATGTTTCTTAAAGTGGGTGCCATGGTTTTCCAGCTGCAAGGGACTTTAATTGGTGTTGCTTGAAAACAGGGTTCTGCGGTCTAATAAATTTGGGGATTATTGTGTTAGGCAAAGTTAAAGAGACTTCTTTATTGCAGTTCTCGTAAGAGGCATTGCTATGCCAATATTATGAAGAATCTGAGAGAAGCGCAGAGCACTTCCCAGCAGATATGACCAAAGAATTGATTTTTCCCCCTCCTCCTCTTTTTTTTTTTTTAAAAGAAGCCTCCCATGGGACCACCATTCCAGCCAACAAAGCTCCAGGGACACATTGAAAACCTTTCTTTTGGAAGAGAAGAAAAACTTCGGAAAAAACCATAGACCAAGCCACTCTGGATCATGCATTTCTCTTACTTTGTCAGAACAACAGTATAAAGTTAATTTTATTTCCAAGGACTGTAATGCCACCTTACTAAATTTAAATTCACATTTTTTTTTTTCCAAAGAGAGTTTTAAAAAACATTTCGGAACTACTACTTATGTGAAACAAATCTCTGCATGGAGCAATGGCCAAATATGTACAAGAATTTTGTACAGGATGAAAATGTGATGCCGGAATTTCAATTTGCCACAACTATTTTACCCAAAATTCACCATGCTTCGTGGTTCTTGTGACATGATAGGTCTTGGCTGGTTTCCCTTCAGCGTGATTGTCATGAAGGAAGACCATTCCTTGAAGAGCTGCTTTGTCTGCTTCGGTTTGACCATTCTCTCCTGCCGGTCAGCTACCTTGTTGCCTAAAATGGATTGACTCAGAGATTGGGGTCAGCGGCCTGGGCTGTTGGCTGAGGAGTGGGGGGCAGAGCGCAAGGCTCAGAAGCATGAAGGCCTGCTGGGCAGGCTCCGTGGGGGAAGTTGGCTGCCCTGGTTGAGAGACTGGTAGTGCTTCGTGGGATGAATCTGAGCTTTACCCGGCGCGTCTTGTCACCATGTTAAAGGTTCTGGATGTAAATTTCTGGGTTGTAGCTCTGGCTGCTGTGGTTATGTCTGGCGGTTGTCATGCTGGCTCTGTGGCTGGGCTAAAATAATGGAAGGGAAAAGATTCTGAATGAAAGATGTGGCAAAGTCACGTTGTAAAGGAGCCTGTGGGATCGCAGGATTGTTGTGAGCTTCTTTTGAAACAATCTATTGTAACTACCAAATATACTATTGGGGGATCAAATAGAATCCCAAGAGGGCTAGGCAGGAAAACTAGGGTGCCCCTCCATGTGACGTGAGATGATTGTTGCATGAGGAATTCAGGCCTGATGGTGTCAGATCTTCTGACTGTTCAAGAGGAGATGGAAATCCAGATTTTGGGGGTATTTTTTGGCTGTGCCATGTGGCATCTTTCCTGACCAGTGATCAAACCCATGCCCCCTGCAATGGAAGCGTGGAGTTTTAACTGCTGGACTGCCAGGGAAGTCTGAAATCCAGATTTTTCTATAAATTCTACTGATTTTAAAATGGAGGTTCCATTAAAGAAGTGGTGTGAATCAATCCCACTTCCACCTGTGGTCTAAGCTGGCCTGTGGGCTACCAGTTAGTGACCAGTGGTGACTGACAAATCTCTATCCCCAGTGCTAATTCTTTCCTGAGTGCTGCAACCACATACAGAACTGCCTACCAGATGTCTGTACGCCTTGATGTCCCTAGGCATCTCAATTTCCCATCGTCCAAAGTTGATCTTGTCATCTCCTCCATGCCTCTTCTTCCTGAGTCCCTGAGCTCACTGATGATAAGTAAGCCTCCCATCACCCGGGTCACCCTGGGAACCCTCTTAACATCCATCTCTAGCATCTGTACTCTCCTCTCCATTTCCTTGCCACTGTCTTTGGGTGCTTACCCTCTCTTACCTGGAGCACTTCCATAGCCACTTAACTGGTGTTCCCTGACTCTCAGTCTTTTCCCTTCCTGTGGAGCTGCACTGTGTGGACACTCTCCAGCCTTCATGCCTGGCACCTTTGGTCCTGCAGCCTGGAGCCCCTTGTTTACATGCGTAACCCCGGGTTCAGCACAAACCCCGCTCCTGTTTGTAGCGGCCACCCCAGGGCCCTACACCTGCCTGCATCACCGTAGCTTTGCACCTTGGTGACAATCTGTCACCAATTTGCCTGTCTCTTTGTGAGTCTGGCTGGGCTTCCTTCCTGTCAGCATTGCCATGTCTAGTTCAGGGGTGGTGATTAGGGGTGGGATCAGAAGAGACTGGGGAACACCATCCTGAGAAGCACCTGGAGTTAGCAGGAGGCTTTGCCTGCAAGGACACACCTTACTCACACTGGGATAAACAGTAAAGAGGGCTTATCAGTTCAGCCAACTGGTCAGTGTGGAGGAAGGATGTGCCCCAGGGCTGGTTTGATGCAGGTTCAGCCTATCAAGCAATGGCACCCCACTCCAGCACTCTTGCCTGGAAAATCCCATGGACAGAGGAGCCTGGTGGGCTGCAGTCCATGGGGTCACTAAAAGTCGGACACAACTGAGCGACTTCACTTTCACTTTTAACTTTCATGCATTGGAGAAGGAAATGGCAACCCACTCCAGTGTTCTTGCCTGGAGAATCCCGGGACGAGGGAGCCTGGTGGGCTGCTGTCTCTGGGGTCACACAGTGTCGGAAACGACTGAAGTGACTTAGCAGCAGCAGCCTGTCAAGACCTGGGGAGTCAGTCTCTCTCCAGGCAGATGTGGTGCAGCATCCCCCCGAGGCTGGCGCCCCCGTGTGACCTAAGAGGGCACAGTAGCCTCCTGGGCTGTGGCTTCCCATCCAGGTCTTGCGAGAGGGAAGATGGTTTGGGAGACTCTCCTAGAAGGGCGAGGAAGCCACTTTCCAAGGAGCCCAGCAAAAGTGTCCTCGTCCCACGTTCCCCTTATCATGTTCCCCCGACCCCTGTGCCCCTTTTACGCATGCAGTGGTGGAAGTGAGGGAGGGCCATCTGTCTCAGTTTGATCTCCCCCGTCTGAGCCCCCAAACTTTGCAAATGTGAACTGCTCTTCCTCTAAATTTCATTTATGTAAACTGGTCCCAGGGAGCTGCTTCAATTCTTCTGGGCTGGAACCACCAGCGACGGCACTGGTAAATGTCTAGCTCCCTCTAGTGGGCGTTCTGAAAAGGAACGGAAAGAGAGGATTGCTGTCGCGGTCAGGTGCGACGGTGCCCCAGCTCCTCCAGCTCCCTCCGCAAGGGTGTGTTGTGACAGGCAGCCTGGCAGTGCCCCTTTTCCCTGCCCCACTGAAGCTGAGGGCTCTTTTCAGGGCTGCAGAACCCAGGCCTGAGGCCCTAGGAAGGAAGGCACAGGGCTAGTGGGGTGGGTGTGCAGGGAGGATCCTGAGGGAAGGAGTGGATACCTTAACTTAAGGAGAGGGAAGGACAGGGAGGGAGAGGAAGGGAGAGGGAAGGAGAGGGAGGGGGCACTGGGAGGGGGAACTCTTCGGGGAAGTTCCTTCCTTGGAAAGGCTGGGTTGTTAGGTGCATTCTTTAGTGATCCACAAGGGAAAGTCCAAGTCAATTGGAGAGTTAACAGTTTTCTCTCAAGAGAAGTTAATTCCCTTTCACCCAAACACTTCAGAAAAGAAATTTGCATATGGAGTGCCTTTGGGGGAGATTTAAGGGACATGGTGGCAAAGGGAGCTGGTGTCACCCCCCTCTCCTTCCAGGAAGTCTCCAGGGTGACTGATGGCTCCAAAGATGACACAGCAATAGGAGGAAAAATAAGCCAGAGGACATGTGCTGGGGAGATGAGAGACCCCACATTCTGATGGCTCCCTGAGAGAAGGGGATGTCTCCAGCTAACGCCTGCCTTTTCATCAATGCTGGGGCTGGTGCCCTGGATCTCAACATCTGCTCTGTCCTCCTTCAACATGCCCTTTGCCCTGCTGAGGCCACAAAGCCAGAAATCACCCTCCTCAGACTCCCTTGCAGCTAGAGTGTACCGTGTGTGTGTGTGCACACACACACGCTTAGTCGTTTGTGTCTGACTCTTAGTGACCCCATGAACTGTAGCCGCTGGCTCCTCTGTCCATGGGATTTTCTAGAAAAGAATAATGGAGTGGGTTACTGTTTCTTCCTGCAGGGGATCTTTCTGACCCAGGGATCAAACCCTGTCTCCTGCATTTCCTGCATTGCAGGCGGATTCTTTACCACTGGGCCACCTGGGAAGCCCACAGAGGGCATCAGGTGTGGCCAAACGATGCACTTGTACAGGGCTTGAAAGTTCAGTGAGCCCATTGCAGCAGCAACTCCTGATCTGTGGATGGAGACATGATGGCATGTGTGTGTGTCCTTGAACTCAACAGTTCCATCAGAAGCCTCCAGCTCCCTACCTCTCCACCTGCCAGCTGCTGCCTCCACCCAGGATTTTATAAGCACCTAATTCCCTGAATCCCACTCCTCCTTTTTAAGACCTAGATGGGCTTGTTTCCTACTCTGCTGGTACAGTAGATATACAGAAGAAGCTGGTTTGAATGGAAAACAGAATGCTGAATCTGTCCCTAACAGAGATCTTTGGGTCTGAGAGAGAGGAACACAGTAGATTGGAGGAGAGGAGGTGGGGGACCCTCAGAGGGACAAAGTTGGACAGGAGTCCTGTTTCTCTGAAGCCAGGGGGATGAGGGGCAGTGGATATAGGCATAGGTGAGGCAGAAACTTGGGAGAGGACAGCCAAATGGTGACCTTGCCAAGTTTACCCCTGGACCTCAGATGCCCCCCTTCTTTACTCCCCTTCCTCTTCCCGAGTATTCAGTCAGGATGGAGTTTCCGTGAAACCCAGTGGTCCAGGCGTTCCCTCCGCTTCTCAGCCACTGTTGCTCTCTGGAAAGATCTGGTGGGCTCACTGGTTGACACTGAGGTATAAGAAGGGTCAGGCCTACAGCACAGTCTGAAGGGCAGCTGGGGCCAGGGGGGCTTGTTTTAGAATAAAGTCTCTTCAAGATTAAAGACCTGGAACTTCTCTGGCTGCCCACTGGTTGGGATTTTGCCTTCCAATGTAGGGGGTGTGGGTTTGATCCCCATTCAGGGAACTAAGATTCTACTGCCTCACGGCCAAAAAATCCAAAACACGAAACAGAAACAATATTGTAACAAATTCAATAAAGACATTAAGAATGGTCCATGTCAAAAAAAATCTTAAAAAAAAAAGAAAAATCAAAGACTAAAGCTCTTCAGGGGAATTTGGGCATCTGCTATTGGAAGAGGAGTTGTTTTTTGACATTCAAACACTCTGGAATCAGAGAGAGAAGTCAGCTGAAGAGATACCCTCAGGTATTACGGGACTTGGCAGCTAAAAATATGGCCTCCAATTCTTTGACACTCTTCCCGTTGAAATGGGATTTACGTTCGTTCCCTCCTTAAAACTGGATGGGGTTGAGACCACTGCACCAATTGGCAGGGTGGACACAATACCTTGTGACCTATAAAGTGTTAGTCGCTCACTAACTAACTGACTGTTTGTAGCCCCATGTAGCCTGCCTGCTCCTCTGTCCATGGAATTCTCCAGGCAAGAATACTGGAGTGGGTAGCCATTCCCTTCTCCAGGGGATCTTCCTGACCCAGGGATCGAACCTGGGTCTCCTGCATTGCAGGCGGTTTCTTTACATCCTGAGCCCTTGTGATCTTTAAAGTTAGGTCATAAAGGCCAGGCAGCACTAGCTGGATCTCTGGGAACACTGCTTTTCTGACGTCCCTCTCTGGATGCTTCCTCTGGGGACCCAGTTGTCATCTGTAAGCAGCCACCTGAAGAGGCTCGAGAAGATCCTCCAGTTGAGGGGGCCAGCCCAGTTCAGCTTTTGAATCATCTGGTCCAGACACATGAAGAAAGAAGCTGGAGTGATGATAGCTCCAGCCCCAGATACCTATCCAAACCCCAGCCTCCACCTCGCCCTGTCCCAACCCCCTCTGACCCACAGATTCTCTGAACACAATAAACCAGAAGATGTTTATGCTACTGACGTGGAAGATGTTGGAAATGTTGTGGCAGCTGCCTGCAGCCTGGGGTCACTGCCCTCAAAAGTGCCCTTCTTCTGTGGGGACCCTCCCATGTCCCACACTCGGTGGGTGTTGGGGAACCAGGCCTTGATATAATCACAAAGTTCAACTGCACTTTGTGAGCCCTGCAGACTGACTGTCACAACCCGTCACTCCGACTTGGGGCATCTGGGCTCGGACTCCTGGCAGACTCATCAAGACATTTCCTGCAGACGGGGTCTCTCCCACCAAGAGAACAGCTTGTCTGCGTTGGGGTCAGTGGTGAGTAATTCTCATTTTTGTAGGAGGAGCAGGCAGACCTGGATTTGAGACTGGCTCCACCTCTGCTGCCTCTGAGCCCTTGTGCAGATTTGGCCACGTCTCCAAGCCTCAGTTTCCCCGTCTGTCAAGTGTGTGGTCCCTTGCGGAGTGGCTGTGATGGTGAGGTAATGTGTGAAAAGCTGCGGTGGGAACAGCCATCCTTCTGCATGGGAACTGGCCTCAGGGGAGACCGCTTGGTTGAACCCAGTGCCCAGGGACAAAAGGCAATGGCTTTTCCCCTGAGTTCCTGGGTTCGCTGGGGTATTAGTCGGGTTATCCATTCGCCATGCATCAGAGACTCAAAATAACAGTGACTTAAACAGATGAAACATGATTTTCTGTCCTATATCATCTGGCAGGAACATTCCAGGACTGGTGGAGCAGCTACACAGAACCGGGTCTCAGGCTTTTCCTGTTGCTCCACAGCTGCTGGCGAGCACCATCCATGCTGACTTCCACGTCTGGCTTCTAGCCAGTGGAAGGGGACGTGGTGGAGAGAGGGTGTCCCGCAATGTGGAGGCTGGACTCACGACTTTCACTCACCTCCTGTTGGCTGTACTCAGGCACGTGGCAATAGCCGGGTGCCTGGGGTGCTGGGAAGCACAAGGGCACCCATGTGCCCAGCGACAGAAGAGGGCTCCACTGCTTCTACAGAAGAGGAGAGCAGGCATGAGGGCGGAGCAAAGAAAGTGTCTACTGTACTGGGCATGGGGGACGCAGGGCCCGACCCCAACCATCCTTCTGCCCACCTTTCCAACCAACTCGGCTGTTGAGGGCATTGAGCCAGGAGCACGTTGTAGATACGAAAAGACTAGACTCTGCTCTCAGGGAACACGATTTTTCACAAACCGAAGCTGGTGGAGGATGTTTAGGGCATGGCTTTGAAGGTCCCTGTTGTCCATCCAGGCCTGGGTCTCCAAGTTCTGGCCAGTCTGTTCCTGAAACACGCTGGTCCCTCCCCTGGAGGACGCTGCTTCCCTGAGTGCGGCTGAGTGTGGTGCCCTTGACACTGACCAACAGTTGCATTAAATACTTTCCTTTTCTGCAAAAACAAGTTTTTCAGGACATAGTGGACCACATCACTCAGTGTTCCCAATACCAAGGACCATGTGAGCAACTTTCACTAGAGTTCATTATAAAGGAAAACTGTTCCCACTGAGAAAAGAGCCTGCTTCCTGCAGATTGTAACACAGCAGCCTTCCCCTTCCGCCCTGGCTGCCCCGAGGCTTAATCACAGCATCTGTGGCCACTGTTAGCCTCGTACAGCCTCTCTTTCCTGTGGGCCCAGCATTTTAGTTCTCTGTGTTGGTCTTACTGTTCCGTCTTTAGTACTTGTTGCCTCCTACGTTCTCTCTAGAAAGAAGCGGGTTATCATTAGTGATGAAACGGAAAGCTAGGGCCCCTTAGTTGGGAAGAAAATAAAACTGGTGGTTCCGAAGGGTAGTCCTATTGCTGTACCTGAGAGTCAGTGTTGACTCCAGTTTCCCAGCAGCTGGGGCAGAAAAGGGGTGGTCACCAGGCGTCAGAAAGCAGGAAGCAGAGCAGGGTTGGGAGAGAGGCAAAGCAGGGAGCCCTCAGTGGCGCCTGCAGCGATCCCTGGCATGGGCACTGACCTCAGCTCCATCGCGCAGCAGCTGTGTGACCCTGAGTGAATCACTTCTCTGCGTTGGTGTCGTAATAATGATGGCTTCTGGTTCCATCACTTCGATCTCTGCTTCTGCCTTCGCGTTACCCTCTCCTTTTCTATGCGACTGTGCCTCCTCCTCTGTATCGAATCAGGACACTTGTCGTTAGATTTAGGGCCCACCTAGATATCCAGGATGATCTCAGCTTTACGATCCTTAACTTAATTGTATGTGCAAAGACACCTTAGCCAAATATGGTCAGAGTCACAGATTCTGGGATGTGGGCATACCTTTTGGGGGCCACCATTCAATCCACCACAAGGACTAAAGTTTGGACCTGAGCAATGCATCTCTTAGGGTGAGACCAGTCCTTAGACAGGAGATGTGCGGGGGTGTTTTTCTGGTGGGAGAAGTGGGCTCCTAAAACCTCCACCTCGTAGAGGTAGCTTTCCATGCAGCCGCTGCCGGCGTGTGGAGATACAAGTTGCTATGGGTGGGGATTGGGCTTCTTGTCCTGGGTCTCTTGTGGCCCCTCGGGGCCCAGTGGGCGCTCTGTACTCACCACTCTGGACTGATTAGCTCCCACCTCCTTTGGCAGGGGGAGAGTTGGCCACATGACTCACTGGACAGACTCACAGCAGAGACAAACTCAAGGGGGCACTGCTTTCTCCCGCTCCTCACCCCTCCCAGCACAGGCCTATGTAGCTGGCTCACTGGCCAGCCTCAGCGCTCTCCCTGCTCCTAGCACCTAGCACACAGCGACCACTTTGATGGGGCAATCTCCTGCTCAAACACCTGCCATGGCTCCTCCTGAGTGAAATCTAAACCTGCTCCAGGCCTGCCACCATAGTGGACCAAGCTACTTGTCCAGCCTGAGAGTCTAGGATTCCTTTTTGTTTATTCCCTTAGTCATGACCGACTCTTTTTCAGCCCATATGGACTGCCAGGCTCCTCTGTCCATGGGATTTTCCAGACAAGAATACTGGAGTGGGTTGCCATTTCCTCCTCCAGGGGATCTTTCCAACTCAGGGATCAAACTTGCGTCTCCTACATTGACAGGAGGTTTCTTTACCATTGAGCCACCAGGGAAGCCCCCAGGATTCCTTTGTGAAAATTCATCCCTTTCTTGCTGTTCCCCAAGCCTCTGTGCTTTTCCTGACCCTGTTGCCTCCTCCTGGGATGAGTCTCTTCCTTCTAGCTGTCAACTTCTACGCTCTTAAAGGCCCAGCTCTATGCCTCTGCCTCCTGGCCACTTTCCCAGCTTTTCCAAGATGGAAGCGATCACTTTGTCTCCTTCCTTCCCTCTTATGCCATCTCCCACTCTCCTTCTTGTCCTGTTGTTTATTGTCAGGACTTATTTCCCATAGAGTCACCTCTCTGCTGGAAGGAGCCATGTTTAACTCACTTGTGGATTCCCAGCACCCCACACAGTGCTGAGCACATAGTAAGTGCTTTTGTTGTTGTTTAGTCTCAAAGTCATGTTGGGCTCTTTTGTGACCCCATGGACTGTATCCTTCCAGGCTCCTCTGACAACAGGATTTTCCAGACAAGAATACTGGAGTGGGTTGCCATTTTATCCTCCAGGAGATTTTTCCCGACCCAGGGATAAAACCTGTGTCTCCTGCATTGCAGGCAGATTCTTTACTACTGAGCCACCAGGAAGCCCTCTTGCTATTTTCCAAACGTGTGAAATATCCATTGTAGATTTTCACATTAAACTTTGGTAATTCAACAGCCAGAGTTCTGAGGACAGAACTGCCTGCAGTTTCTTGACCTTGGGGCTTAGTTCTTCTTCTTTTTTTTTGGTTTTTCTTTTCTCCTTTCTTTTTTTTAAATATAAATTTATTTATTTTAATTGGAGATTAATTACTTTACAATATTGTATTGGTTTTGCCATACATCAACATGAATCTGCCACAGGTGTACACGTGTTCCCTATCCTGAAACCCCCTCCCTCTTCCCTCCCCATACCATCTCTCTGGGTCGTCTCCGTGCACCAGTTGGGGCTTAGTTATATTCTCTGGGTGACTGGTGTGTGGCCTCAAACCTAGATTTCCCTGTGGGCCTGTATCCAGGCTGTTGGTGGTTCCTTGTGGGTACACCTGAGTGCTGACAGAGTAGGTCTCAAACATTGTGAAGTTTGTCAAAAAGAAGTAATATATTTTAAAGAAAATATTTCATATCTATAAAAATTATATACAAAGTTTAACAGAGAATAAATTGAACAGCCACACAGTATGGCCATCCTGAGGAAAAGAATGTTGCCAATATCGTGAGTGATACACCCTTACACGCATCCCCCAACAAAGTCTGTTTCAAGCCTACCAAACCCCAGCGGCAGGGACAGTTTAACAGTGTTCAGGGACTGTATGAAGCTGTCTGGCGGAGCATCAGATTTCAAAACTCTTAAAGTCACCTGTGTTCACATAAAGAAGCAGCGACATTTCAGGGACACACGTGTTCTGGCTGGCACCTAGGTGAAGCGGGT
>SJXQ01003025.1:82452-106886 GCA_006408695.1 Aepyceros melampus | reverse complement strand
CTGCGGTGGGTGCAGGGCCTCTGGGGTGCGGGCCTGCCTCAGAGGGGTCCTGGGGAGTCTGCAGCATGAGGCCCTGAGGCTAGAGCTGAGAGAGAGACCTTCTCATCTGACTGCAACAGCCACCTGGGAGTCTGGGAGGACAGCGGAGGAGGGTGCTGAGCTCGGCTTGTTTACCCGAGAGGCAGGTCCTGGCTTGCTGGGAATGCAGCCTGGGCCTGGAGGAAGGCGGTGGGGGCTGATACTAGCCGGCCAGCCTTGCTCCATCTGCCTCAGACTGCAGAGGGAGGGCCTCAAACTTGGCCTACTGGGCATGTAGACCACAGACAGGGCGTAGAAGGTGGGAGCAGGTGTTTGGGCTCCTAGGGAGCGTTGGCACAGGCCACGGGCCCTGGGTTTGAACTCTCCCTCCTCTGAGGTGTGGGTAGCCCAGGGTCTGGGGTAGAAGAGTGGACTGGGGGCTGTATTGTGGTGTGTTCCTGAGCTGGGTGGGCCAACCACCACCCCAGATGGGAGGACAGGTAGGCAGGGGCCAGCCCAGAGTCTGAATGGTCCCCCATCCCCACACAAGACCTAATATGGGGCCACTGGGTGCAGGGACTCACGGTGCTGGCAGAGGGCTTGCTGTTCTTACTGGGGGTGCATCCTGTCCCCGGCCCCTGCCCTCTTGCCTCACCTCCCGGCTTCAGCAAATGGTCTCTGACCCACCACTGTGGATCTATGCCCCGCCTGATGCCCCCAGTCCCAGCAGAGGTCTCTGATCGTCGGACAGTGGACACAAAGTGGGCCCAATGGGAGCAGTTGGGTTAGACGTGGGCTTGTGGGGAGCTTGGGGCTTGGGGAGCTTAGGGTAGTGAACTTAGGGGCTGAGAGTGGACATAAGGTGTGGGGTGCTGCTGAGATGTGGAGGGGGGTTTGGGATTAGAGGGAGCCTGGGAAGGCAGAGTTTGGAGGAATGTTATGGGTTTGGAGGAATGTTATGGGTTTGGAGCAGAAATTGGGCTGACGTTGGCATTTCGGGCAAAGTCTGAGAGTGGGTGCAGGTCAGAGCTGCGGCTGTGGATGGGATGGCTTTAGGGCTGGGTTTTGAGGATGGGGCAGGTTTGGGCATAGGGAAGCCCCCAGGTTTGGAGTGAAGTTGATTCAGGGTAGAGTTGGGGTATGGTTCAGACTTGGACTTCGAGTTGGGGTGTGTGTGGTGTCAGATCCGGCCGTGGGTCTAAGGTCAGAGGACAGGCCCAGGTTAGTGTTATGCACAGTTTGGGGTTAGGTTGGATTGGGTTGGGATCAGAGTTTCCATGTTAGGGGCAGGTGTGGTTGCAACTGGTTGAGGGTTTGGGGGATCTGGTTGTCTGCCCTGTGGTGTCCCCCTGGGTCTGTCCTCTCCTTCCTGCTGGATTGCTCTCAGCTGAGACCTTGGCTGGAGACAGGGTCCTCAGGCATGGCCCCCTCCAACGCCTGCACCCAGGTGGGGCCCTAAGGTGGTGGCATTCTGCAGCTGAGCCTCAGACTTTCTGGTGCCTGGGTATCAGCTAAAGCAGGGGCTCCATGTCACACTGGGCTGGCCTGGGGTTTGGGGCTCCTCTTTGCAGTGAAAGCAGTCCCTAACCCTAACCCTCTCCCTCCCTTGTCAGTGTGAGGGGCTCCCCTGCTCTCCACGGCAGATCCCTTGGGGTGGGACAGGCCTGGGAGGCAGGGGGGCACCTGCCTGGGTGTGTTTGCCTGTGACTCAGCCTGGATGCCGAGGCCATGAGTTGGTGGCTTTGTTCTCCTACTGGCTGGGCAAGGTACATGCCGTAGCCCTGAGTCACCAGGGTGTGGCCCAGTGGGCCAGGTGGCATTTTGGAGACACACACACAGAGCTTTGTGCACAGATGGCACTGGGGCCCGGACACGGGTGATCTGGGGGCAAAGGGGCCTGCCCAGCATGGGGCTTGCCTCAGTGCCTTTGCCTTGGTGGTGCTGTGAGCCCCTCCCTCGATGTTCCTTGGTGGCCAAGGGCCCTGTGCCCCTGCACTCCTCCAGTTAGGGCCTGGAGGAGCTGAAAGGGGTTTAGTGCCCACAGCACAGCCAGAGATCCTGGGGAGCACCCTAACCCTTCCCCAGCTGCCCAATAAAACCTGTTTGCAGGCCATTATGTGCAGCTAGATGTGGGAGGAAGGCATGGCAACCCACTCAAGTATTTGCCTGGAGAATCCCATGGACAGAGGAGCCCGGTGGGCTACAGTCCATGGGGTTGCAAAGAGTCAGACATGACTGAAGTGACTTAGCAAGAGCATATCCAAACCATCAACCAGTGGAAACAACTTGAGGAGGAGGAAACTATCACTCCCAGTTTACAGAGAGGAAACCAGGGCTGAGGGAGGCTCACAGCTGCCCAAAGTCACACAGCTAGAGGGCGGCCAGCGGGCCTTAAAGCCCCTCATCGGATGCTCACTGTGCCTGCCCTGTGTGAGGTCTGGGGGGCATCAGTCATGGTGGCCTGGCCCCGGTCCTGAGGGTCAGTGCTGCTCCTCACTGGGACCCCTTGGACTCCACTGCTCACTCGGAGTCAGGCAGGGGTCTCACAGCGGCGGATGGTGAGTGAGCAGCCCTGTTGCCCCTCCCAGCCTCTAGGCTTGGGTCCTAGGCCCCTCCATGCCTCCGAGGATGGAGATAGACACAGTGGGCAGTGCCCAGCCTGCTTTCTCTGGGCAAGAGGCAGGAGGCCCTGAGGCCGTGAGAGGCAGCTCCCCGCTTGGGGAACCAGGCCTCACTGTCCCCAGGGAAGGACAGAAAGTGCAGTCTCTACATGAACCAGCCTCCCCGCTGTCAACGCTGTGCTCCCCTGTCCCACCGCCTCTGGCCCCCAGGCTCTGCTGTGTGCATGACCGGGTGTGAGGGGCAGGAGACATTGGCTGTAAACCAGGGCTGTGGGGGAACCAGTGCAGGTTAAGGGCAGGTGATAAGGGTGGGAACTCGGGGGTCCTGGTTCCCAGGCCAGGCCTGGAGCCTCAGACGAGCCTGCGTGTTGGCCGCCTTTCTCTCTCCAGAGCAGGCCAGGGGCTGCTTTGGACCCTGAGGCTCAGAAGTGCACTTGGGCGAGTGGGTAGGTGCGGCTCCACCCCTCCACCCACAGCCCCACCTGGTTCTGTCAGAAGCTGTTTGAGGGAGAGGAGAAAGCACCTTATAAGGTAACAAATGCTGTCTGCCAGGTGGAGGCCAGGCTACCTCCCTGCCTCCAGGCCTCCCCACCCTGCTCAGGAAGAAGCTGGCGTCTGTGGTACCCCAGTCCGGCCCTGAACCCTACAATGCCCCCCAGCTCCCATGGAGACCCTGGCTCCTGCCCGAGACCTGCTGTAGGGGAGGCAGAAGAGGCAGTCGGGACTCAGAGTCAGCTGTGTGACCCTGGCTAAGTGACTGCTCCTTCCCAAGCCTCAGTTTCCTCGTCCTCACTTTTAGGGCGGTGGGCTAGGGGCCGTGAATTTCCCTGAGGATCTTCAGCCCTGTGGAATGTTCCTTCACTTACAGACACTTAACAAGCCAAGACTATACCCACCCAGTCCTGGCCCCCTTTCCCAAGGCCAGGAGCCGTCACTGGGGGGCCCTTCTCTGTCCCAAGGGAGCTGAGGTTCCAGGGCAGTTCTCCTGGCCAGTTCTCCAGGTGAGGCAGCCTGGCTCAGCCTGCGTACTTCCAGCAGGGGGGTCTGGTGGAGACAGCCGGAGGAAGCAGGCACCCCCTCTTTAGACCCGTCTCTGGTCTGTAATGCCCTCCATCTTCAGCTCTCAACCTTGAGGAGCTGACTTTCCCCGAAAGCCCCCAGCCTAGCCCTGGCCATGCTCTCGCCAGCCCTAGGGGCAGTGTGTGTTGTATCTTCCCATGCCGCTCATCCTGTGTGTGTCGGATGTACCATCTTGGAATTTCTCTCTGGAGATGAAAGATGAGAGCACTGACTGTTCTGGAGCAGTTTTCAAGCATTATCTCATTTGACTCTTGCAACAGCCCCTCTGCCAGGCCCTTTGGCAGGTGGGTCCAACAGAGAGGTTAGAGGCATTGTGGGGCCAGAGCCCAGGCCTGCAGGCAGCCCCTGGGCAGCCTTTGGCCCCCTTGTGGCACAGTGAAGGAAGGGAGTGTCTCTTCCTGTTAGTCCTAGAACTTTCGAAGCTGGGAGTGTGCTTGGATATTATTGAGTTCAGCTCCTTGCTGCAGAGTTTAGGGAACTGAGACCCAGAGCTGGGACTAGAGCCCGGGACTCCTGACTCCCCAGCCCCACTGCTTCCCCAGGGGCAGGCTGTGTGCTCTCCCTGCCCCCTCCCCGTGGCTGGGCCTGGGCCTGGGGGGCTCTGGGGTCTGTGCTAGCTGCCCAGTGCACCTGGATGGCCCAGCTGGGAGAGGACAGGCTGAGGGCCGGGTCCCAAGCCTGTGCTGGGAGCAGGAAGGTCTGTGTTCCTGCATCAGGAGAGAGGGCAGAGGGGGAGGGAGAGGCCTGGGGCAGGGCTCCTCCACCAGTGATTGCACAGAGGGTTTTCAGGGAGCTGACGAAGCAGTTTCTGCTGTGTGAAGAAAACAAGGCCAAACCCGTGAGAGTGGCTGAGCCGCGCTCTCCTGTTCCCAGCCTCCTCTGCGGGAGAGGCCCTGAAAGGCCTGCCCACAGCCTCCTGCCTTGGTGCAGAAAAGACCCTCCTGAAGCCCCTAGGTGGCTCCCCTTCTTGAAAGGCTCGGGGGTCAGGGAAGCCCTCAGTTGCTTGCAGTTTGGAATTCAGATAGTTCTAGCAGGAAACTCTGCCTGGTGCCTGGCTCTGGTCTCTCCTGCTGTGTGTTTAACCTCCCCCCTCTTCTTGTCCTGGAGAAGGCAATGACACCCCACTCCAGTACTCTTGCCTGGAAAATCCCATGGACAGAGGATCCTGGTAGGCTGCAGTCCGTGGGATCGCGAAGAGTCGGACACGACTGAGCGACTTCACTTTCCCTTTTCACTTTCATGCATTGGGGAAGGAAATGGCAACCCACTCCAGTGTTCTTGCCTGGAGAATCCCAGGGACGGGGGAGCCTGGTGGGCTGCCGTCTATGGGGTCGCACAGAGTCGGACACGACTGAAGTGACTTAGCAGCAGCAGCTTCTTGTCCTGTCCACGGAGGATGTGACTGTCCGGTGCTCAGGCCACAGTTAGTTGGAGGTCAGGATTACAGGTGTCCTTCCCACCTCTCCACTGTGAGGTCTGGGGAAACATGAGGCTGTACTCTGAATTCCCACAGGGGTGCCCTTCTCCTTGCCCCTCCCCAGCCTTCTGGCCCTGCCAGGGCCTTCCACACCTCAAGCAGGCTCCCCTCTCCAGGAAGAGAACCTGCCGCCTCAGGTTCTGTCCTTGCCTCTGCCTCTGAGCCTGTTGCTGGCATTTTCTCTGTGTCCCGCACTAGCATATCTTTCCACTACTCTGAGCAGTGCCTGACACTGGACAGTGTCATGAGTTTGTTTAGGGCAGTTCATCAGGTATTAGCACGTGCTGAAAACCTTGGTCAGCTGACTCTTCCTGACTTTCCAAATGGGAAACTCCAGGATAGACCCTGTAGGTCCAACCCACAGGGCTTTTGGTTCAAAGTGCTTCACTGGGGCATCTGAACACGTGCTGAACTTGGATGGTCTTTCTCTTCTGGCCTGTAGCTGGTGCCAGGCCCTGAAGAGGGAAAGGAGGAGGAGGAGACTGCCAGGCCTGTTCACGGCTCATCACCCCATCCTGTCACTGACTTCTCTGGGCCTGGACCAAGATTTATCAGGAGGTTCTCGAGGCCAGGAAGGCCAGGACAGGGGAGGCAGAGGGCACGGTTCCTCCTAGGTCCTGGTCTCAAAGGGGGGCTGAGAGCGGGGTCACAATCTGTGAACAACTGTTCATGCATTTGGTGAGCACTTGTTGTATACAAAATCCCACACGGGCAAGTCTGATGTGGCCTTAGAAACGGCCTTTTCCTGCAGCTCGGAAACCTGGGGCTCAGAGAAGGTCCTGTGCTGCTCCGGGTCACAGAGCAGTGCATAATGGCTGGGACTAGAGTCTATGTTCCTTCCTCAGCAACTCAGCCCACAGAGCTGCCTGAGCACAGGGCACAGTGGCGGGGGCAGGGGATTCCAGAGAAGGGAAGGACAGGCAGTGCCCAGTGTTCGAAGCACAGCTGCCAATGGTGGGGGGACCTCGATAGGAAATCCGCGGAAACCCAGACCTGGGAATGTGAACTTACTGACAGGCACAAAGTGTGTGTGTGTTAGGCTCTCGGCAGGCTTGTTAAATGTATGTTTATAAAGCAGGAAGAATGGTGTTTGGTCATAATAGTCGGTGCACAAGCATTCTGCTGTTGCTACTCTGAGGGGTCTTAGAAAAGACAGGCAAGGACTGCATGGACATTCCTGGTTGGGTTGAAGGCAAGAGGAGGGGTGGGCATGGAGGGTAGCATAACAGATGGGCCTGGAGTGTGAGCAGCTTGGACATCGCGGAGAGAAGGAGCCTCCACTCTGCTCACTTTCTGGGCCAGGGAGTCCAGGTACTGGAGGCCACTTCTACAAGCCTGGCTGCAGGGTGTACAGCCGGGGCGGTCTAGGGAGTGTGGGGCGTTGCCGGGGTGGCTGAGAGCCTTGGCAGGTAGACAGGACGGTAGAGGGCTCAACCAGGCTCTGGCATTTTTTCCCTGAAGGACCCCCCAGCCTTAGCCCCAGGCAGGAAGTGCTTGATGGGTGACCCAGGCGGGTGGTGGGACCAGCGCGGTGCCCCCTGCATCTCCCGGACCGGCATCCGCCTGCGGCGGCCGGCAGGGGGCGGTGCTTCACCGGCCTTGGGAGGCCCCTCCTCTGCGGCTCCGGGCGGGGCGCCCCGGAATGCGGCGGGGCTCAGATGTGGCGGCGCCGCCCGCGTCCTGTCCCGTCCGGACCGGGCGGCCCCGAGCGGCCTCCCTGCCCGGGCACGCCGATCCGCGGGCGGGCGGACACCAGGTGTCGGCGCTGCGGGAACAGAGGCTTCCGAGCCCCGCCCTGGACCCTGGCGCCACACCCGGCCCTGTCCCCGTCGGGCGCCGTGGGGGGTGGCGCGGAGCAACTGCCGGGCGCACAGGCCTGTAGCTCCTGCGGTTCCGAGCCCAGGGGATCCTCCGCCTGCCTGATGGTGGGTGGCTGAGGCCCGCGTGCTCAGCCCGTTTGGTCCCCGCCCCCCGCCCGCCAGTCCAGCTGGAGGCCGCCAGAGCTGTGTTGGAGTCCTGGCTCTGGGCCTCAGTTTCCTCATCTGTAAAGGAGCGCCATGACCCTGCCTCGCGGTACTGCTGCACTGACCCATAGGAGATACTCAGGGATAGTGGCTCGGGACAGTGCCAACGAACGTTCCTCCCCACCTGCCCCATTAGACTGACATCTTCCCAGGCTAGGGCAAGACTCCTCAGGAAGGGAGGAGTCTCCGCACCCCATCCCACCGCAGAAAGGCAGGCTCTGGCAGTGAGGGTAGTGGAGGCAGGGAGGGCACAGATCCCCCTGCTATGTCACAAATGGGTAAACAGAGGCTCCGGCTTCCCTGGCCGCTCAGTCATAAAGAATCCATCTGCAGTGTAGGAGACCCAGGTTCCATCCCTGGGTCTGGAAGATCCTCTGGAGAGGGCAATGGCTACCCACTCCTGTGTTCTTGCCTGGAGAATTCCACGGACAGAGGAGACTGATGGGCTACAGTCCATAGTGTCCCAAAGAGTCGGACAGGACTGAGTACTTAACACTGGCTTTCAAATGGAGGCTCAAGTTCCCGCGATGAGTTTAGAGACAGAAACAAGACGGGAGCCAAAGCCCCTAATTCCCAGTCCAGGACTCTTTTCCTGTGGGTTTTTTTTTTTTTTTTAAATCTCCACATTTTGGGGGATTTACAGCTGCAAAGTCACAGTGGTGGAGAGGATGTGGGTCTCAGAATACATTCAGGGTCCCTCTTTCCAGACCCAGGCCTGTCTGTAGTCACACCAGTGACCGCCCTCTCATTCTGGCCATGCTCTGCTGCTGCTGCTAAGTCGCTTCAGTCATGTCCGACTCTGTGCAACCCCATAGACGGCAGCCCACCAGGCTCCGCCGTCCCTGGGATTCTCCAGGCAAGAACACTGGAGTGGGTTGCCGAAGCAGCCCTGCGTGGGCATTAGTCCTCCTGTCAGCCTTAAGGCTAGGCCTTAACCTCTTTGCAGCTTGCCCTCCCCCAACATATCAGCTCAGTTGTGGGTGTGCCTCCCCTCTTTGTCTCTCTACCCCAGCAGTCAGGCAGTCCCAGGACACAGCAAAGCTCTGAGTGGGAGATTTGCTAGAGCCCCGAAGAGGGTGCTGAGTGGTCAGAAGGCCCAGCTTCACTGCGGGCCTAGAGCTAGGCCCTTCCTCTCTCTGGGCCTCAGTCTCTCCGTCTGTAGAAGGAGACTGTAGGCTACACTCATGGTGCTGTGTGTCACCCCGGCTGTCTGTCTACCGTCCACACCCCAACACCTATTTTGGAGGGACCTGGAAGCAGAAGGGCCTGGGTGGGTTGCACCCACTACCTTTGCGCCAGTTTACCAAAGGAGGGGCTCTCACAGTCCACAGTATGGGAGTATGTACGTCACTGTCATTGGTGACATTGATGTCCCTGCCTGGTGCCCCCTGCCTGCCTGGGGGTGAGGACAGGCAAGGGGAGGAGTCCCAGTCATCCCTTTGGGGCTTGTCGATAGAAAGGCACACTTGCAAGGGATGACTTGCCGTGTGGCTGTCCCTGATCCCAGAAGGATCTTCAGAGCCAGCGCTGAGCCCAACTTGCTCTCTGCTCTGGACTCAACACAGCGAGTTCCTGTCCCTCCACCCCCACTCCTGGCCTGGGCACTGTGGTGGCCAGGGGGTGGCCTGCGGGACAGGATTTTGTGAGGGGACTTAGAGGGCTAGGGAGAGGAGCTCACGGGGATACTGGCCAGCTTCCTTTTCCAAGGAGGCCATGTGCACAGAATGTGTAGGGGCGGGGCCTCCCACCTCTCAGCTCGCTGAGGGTATACAGTCTCAGTAGCCTTGGGCTTGTGAGGAGATGGAGTTGGAGAGGGGCTGTCAGGCAAGCTGGAGAGCCCCCAGGAGGGCCCCAGGGTCCCCCTGTCTCAGGGACAGGGTACCTACAGTACCACCAACTTTACTGTGGGCAGGGCAAAGCCTTTGGTGGCTTGAGGGTGGGCGGCTCCCTAACTCCTCCATTTCATACCCTAAATGTGCCAGGAGGAAGAGGGAAGGCAGTAGGAATGCAGGAATCCTGGCCAGGCCCTGTCCCAACAGGCTAGGGTGGTAGGACCAGGCTCCCGTGTGGGTTCACGTACTCCTCAGCCCAGCTGGTAGCTAAGCAGCCTGCACAAACAGCAGGAACACAGAGTGGCTCCAGCGTGCATGCACGAGTGTGTGGCTGTGCTGGGGGCGTCCTTGCCTGAACCCCCAGATGGGGATCCTTCTGGTTACCTTATAGTCACTGTCACACGCAGGCCTGAGGATGGGGGTCCGTCTGCTGCCTTTCTGTTTGGCAGGCCTGATCCATTTATTAGCTCCTTTAATCCTTGCAACCCGACAGACAGGCACCCTATTACCAGCTTTATAGACCAAGAAACAGAGGCTCTGAAAAGCTGCACACACAAAAGATCATGGAGTAAGAGAGTGGTAAAGCCAAATCAGACTTCAGACAGGTCTTTCTGACTCTAGAGTCTAGTTTCCCCCAGGCATGTGAAGACATGTGTGCCCATGAGGGATGTGTGTTTGCCTGTGTGTGCAGATGTGGGCTTTGATGGCAGACCTGTATCAGTCTATCTAAGGATGCTGTCTCTCTGCACCTATAGATAGGTATAGGCGTGGATACCTGTGCCTGAGCATGGAGGTGTGCACGCAATGCATGTGTGAGTGTGTGACTCACATATGTACATACAGGCACATTTGTGCATATGTGTTCACTTATACACACCTGAGTGCACATGTGCGCACATGCACATGCTGTGTGCCTGTGTTCACACCTGCACACAGCCACGAGCCTGCACATGTGAGGGCCTCTCCAAAGGCTGACCTTGCCCTCCTGCTCACCCACGTTGTGTCCCCTTCTCAGGCTCCTGACTCAGTGCCAAGATGGGATGCGTGGGACTTCTCTGGTGGTCCAGTGGCTAAGAATCTTCACGCCCCATGCAGGGGGCCTGGGTTGATCCCTGGTCAGGGAAGTAGCTTTCCTGGTGGCTCAGCTGTAAAGAATCCACTTGTCAATAAGGAGGCGCAGGTTCCATCCCTGGGTCAGGAATCTCCCCTGGAGAAGGAAATGGCAGTCCATGCCAGTATTCTTGCCTGGGAAATCCCACGGACAGAGAAACCTGGTGGGCTACAGTCCATGGTGTTGCAAAAGTGTCAGACACAATTAGTGACTAAATATCAACAACAGCAAACAGGGAACTAGATCCTGTATGCCGTGACTAAGATTTTGCATGCTACAGCTAAAAGATCCCACATGCTGCGACTAGGACCTGGGACCACCAAGTAAATAAATAGTTTTAAAAAAAAAGAGGGGATGCACCATGGCCTTGTTGATGGCACTACGTCGTCTGGGGATGTGGAAGGAAAGCCATTTTGGGGAGGGACAGGATTGACAGGGATAGGAGTTGGATATGAGGAAGATGGGCCATAAGATTAGGGCTGGTGGGTGGGGACCAGCCTGGATTTTCTTCAGTCCCAGGGAGGGCAGAAGACCCTCTGTGGGCTGGCCCAGGCAGCCCCTGTCCTCCCTGTTGGCCTTCTCTACCCTGCTTTCTCAAGGCTCAGCCCCCCACTACCCAGGAAGATGCTCCAGGAGCCCTGCAGGAAAGTACCAGGGCTGGGAGGAGGGGCCTGTGAGCCCTGTGCCCTGTCTCCATACTGCGCGTGCCAGGCAATCCCCCCTCAAGCTAAGATGGGACTCCCCTGTGCCTCCTGGGTGTCGAGGAGAAGGGCTGAGGCCCAACCCCAGCCCCAGGAGCTGACCACGACACCGCCCCTGCACCGACGCCCTCGGGCTTCTGAGCCGCGGACGTGCAGGCGGAGCAGCGGTCGGCAGGGGGCGCTCGGGGCCCGCGGATGGAGATGCGAGGAGCGCCCCGAGGGGGATGGGTACTAGCAGGGCGGGACTGAAACACGGGTAGGACTCACCTGAAGCGGGAGGGGGCAGTGAGAGGGAGCGCACCGACTTTGTGCCAGGAGGAAGAGTTCCTAAGAGGGACAGATATACACCCTCTTCATGAAGGATCTGCCCCTCCCCGCCCCAATAGACTGACGACCCTCGGAGGATGGGCACAGGATGCCCGCTCCCAAGTCTGCCGCCTTCTGGGCTGGTGTTTGAGGGCCCCCGGGCGAGCCAGAGGGAGGGGGAGTGACCCACTGGCCTGGCAGAGTGTGCTGGGCCTCTGTGGCAGTGAGAAGGGCCAAGGGCCCTGGACTCAGGCTGTCTGAGGCAACCGGGCCTCATGGGGACCCTAGGCAGGGCACTCAAGCTCTACTGGAAAGGGGGCAGTGTCTGCTAGGTGCCCAGCACTGGCCTTAACACGATGGCCATGGAGCTTAATACAGATTGCCAGAGTCTCCCTCGCGGCAGACCTGCACGTTTCTTCTATAGATCTTTAATGAGCGCTTGCTGAGTGCCTGGCCCTTTGTGAGACACTCTGGGTACAGTGATGAGCACCTGTCTCCAGCAGCTTAGGTTCTAGTGGGCACAGACATCCTATGGCTTGTCCTTTGATTCTCCAAAAATGGAAAGAAAGTGAAAGTCGCTCAGTTGTGTCTGATTCTCTGTGACCCCATGGAATAGTCCATGGAATTCTCCAGGCCAGAATACTAGAGTGGGTAACCTTTCCCTTCTCCAGGGGATCTTCCCAATCCAGGGATTGAACCCAGGTCTTTTGCATTGCAGGTGGATTCTTTACCAGCTGAGCCGCCAGGGAAGTAATGACAAAAAATAAAGGTTGACAGAGAAAGTTCTTTTGTTTCTTGTCAAATACTGGGCTGGGAAGATTCCAGGTCTTACTGTTCTGCTCTGGTCCTCTGTCTCTGACCAGAGAAGTCAGAATCTGACTCTCTGCCTCAAACGCTCCATCTGACTCTGAGGCTAGAGTCTAGTAATGCCCTTGAGGCCGGGCACAGCCTGGCCCCCAGCTTGACCAGTCTCCTCTCATTCTGCTTCCCGTCCCTCCACTGCCGCCTCCTCAGTGGCTTCCTTGCAGGTCCTCAAATATGCCAGGCAGGTCCTGCCTCAGAGCCTTTGCCCTTGCTGTTCCCAGGCATCCATGGGCGCCCTGCTTTACCCCTATGTGGGTTCTGATGAAATGTCCCCTTCTCACCGAGGCGAGACATTGCCATAATCTCCTACGACTCACCCCACCCGCAACATTTCCTGTGCACATTTCCACTTACACAAGCTTTCCTTTTTCTCCACTTCCTTACCAACACTTGCCGTCTTTCTGATGATAGCCATTCAGGCAGGTGTGAGATGCTACCTCACTGTGGTTTTGATTTGCGTTTCCCTGATGATGAGGGATGCTGAACATCGTTACATGTGCCTGTTGGCCATCTGCATGTTTTCTTTGGAAAAGTGTCTATCCAGTTCCCCTGCTCATTTTTAACTGGATTATTATTGTTATTTGCTAATAAAAAATCATATTGGGGTATAGTTGATTTACAATGCTGTGTTAATTTCCGGTGTACAGCAAAGTGAATCTGTTATACATATACAGACATCCACTCTTTAAGACTCTTTTTCCTTATATGCCATTACAGAGTATTGAGTAGAGCTTGCTGTGCTATATAGTAGGTCCTTCTTAGTTATTACTGTTATCTGCTATTGAATTTATATGAATTCTTTATATGTTGATAACTCAGATATTAACTTCTTAACAAAGATATGATTTGCAAATATTTTCTCTCATTTCTTAAGTTGCCTTTTCATTTTGTTAATGGTTTCTTTTGCTGTGCAGAAACTTTTTGGTTTGATATGTCTCACTTGTTTATTTTTGGGAAATGTCTGTGTTTCTGAACAGAGGGTTCCCAGCAGGGGGCTTGTAAGGTTACACATTCTCTACCGGGTCACACGTGCAGTACACCTTCTGGAAGCCAACATGGGCCTTGGCCACCTTGTCCGAACAATAGCCTGGTCTTTAAGTTCCAACTGTTCCTAGTAGAAGGGAAACATTTCACCCGTCCATCCCCTGCCCCATGTCCAAGAGCCAGCCTTTGGGGCCTTCACTTGAGCTCTTGGGTTTGAGTGAGGCCAACCTTTCAGCCCTAGGGATGGCGTAGAATCTGTGTTTATCTCTATCTCTAGATAAGGAAATGGAAACTTATCTCTAGAAGGAAATGGAAACCCACTCCAGTATCCTTGCCTGGAGAATCCCATGGACAGAGGAACCTGGTAGGCTATAGTCTATGGGGTTGCAAAAAGTCAGGCATGACTGAGTGTCTAAACAACAACAACAACAGTAAGTCCCCTACATATGAATCTTCAAGTTGCAGACTTTCAAAAAATGGAAACATGCATGCTAGCCCCTGTATGCCAGCTGTTGTACTGTTCAGTTCAGTTTAGTCGCTGAGTCGTGTCTGACTCTTTGTGACCCCATGAATCACAGCACGCCAGGCCTCCCTGTCCATCACCAACTCCTGGAGTTCACTCAGACTCGCGTCCATCGAGTCTGTGATGCCATCCAGCCATCTCATCTTCTGTCATCCCCTTCTCCTCCTGCCCCCAATCCCTCCCAGCATCAGAGTCTTTTCCAATGAGTCAACTCTTTGCATGAGGTGGCCAAAGTACTGGAGCTTCAGCCTTAGCATCATTCCTTCCAAAGAAATCCCAGGACTGATCTCCTTCAGAATGGACTGGTTGGATCTCCTTGCAGTCCAAGGGCCTCTCAAGAGTCTTCTCCAACACCACAGTTCAAAAGCATCAATTCTTCGGCGCTCAGCCTTCTTCACAGTCCAACTCTCACATCCATACATGACCACAGGAAAAACCATAGCCTTGACTAGACGAACCTTAGTCGGCAAAGAAATGTCTCTGCTTTTGAATATACTATCTAGATTGCTCATCACTTTCCTTCCAAGGAGTAAGAGTCCTTTAATTTCATGGCTGCAGTCACCATCTGCAGTGATTTTAGAGCCCCTGTATGCCAGCTGTTGTACTGTACTACTGTATTTTTCAAGGTACTGCACTATAAGATTAAATATATCTTCCTTTTTTTTTTTGGTTTGTTTTTCATGTATGTA
Source organism: Aepyceros melampus (assembly GCA_006408695.1). Lineage (NCBI taxonomy): Eukaryota > Metazoa > Chordata > Mammalia > Artiodactyla > Bovidae > Aepyceros > Aepyceros melampus. The sequence continues at coordinate 92,656 of SJXQ01003025.1, read as the reverse complement.
TTGTTAGTATGAAAAGTATTATAAACCTATGTTAGTTCAGTAACTAGGCTCAACTAAGTCCAGCTGGACTTACGAACAACTGGACTTATGAAGCTAGCCTTGGAATGGAACTCATATACAAACAAATGCCAGGGACTTACTGTACTTCAGCTTTCTTGCTTTATTCTTTACACCTTCAGCACGCACACTTTCAGTTCTTTGCATTGAATCCTGTCCGTGAAATGCCTAGTCTGGTTTCCTGACCAGAATCCCAGCTGATACATTAAAGAAAGGAAAATCAACAAGACAAAGCAGGTTGTGCTAAACACTAGGAAGAGCATGAGACAGGGTAATAATGAAATAGAAAATAAAAAGTAGTGTGGAGGCAGTAGGGGGTAGGGGCTATTTTCAACGGGCAGGGCTTTCTGAGGAGGTGATGTTTGAGTTGACAAATGAGAAGGAGCCAGACCTAGGGAGTGAGTATTCCAGGTGGGATCAGGGTCTCTGGGGCTTGTGGGCTGTGACAGCCCCTCAGTGGAAGCCTGCCCTAGTGGGGGATGATTGAGGGAGTGGCAGCTAAGAGAAGAGATGGCTTAGTTTGTGGCCCCAGCTCGGAGGATTTAGCCCTGGGAGCCTGACATTTGGTTTAAGCATCTGCTTGGAAACGGAGTCCCATCTCTCTTCTTCCCGCCCCACCCTCCCTGGGGGAGGGAAGCCTCTGCGCGTGGCTCCCACTCCTCAGACGTGCTGGTCTCGCCGCGGCCAGTAGAGGGCAGTGGTTGCTGAGGTGCGCGCAAGCTGGCGGCCGACCTTTCGCCTCGTGTTAACTTGGGCGGTCAGCTTTCCCAGGGAACCGGGTTGGGTCACTTCCCTTACCTTCTCTAATCCCCAGTGCCCCCAAACAGATCTCTGAGCCCTGGCCTCTCCTTGGAGGCGTTGGGAGTAGGGGAGGGAGACGCAGGTGAGGCTGGGCAGATGTGCAGACCCTTGCCTAACCGTTCCTGGCCGAGTTCCAGTTCCAGTGGGCTAAGGGAAAGGCTCTCACAATTAGCATATTTGCTATTGTTACAGGAAAGGGGGAACTCTTTCCCGGCCCTAGAGTCAGCTCTCGTCTAACACTAGAAATGAACTGTCCAAGGAGACACACAGGAGCTGACACAGCAAGAGAATTTATTGGGAAGGGTCGCTGGCCAGGATGGGGAGGAGGGTAAGGGAAACCCAGAGGACTGCTCTGCCATGTGGCTCGAAGTCTCTGGTTTTATGGTGATTGGATTATTTTCCAGGTTGCCTTTCACCAATCATTGTGACTCAGGATCCTTCCTGGTGGCCCATACATCGCTCAGCCAAGATAGGTTCCAGTGAGAAGGATTCTGGGAGAACATGTGGACTGGAGTCTCTCCTGTCTCCTCTTGACCTTTCCCAAATTCTTCTGGTCTGTGGTGGATTGTTAATTCTGTGTTCCTTACCAAGATCTTTGGTAGTAAAATAACTCATACCAATGGTTATTGTGGTGCCTGGCCAGGGTGGGCAGTGTCATATTTCCCCTAACACTATTATTTTTATTTTAAAGCATTTAGCATGTGTCAGGCACCGTTCTTTTATCATGCGTCATCTCTTTAAAACTTCACACCAGATTTATGAGGCAGGTACTCAGTCTCCCAGAGGTTGCCCAAGATCACACAGCAAGAACTAGGATTTGCTCTACTCGTCACGTCTCAATTCCTCTCCTGCTGCCTTCAAGGAGGGCGTCTTGCCCAGGGAATTGAGATGAGTAGGGAAGGGATGAGCAGAAGGGGATCATCAAGCGGCTGACCTGCTGGAGCACTCATCTGCTCCATTATTCAGCAGATGAAGAATCAGCTCCAGAGAAGGGACAGTGCCTTGCCAAGGTCCCACAGAGATCACATGGTTGGCCACAAGAGAGGGAACTTGGGCACTACAGGGCACCATGAGTTGGATCCTGGGCAGAAGCCAAAATTCCCTGGAGGGCAAGGACCCCTCTATACCCCTTTATACCCCACTCTTCCCTGCTGTCCCCAGTACAGGGGCAGCACATAGCAGATGCTCATAAAGTCCTCCACAGTGAGTCAGTCTTGCATCCCTCAGTAGCTGTAGTCATCTGCCATTCAGGACTTCATTCATTACTTGGCATTTAGCAAGCTCTGACTGAGTGCTGGGCACCCAAGCACAGTGCCTGCACCTGTTGGCTTATCTCCTGGTTACAGGGGGTTACTGCGGGCTACAGGGGTTACCCCCCATTACGACTTGTGCACCCGTGGTTTTCCTCATTCCTCTGCTCAGCCTGGCACTTACGGCCTGCTCTCTGCCCTGGCCAGAGGCTGAGCAATCTGCTCCACTCCCTCCCCCAGACCATTTCCACTTCCTTCTTCTTTGCCAGCCCAGACACTCCCTCCTCCAGGAAGCCCTTTTTGACTAAGTCCCCCAGCTGCTCGACAGACCCCAGTGCTGAGATCTTGAGCTTTGCCTGGGTAAATTTGGTTCTATCTGTCTCTGTTTCTGTGTGAGGTACTTCCTGCCTCCCCTCCACCATCAGGCTCTGGAGTTTCCCAAACATAGGGACTACCTTCCTTCCAGCTGTTTTTCCTCAGGTCTCAATAGACCAGAAAAGGCAGGAGGGGAGGTCATGCTGCCAACTTTTAGCACACAGAGCCTGCCTTGGGCTCTGGACCCCAGAGCCTCTTAGAGGAAGAATTCTCTGGAATCAGCAGGGCACTCACTTGACAGTCCTGGCCTGAGACCGCAGAGCCCTAATCTTTCATGCTGAGCCTGGGGACTCAGGCTCGGCTCCAGCTGTTGGGTACCCACTCAGCCCCAGCACCCTTTGAGTTTGAAGGTGGGGACCTTCAGTATCTTCACCAAGTCCCAGCCTTGGCTGTTTTATGTCCCTGTGGCAGGCAGTCTAGAGGTGAAAAATGGTTCCAGTGAACCAACGTGCTTTCTTTTACCTGCTGGGTGACCAGAGTTACAGTGCTTGGCCTCTCTGGGCTTCTGCTAATGATACCTGTCCTGCTCATCTCACCAGTGTTTGAGAGGACTAGAGATCAAGAAGAAAGAGCCAAGCCCACGTAGGGGCTTGTTTTTGTTGTTGTACTCAGAACAGGGGTGGTGCCCTTGGCCAGGTGTTCACTGATTCACTCCAGAGGCAGGAGTGGGAAGGAGAAGGACGAAGCTCTCACGAGGAAGGGGAATCTGGCTCCAGACTTCCTGACAACTAGTCAGGATCTGCCAGTAGGAAAAGGGCAGGAGAGTTTCTTGTTTGGATAGGGAGGTCACAGTTTCTCTCCCTCCCTCCCTTCCCTCCCTCCCTCCATTGCTTCCTTCCTTCCTCTCTCCCTCTCCACACCCTCTGCCTTCATTCTCTCTCTCTCCTTCTCCTCTCTCTTCGCAGAGTTACAGTGCTCCTTCAACAGGCCAGGCATTGCATTGACACCTGGGACACAGAGGCCAAGGAGATGTGCCTTCGCCTTCATGGGACTTTTAGACTAGGAGGCTCGAGCTGGGAGGTACACCGTTCATTTACTCTTTCCTTAATTTTACTTTGACTGAAAACTTGCTATGGTCGGGGCACTGTGCAAAGCCCTTCGGAGGTAATGGGATACAGTCCCTGCCCGCAAGGAGTTTAGAGGATAAAAGGCACACAAAGAGGCAAGGGGGCTTCCCTGGTGGCTCAGAGGTTAAAGCGTCTGCCTCCAATGCGGGAGACCCGGGTTCGATCCCTGGGTCAGGAAGATCCCCTGGAGAAGGAAATGGCAGTCCACTCCAGTATTCTTGCCTGGAGAATCCCATGGACAGAGAAGCCTAGTAGGTACAGTCCATGAGGTCGCAAAGAGTCGGACACGACTGAACGACTTCACCATCAAAGAGTCAAGGAAGCACTGCTAAAGTAGAGGATTAGGGAGGCTAGGATCCAGAGATAAATTCTGCTGGATTTAAGTTTGTATCCATAAATGTTTGTGAGATGAGTGACCCTTATGTGCAGAGCTTTCTTAACAGCTTAACAGTCAAAGAATAAAATTGTTTTAACTAAAGGCTAATAAATAATGCTACATGTGAAGCAGTCAAAATAGTACATAAAAGGAAAGTTATGGTCTTTAAAGAATCTTATATTGAAAAAAAAGAAAGATGGAAAGTTAAAACATTTAACTCAAGAAGTTGAAAGATGATAATTCAAAGAAAGCAAAGGAATATAAATAATAGGTTTTCAAAATGTAATATTTATTATGAATTCAGTGTCAGAAATTCAAATTAGTGTTCAGAAATTCATAATTCAGGAGTTAATAGAATAGAAAATAAAGATAATATAAATAGAGAGCTGGGCTCGGTTCCAGGACCTTCCTGCATAGGAATGGGGTTTGTCCATCATTTCTTCTGAGTTTTGAGAGCAGAGCCCATCTCTTAGCGGCCCAGGAGAATGCATAAACCCTGAGTTGAAGTCTCTAGTCTTTTAGCCCTGGGGCATGGCTATGCTGTACTCTGAAAGAACTAGCTCCAGGCCTGATTTTAGTTTCCCAACTAGTCTGTTAATATCTGTTAATAAATAGTCCATAATATCTGCTGTAATAACAATAACGACATCACCAGTAATCCTTTATTCTTGTTGAGCTGTTACAGTTCAGAGTCCTGAAGCAAGATGTGCTACTCTTGGTAGGAATGAGCCCAGCTAGCTTGTCAGATCCCCAAACATCCTTTTAGGTAAATAGGGAAGCTGTGTGTTCCATTTTACAGATGGGGAAACTGAGGTTCCACTTGTCTCATTCCAGTGAGTGGGTGAGCCAGGACACAAATGCTTCAAAGGCCTTACTTCACCCCCCAAATTCCTGTCCTTGAGACACCTCTTCTTCCTGTTCCAATTCCTGAATTCCCTAAGCAAGCCCCTCTCTTCTCTGCCTGTTGCACTTGGAGAGAAAGTCCAGACAGCTACCTTGAGCAGAGAGCGCCTCTCTTGACCTGATAGTGAGTTTCTCCAGGTGGAAGGGTGGGGAGCACTTGTAGGTGTTTTACTGCAGGGCTGGGCTTGGAGAAGGCCTTTGATCCTTGTTTGCTGATCTAGAATTTGATTTCGCAGGATTAGGCCTGTACCTATCAGAATATATTCTGGGCTGTGCCAACCCACACAATCGGGCAGAAGGGCTTCAGAGGGAATCTGCCACCACGTGGGGAATGCCCCATGTCTGTGCTTGCTGAGGTTGTCACATGGTTCCTGGGCATACTGGGAGGTACTGGGACGTAGGTCAATACTGGTATAGCCTCCTTGTAGGATGGCAGGGCAGGAGAACTTTTCCATGGCCAAGTTGCACTGGTCTGAAGGTATAACTAGGTCCTTGGACTCCCTCCCAGTACTTTGGCCACCTTATGCGAAGAGTTGACTCATTGGAAAAGACCCTGATGCTGGGAGGGATTGGGGGCAGGAGGAGAAGGGGACGACCGAGGATGAGATGGCTGGATGGCATCACGGACTCAATGGACGTGAGTCTGAGTGAACTCTGGGAGTTGGTGATGGACAGGGAGGCCTGGTGAGCTGCGATTCATGGGGTCGCAAAGAGTCGGACACGACTGAGCGACTGAACTGAAATGAACTGAACTGGACTCCCTTTCCCATAACTGGAGGATTTCCAAAGTCCTGTGGTTAACCTGTTTGACCAATGATTGACCAATCCTGAGAGGGGATATAAAAGCAGACAGACACACAGCTCTATCCATGAACAATCTCAGCACTTTATTTCATCCCTTTGCAGGGAGAAGGGGGCACTACCCCCAAGAAATCAGCCAGTCGGGTGGGTTGGCTAGAACATGTGCTATCTCTCCAGGTAGTATAATATATAGCATTGATTATGCAGAAACAGGAAGGGAAGCAATAACTTAAAAGCTATATAAGTTATGAAAAAATAATATATATACTTTTAATATTGTATATCCCCATTGAGGATTTGCTCCCATGGAAACCAATAAATAGGTGGAGAAAAAGCAGCAAACAGCACCCTTTTGAAACTTGAGGGATAAGTATATGTCTGAGTTCTCTCAAGCCTGAGCGTCAGTAGCCCTTCAGCGCCCCCAACAGGCCTGGAGGACCTTCTGACCTAGAAGGGGCCCAGGCCTTGGGCCACCCTGTCCTGGAAAATGAGATGAATGAATCAAAGATTGGGTCCCGTAGAGGAGGTGAGGTGAGGGGGAGGTAGGGAGAAGAAAGGGAGGAAGAGAAGGTGGCTTACAGGTGGGAAGGTGGAGCTGCCGATTCCCTGTAAGGCCCTGAAGGCGAGAGCCAAGAGAATGAAAGAGGAGCGTTCCTCTAAGCCCCAAACCTTCTTGTTGGACCGCTGCTGCAGAATTTCTCTTTAGTTAGTCATTGGGGCCCCCAACCTGACCTCAAGGGCTCAGAAGTTCCCAGACCTGAGTGGACAGTGCCTTCTTCATGACCCTGCTGGCAGCAGAGGGGCAGGCGTGGAGGAGGAAGACGGGAAGGACCTCTGATCCACATGTGTGGGTGCAGGGGAGGGGAGGGCCAGGCTGCTTGGCCTGATGGAGGGAATGGAGACCCTCAGGAGTGGGACTCATGGGAAATGGGCCTGGGGTTTCATGGCAGGGGTGGCAAGAGGAGTCTCCAGGGCCTGGTGCATACCCAAGCCAGGTTTCAGGCTGGGAAGCATCTGGATGGGAGGCAGAGAGCTCAGACCCCAGGCAAGGTGGTGAACCCCAGGATGACAGAAAGGAGAAAGGAAGGTCCAGTTCCCCTGCCTGGTCTTCCTCACTTCCCACTTCCCCCATCAGGGAGTTTGTCATGGCAAGAAAAGCTTCTAGAAAAGGTGCTTGGGAGCTGGCTGGACAGCTGTCCAGGTCTGACCATGACCTGCTGGGAGGGACTCACAGGAGGAGGGGAGGGGGCATGGGTGTCTGGGCTGGTCTCAGAGTTCTGGGCTCAGGTCCCAAACACCCAGGGAGCCTCCTCCCCTCACTCCCTAATACTGTCAGGTCTCCGGGAAGCCCAGGCGGTGCAGGAAATCCAGGTGCCTCCCAGGAACTCTGGATAGTGGAGGGTGCCCACGTAGTCCCCATCAGCCCCTGGTCCGAGGCTAGCCAGGGCTAGGGGTGTGAGGACACTCACTTTGGTTCCTAGTCAGAGGCAAGGCAAGACTTGAGATGTGAGTTTAGGGCAAGGGTTGGGCAAAGGGTCAAAGGCAGCTTGGTTAGAGCCCCCTGTTGTGCGAGAAGCAAGGAGGTGGAGGCAAAACCCCAATCCAATTTACCCAGGCAGGAAGACCTCTGGCCAGATATTGGAAGGGTGGACTGTGAGATACTGATATGGAGCCGAGTGACTTTGAGTAACTGGTGACAGTCCTGTCCCATTCTCGCAAAAAAAGCAGTCACTGTTTTCAACCCTCTTCTCCATTCAGGGTCAGGTTTGCCTCCCTTCCCAACCTAGAGGCTCCAAGCTGCTTTCTGGAGTCTAGCTTTATGTCCTTGCTGCTGCAGGGGAGTGGCCTGGGGCTCCTGGGGTATGGACAGCGGCCTTACTCTGAGACCTCTGACTCCTGCGAGAGGAACTTTTCTGACATTTCGGTGATTTTGATCACAGGGCCTTTCTTGTTCTTCTTTTTCCGAGAGGGAGCTCTTGAGAGGCTGGACTTGGAGACAGCTACAGGGAACATAACGGGTGGGGCAGGGTAGGGGCTGGAGGTTTGGGAGGCATTTAATATCATGCCTTTAGGGCCATGATCCCCCCTCCCCACTGTCCCCCTCCCACATGGGTTTTTGGGGCAAGCAGGCTCACCAGTTCTGCATCTGGCCTGCACAGCGCTGACCACAGTGGCTGAGGGCATGTCCATCCTGTGGGAGGAAGAGATGGTGGGATGTGAAGGGAAACTGTGGCTCAGCTCCCCTGGGATCAGAGGCCTGGGGATTGGCAGGCAGAGGCCAATTCTTGGCTGTCCCTCCCAGCTCTGGGCTGCCCTGCTGTGTTGACTTTGGCTAGCCAGCTCTGTCCCCTCTCCCTTGCATGAATGGCTATCATTTGCTGACCACTGATTGGTGGCAGGTATCTGCACACGGGATTGTATGCACAGGTGAGGCATGCTTATCATCAGTCCATTCTCCTAATAGGAAAACTGAGAATTGAGTAAATTGGACTGAAGTTCCAGTTTGTAAGTGGCTGAGCCAGGACATGAACCCAGGCCTGCCAGGCTCACAGTATCACGCTGCGGGGTGAGGGGGTGGGTGGTACTGGCTTCCAGTCCTCCCCTCTCCCAGGCCCACCCGGCTGCCCTGCTCCTCACCGGCATTCCTCGCCCTCCATCAGCTTGCGGTAGGTGGCGATCTCGATGTCCAGGGCCAGCTTGGTGTTCATGAGCTCCTGGTATTCGCGCAGCTGCCGTGCCATGTCCTTCTTGGCCTGCTGCAGAGCGTCCTCCAGCTGAGCTAACTTGGCCTTGGCATCCTGAAAGGCCAGCTCACCCTGTTCCTCGGCCACCTTGATATTCTCCTCCAGTTTCAGGCACTGAAAGTTTGGGAGGACAGAGAGAAAGAGGGGTCAGTGAGCAAGGAGGGAGGGAGAGAGCGGGTCAGGGCCAGGAGCCCGCCTCTGTCCTTGGTGGGAGTGTGCATCGGGATGACTCGGCACGGTGTTCCTGGGCATGGTAATGGAGTGCATCGCAGCAAGAGGCCATTCAGTTAGCCCTAAGGAGACACTTTCCCAAGGCTACCAAATATGGCAGGGCTCCACAGGAGCCTGTCCCAGCTGTCCTTCCAGGACGGCACTTCTCTAAAGGCTCGTCCTGTCTGGAAGATGGGGCTTATGCTTCCCTTTGCTTCTCTCCATAGCGTTGGTAGGAGAGCTGGGGGAGGGCGGTGGGCTCTGGGTGTGTGTGTAGGGGACCCTCCAATGTTCCAACAGCCCTGGCCAGTTTATGGAGCACTTTTACTGGCCAAACTCATGTGGTCCTCAGAGCTGTCTATGGACAGATGAGGAAATTGAGGCACAGGGATGCTAAGTGACCCGTCCAGGGTCACAAAGACAGGGCTCACGCTGACACAGCCTGTGTGAGCGCATGTGTGTGTGTGTGTGTGAAGGGTATGAGAGGGCATGTGTCCCGCACTCTGCCCTGCTGCAGCCCGGGTGGGTCCTCCGGACACTCACATGGCTCTTGATGGAGAGGATCTGCGATCGGAGCTTCTGGATGCGAACGTTGAGGTCAGCGATCTCAGTGCGGCTGCTCTGGAGGCTGTTTCCAAACTCGGCTGAGCAGGCAGCCCGTTCCTCCAGCTGGAGGCCGGGGAGGGGGTGGCGTCAGGGGAGCTCACTGTGTCCCCCCAGGACCCCCGGCCCCTCCTTCTTCCTCACCCTTGGTTTCATCCCCTCCTCTGTGGCCCACCCAGGCCAGCGTCTCCCTCCTTCCCTGCTCCCGCCCCCACCACGTCCATCTCAGGATCCCTCTCTTGGGTGCCCTGGACTGAGCCCCATGGGCCGTGCCCACACGTGGGCTGGAGTCACTGGGTGGCAGCACTGCCATGAGCCTCTGAAGGGTGCAGACTGTGGCTTGCCCCTGTCCCCGTCACCCCTGTGACCCGGCACATCGCTGGGCTCTCACATCGTCCCTGCCTGGGAACTCACTGCTGTGGGCTCAGTCGCCCCTGTGTCTCCCCATTCATCTCTCCTGGACTCTCAGCACCCAGAGCTGCAGGCGGCCTTAGCCATCTCCGCTGCTGCCCATCTTGCCCTGGTTGCATCCCCCCAGTCTGCCTGCCAGTCCCAAACCTGGCTCCGGGAGTATGCCTCGGCCTCCTCCAGGCTGCGAGCCGCGATGGCGTCATATTGGGCCTTTACTTCCTCCACGATGCCGCTCAGGTCGATGTGGCAGCGGCTGTCCATACCCACGGTCACCGACACATCCTTCAGCTGGGCTGCCAGGTCCTTCAGCTCCTGACGGGGCACATGGGGGCTCAGGGCTGGTTGGGGGGCCCCAGACCCTCAGCCATAGTCCCCATAGTCTCTTCGTTCCCTGGTGGGTGGAGGGCAGGCTTCTCTCTGTCTCCCTGGAGAGACGATCAGAGGGTAAACGTCCCCCTGCCCTGCCTCTGCAGCAGCTTGCACTCTTGAGAAGCAGTCCCCCCAACTCTCAACTCACCACCTGTCGGTTTTCCTCTCTGATTTGGCAGGGAGGGACCCTTGGCTCTGGAGGCCTGCAAGCCTAATTTCTCTTCAGTTTCCACCATC
>SJXQ01003025.1:44381-80882 GCA_006408695.1 Aepyceros melampus | reverse complement strand
TGTTCTCATTTTACACACACACACACACACACACACACACACATATATGGGGGGGGGGTTGTTTGTGTGTGTTAGTCGCTCAGTCGTGTCTGACTCTTTGCTGCCCCATGGACTGTAGCCTTCCAGGCTCCTCTGTCCATGGAACTCTCCAGGCAAGTATACTGGAGTGGGTTGCCACGCCCTTCTCCAGGGGACCTTCCCTGGATCTCCTGCATTGCAGGTAGATTCTTTACCTCTGAGCCACTAGGGAAGCTCTATATAAAATTAAAGAAAACTAAAAAAAGACTTTTTTTGTTTGATTCAGGATCCAAACAAGGTTCATGCACCGCCGTTGGTCCATGTCTCATTCTGTAGATACCCTCTTCATCTCTCTCTCTGTCTCTTTTATTTCCCCTCTGTCTTTTTCTTATTGAAAACCTCAGATTGCTTGCCTATAGTCTGAATCTTCTGGATTGCCCTGAGTTCTGGTGTTTAGCATGCTCCTCCGGCTTCTCTATTTCCTGAAAAGGGGCAACTGGATCAGGAGGCCCGCTCAGATCCAGGTTCTGTTTTGGGCTCATGACTGCATTCCAATCTTGGTTTCTGACTCTGGGCCCCCTCCTGACCCTCATCCGTCTTTTTGCTCCAAGAAGCTGTGGCTGAACCTCTGGAGTCTAGACCTACAGAGGCTGCTACTTCTGACCTGTGGCCGTGTCCCTGTGGCTGGAGACCGCAGGGGTGGGCAGCTGCAAGGCCTGCAGAGGAAGCCCACCCCTTCCCTGTCTGCTCGCCGCCTGACCCTGCCCACTAGCATCCCTGGTGATCAGGATCGCCTCCTGGAAAAGGAAGTTTGAGCAGTGACAGGCCACCTGTCTCCATCCTGGAGCTGGTGGGACCCTGAGCTCAGTGGCCAGCTGTTCTTTAGAGGGTCTCCTGATGGAAGGTTTTGGTTGATCTTCAAATACCTCTAACAGAGATCTCTGAGCAAGAGCAGGGGAAGACCCCACCCCCTGCCGGAATGCAGACTCATGCTCCGCCTCTGCCCCTGGGGCCTCACTGGAGATTGACATTTTCCAGATGGAACTGACATCCCAGCTGGGGCTTGGCAGCAAACCAGTTTCAGAGATGCAGCTTGGGGCCTCCTCGGTCACCATGTGTTGGGGGTTGGCAGGCATGGGGGTGTTTCAGACAAAGTTCTCCAGGGACATTTCTTCCCCAGGCTTAAGGTGGCATTTGTTATGGGCAAGGAGAAGGCCAGGGCACTGTCAGAGCACAGGGCACTATTGCAGCAAAAGGATGGGTGAAATCCGGCTGATGGGGCAGCCTCAGGTCCTTTCTGGAAAGAGCCAGTGTAAGCACGAAGCAGGAAGTGGAGGGCCTGGATGATCTGCAGACCTGTTCAGACATGCTGGCCCTGCCGGGCTGCAGAGGCCATAACAATGCTGACTTGTGTGGTGTGGGATTGCCACTGTAGCGGGGTGGGGGTTGGGGGGAGCTGGAGAGGATGTGCATCTCCAAGCTGGCAAGGATCAAGTTGATCCAAGTTTAGAGCTTTTCTTAGGAGCCAGAGTCTGAGGAGGCCTCCATATGTGTGACTGTTGTCATCGTGGCCCCCCAGGTCAGGGAATATGGTGACTGAGGGGTAACAGTACCGTTCAGTAAAATGTAGTGTTTAACGGCACTGGGCTCTGAATAATGTCACCTTTTATTAGCTGGGTTAACCCTGGCCAAGTCTTTAAACTTAGCTAGCTGAGCCTCAGTTTTCTCATTTGAAAAGTGGAGATAATTATGGAATTGAAATCAGCTGGCATTTATTAAATATTCACCATGTGCTAGACACTGTTCTAAGTGCTTTAGGATATACTCGCAAAATAAATCCTCACAACGGGCCAGTGAGCTAGGTACTATTGTCCTCCCCATTTACAGATGAGGACACTGAGGCATAGAAAAATAAAGGAACCTGCCCAAGTCCATATAATCATGGAGCCAGGATTCAAATCCAAGCTGCCCCAAAGTCTGTGCTCCCTACTTTATAGGTTTATTGGAAAGATTAAATGAGATTACACTTGAGAGCACTCAGCCTGGTGCCTGGAATATAGTGGGTACTCAATAAACAACAGCTGGGAAACTATTGGTGTGATTGGAAAACGTGATGGAGCTGGGAGGAAGTGTCCAGGGCTTGAGCAGCCTGTTCCTGGAGTGGCCTCCTGGGGCACCATGAAGGCAGGCACATAGACATGCCAGGTCCTTTTGGTAGGGGTCAGTATCCCGGGAGGTGTGCTGGCTGCAGGGGCTTGTCAGCAGATTCTGTAGCTAACCTCCCTGGAACCAGAGTTTGCAAGTAGGGCAGGTGGCTTTCTGGCAGGATGCAGCCAGGCCCCAGTGCACTTGGGAGCTGGGGTGAATCCTGGAAGCTGAGGTGGGTGGGAGCCCCAGGGCACTGTCACCAGTTCTTGGAGGTGAGGGGAAGGGGTGTTGCCTAGGTGGTTGCAACGTGTAGATGAGGCCCTGAGCAGCCTATAGCCACTGGCTTCTGGGAAAGGCTTTCCGTAAATATCCTGACCTGCGTGTGTGTCTTGGGGAGAGGGGAGGGCTGTTTCCTGGGGCCCTGGGGTGGGCTATACAGTAGAGCTTTTCCGGAATCTACTCCAAAGTTGAGACTGGTGCCTGGCCCTCCCGGGGCTGCTCACATCCCACCATGTTTCTCTTTCACCCGAGGCGGCACGGCTGGCACCTTTCTTTACTTGGACCAGCTCTGTCCGACGTGGAGCTACTAGCCCTGTGAGGTCATGAGCACTGGAAATGTGGCCGGTCAGAGCTGAGATGAGCCGGAGGTGGAAAACACACACCAGATTTTGAAGACTTACAATGGGAAAACGTGTGTGAAATAGCCCATTCATTTTTTTTATAATGATTACTTGTTGAATAATCATATTTTTGATATATTGGCCTAATATAATGTATTAAAATTATTTTTTTCTGTTTCTTCACTTAAAAAAAAATGTGGCTCCTAGAAAACTTACAATTACCTATGTGGCTTGCATTATATTTCTACTAGGCAGGGCCAGCTTAGAGAACCATTGGTATGGGAGTCTTTATGGGTCAGTGTTGCCCTCTCAGCCTGCGGAGGTACCTCATGTCCCGACACCAATTTGCCACCTCACTGCCACCCAAAACAGTAATAACTGCTATTGTTATATATATATTACATATGCATTATATATAATGTGTAATAATAAAAGATTATTTTCTATATTATATACATATAATCATATTTTATTATTTTAATTAACATATTATTATATTAATATGTTAGAAATAAAACAATAAAATATGATTATATAGTATATAATATAGAAAATAATATTTTATTATTACATATCATATAATGCATTTTATATAATAATATATACTATATATGCTACATTACATACATTATGTTATATGATAGTATCAATATAATATGATAGTATCAATATAATATAGTATAAATACAATGTGATATGATATAATATAACATAATAGAATGTGTATGTAATAATTGGGTCGGGAAGATCCCCTGGAGGAGGGCCCGGCAACCAACTCCAGTATTCTTGCCGGGAGAATCCCATGGACAGAGGAGCCTAGCGGACTGCAGTCACTGGCGTCACAAAGAGTCAGACACGACTGAGTGAGCATGCACGCATATGTAATAGTGCACTCTCGCACTCACGGTGGCCCCTTCTCCACAGCAGCCCTCCAACAGCACCCTGCCTTGGTCTCCACCAAGGGCTGCCTGTCCTGCTCAGAGGAATGTCCACATCGCCTCCTGGGCCTCCGGCCCTGCGCGACCTGGTCCTTGCCCACTCTGTCTTAGCCACAGCTGCCGCCTTCTCTCCCTCCCAGGATCACATCATTCCCGCCTCAGGTGTTTCACACAGCCCTTCCTTCTGCTGAAGCCTTTTCGAGTCTCTGCTGAGTTGGATCTTCCCAGGTTGGGGCTTCACTCTCTTGGGCCTCCTCAGAGATGCACGGCCCAAGCCCCTCTGGCACTAAGGCATGGCCCAGTTTCTTTGCATACCAGCAACTTTTCCCCTCCAAAATGATCTTGTCCAGACGTGTTTATTAGCTATCACCTGTGCCCTCTTAGCTAAACTGTGCTCTCCTGAAGGCAGGACACTTGCCCGCCTGGTTCACAGCTGTGCGGTCAGTGCCTGGCACCTAGCAGGCATGCCATAAACATTTGTTAAGTGATTTACCCCATCACAGCATGATGAACCTGCCACTGTCACTCTCCCCATTTAACAGATGAGGAAAGTGAGGCACAGAGAGGAGAAATAACTTGCCCCGAGTCACAGAAATGAGGGGGAGAAAAAAAGGTAGAGTCAGGACTGGGGCCCACGGGCTGCCAAGTCCAGACGGAGCCGGCAGCCTGCTGTGGGGCGGGGCCCAGGAGCTCAGCAGGTGTGTCAGGTACCTCAGTGCGCAGGTGTACGGCTGGCTATGCCCAGCCTTCCTCAGCCACATCTCTACACCCGTAGGGCCTCCGCCTGGCCCTGGCTCCCTGAGATGCTGGCGAGCAGGATGGGCTGGAGGCCCTGAAACTGCGGCCCTGCTGACGTCTGCTGGGCGGTACCAGCCCTGGTGAGTGTGGGCAGAGGAAGCTCTCACTCACTTCCCAAGCCACTCAGTGGGCACGGTGCCCTGGTGAGCCCCCCAGGGCTTGGGCCAGCTGTGGAGGACCCTGCCGGGGACAAGAAGCATTTTGGGGTGGTCTGACTATGAGGGCTGACTCCCTAATGTTGGCAAGGGTTGGGAGGTTCTCTCTTCTGCTCCCTCCCACGGCTGCACAGAGGCCTCAGGTCCACGTGTAGCCACGAGGCCCAATCTTCCTCTCCACATGGTGAGGCCCTAAAGCCCTGGTCAGCAGCCCTTCAGGCCACCTGAGCAGATCTTTCTGGTTGCAGTGGCGACTTTGACCCCTGCTCTGCCCACCAGAGGCTTACAGCACACGGGCTGCTGTGCCCCGTCACTCTCAGTCATGGTCCTGCCTGCTTGCAGCTGAACCAAAGCATCACCCCATCAGCCTCCTCACCCCCGAGAAAATAAAGAATGTGGAGAGGAGAACACACATCCCAAAGGAAGCCCAGGAACAGATGCTGCCAAGGGCCAGAGCCCAGAATTCATCTGCTGGTGGTACTGGCTGTGGGACAGGCCTTGCTGGGCTACTGTCCCCCCAGGGACAGTGAGGACCTAGGGACAAATGAGAACGTGTCCGGAGGCTGCTCTGTCTGCATTTACTGGGACTGAGATTTTTTTTTTTTTTTTGGCCATACCACATGGCTTGTGGGATCTTAAGTTCCCTGACTAGGGACTGAACTCATGCCCCTTGCAGTGAAAGCAAGGAGACTTAACCTCTGGACCACCAGGGAAGTCTTTCCTGAGTCGTTTTTGTCTGGCAAAAGTTTGTATTGTCTGGTTACCAGAGAATCTGTCTATAAACCTTCCCTGTATGATCCCCAGATGGGAGAGGGTGCCTTGCAGGCCTATGAGAGCTAGAGCTGTGGGTATTTGCAATTTAAGCTGCAGGGATGAGAGAGAAATTAGTTCAATACGAACTACTGTTCAAAGCCTCCTGGCTCACGGCTCCCAGGCCACTTCCTGACCCTGCCCTAGATGTACCTGGGCCCCCTTCATGCCCTCAGTGCTCCCCACCACACGAAGGTGGGGCTTTCCCTGAGAGAGGCTTTGTGGGAACCTGCCATGCTCCACGAGATGAGTGACAAGGGGACACGTTGGGTTATTGACTGCAGCACAGAGGGGTTTAGGAAATTGTCGTATCTGTGGCCAGCAACAGTGAGCGCCTGCTGAAGTTTCCATGGCCCGCTGGACACCTTTGCCTCCCTTGCATCCCTTACCCGGGCACCAGTTGGCTTTTGGCTCAGTGGGACCCTGGCCCCATCTTCTCACCTGCTCATAGATGCTTTTCATCAGCTCCACAAAGCTCTGCAGGCCTTTTAACTTGGTCTCCAGTTCCGTACGTCGAAGACATTCTGTATCCAGGTCCTGGGGGTGGGAGCGGTGGTGAATGATGGGAAAAGGAATGGAGGGGTCCCAGGGGAGGGGTATGGTAAGGGGGGACTTTGCTTCCTGAATATGGTGGGGGAGATTCCCGAGGAGACCTGGCTCAGAGCCTTGGAGGAGGATGGGGAAAGGTGCTTAGCTCTGCCTGTGGTCTTGGGACTCGGCCTGTGGGGCCTTTGTTTGGGGATCCTGAGCAAAAGAGGGCAGAGGGTCCCTGAGGAAGGAACCCACAGGGTGAGCTGGGGAGGCTACCTTCTTCAGCTGGACGAAGGTGAACTCCATGTCCGTGCGCTTGGAGATCTCATCCTCATACCTGGGAGGTGGGAAGGGAGGAGAAGGGGAGCCAGGGAGACACACACACACACAGAGCCTGCTCAGCTGGATGTGGTGGACTTGGCAACGGTTTGCTTAACCCTCCTTGGGTGGGGCTTGGGGCCTCTGCAATCCCTTTGCTGCCTTGTGGCAGTTAGAAAAAAGTGGTCCCTTCCTCGAGGAGGATGCAGCCCCTCGTCTCTATGACATGTCCCCTCTCCTCCCTGATACCCTAGTGTTGGCTCTGGGGAAGCAGGCATCCTGCTTCCCATGCTTACTCCTTTCTGATGACCAGCCATTCCTCTCCCAGGGGCATCTGCCCCTATCCTGGCTCTGCTCCACATTCATCTCCTCCAGGAAGCCTCTCCTGATTGCACAGTCCCTTTGTCCTGACGTTTTGTTCCTTTATCTTTATCCCATCTCCTCCCCCCACCCCCAGAGTCTCAGTTTCAAACAAGCTGTGCCTTTTGTAGTGTCTGCTCCAAGCATCTTGCTCACACATCATCCTCTCCTAATTCCACCCTTCCCCGAAGCCCCACGCTTCTCCCCACTGCCTTGTTAGACAGCAGGACCCCATGCCATCTTCCTTCTGGAGAGAGGGCAGGAAGGGCATGGGTTTTGCAGTCAGATGGGCCCCTCATATGTTTCAAGGCAAGAAACTCCTCCCCTCCCTCGTCTATTGGGGTGTGCACGTATGCACGTGCATGGGTGCATGCTTCATGGGGGCTGAAATTCACCAGCACTCCAAAGCTGTGTTCCCTCTCTTCTCAGATGTGTCTCCTCCCTACACATGTGATGAGTGTGCCCAGCCCACCTTGTGTTCAGAATCAGGACACTGCTGGGTGGGGAGATGGGATCCCTGGATCCTTGACCTTACCCTCTGGGCCCCCAGGATGGATGTCTGCCTGCAGCATGCTTCCCATCCCAGCTCCACCTGCCCCAACCGACATGGGGATTCTGTGGCTTCCTGTTGCCTTCCCTCCTCTCTAGGGAATGCCTGAATCATTGGCAGCTCTAATTACAGCCGCTTGCCTGCCCCAGTCCCTGACCTCACAGAAGGGGCAGCATCACCCGTCACCCAAGTCAGGTAGCTGGGCCTGCCACCCCCAGGCCTTCTCTTTCACTAGCCTCCCAGAGGGACTAAGGGGAGCAGACCCCAGAGGACGAGAGCCTGCAGAGCACTCAGCTCCCTGAAATTCAGTATGTGGAGGGTCCACACTCTCCCTGGCCACTGCGGGCTTCCAGACTCTTTGAGGGTCCCTGAAGGTGCAGGCCATGGGGACAGGGTGGTGGGGTGGGTCAGGGAGTCTGATCTGTTATCTGGAGCCAAGGCAAACAAAATGCTTCTCCTGTGACCCTCAGAGCCCCCAGCCAGGGATGTTCTCTTGGTCTTGTTTCACAGATGAGGAGATGGAGGCTCAGAGAGAGGCTTGGAAGCTTGAGTCATGTGCTGGTCAAGAATGGGGTTCCAGAGCCAGACTATTTGGGCTCAAATTCTGGCCCTCTTGCTAACTAGCTGTGTGACCTTGGATAGGCTCCTTCTATGTGCCCTTGTCACAATAATGTTGATTTCATGAGGATTAAGTAAATGAACACATAAAGCATTTACAAAGGTGCGTGACACCCACTAGAGCTCTGCTATCATTATCACCATCCTCTCCAACACCAGTGCTCCTGTGCTGGCTCAGAAGGTAAAGAATCCGCCTGCAATGCAGGAGACCTGGGTTTGATCCCTGGGTTGGGAAGATCCCCTGGAGAAGGGAACGGCTACCCACTTCAGTATTCTGGCCTGGAGAATTCCACGGACAGAGGAGCCTGGTGGCTACAGTCCATGGGGTCGCAAAGAGTCGACACAACTGAACGACTTTCGCTTTCACCAACACCATGTCCCAGCTCAGCCCCTCTCCTCAGAGTTTCCAGAAAGAAACCATGGGGATCCTCACTGCAGAGGGAGTGGGCAGGTCTCCACACTCGTCACAAATGCTCAGGGCTGGGCTGACCTGAACAAGTTTCCCTCTGGGATCTGGGGGCCTCGGAAAAATTTCCTGATGAGGTCAGAGGTCTGGAGAGCTCCAAGCTGGGAAGCCCAAATTGACTGCCCCCCCCACCCCCCGCAAGCAAGCCCTGTGTCTAGGCTCTCCCTGCTTCTCTGGATAACAGAGTTCTGCCTGCCTGGGAACGGGACATTGGAGAGAGCTATTCAGTGAGAGCCCTTTGAGGTGCCAAACCTCCCCTTACCTCTCACTGCCCTTCTCAGCTTTCCCACCTCCCTTCTCATCGACTCCACTGCATTTCAATCCCAGTTCACCCCCAGACAGCTTGCACAACTGTACACAACATTGAATCACTTGCTATGTGGCCTTGGGCAAGTTGCTTCCCCTTGCTGGGCCTCTGCTTCATCCCTAGTAAATAGAGGGGTTAGCCAGCTGATCCTTGGGGTCCCTCCTACATCAGAGCTTCTAGAAGTCTCCATTCCTATAGAGGCTTATGCAATGCCATGTCCCCCATTCACTTCCAATCCCCCGCCCGTATGCTAACCGCCAGCTCCCAAACCCATTCTCAGCCCTTTTCAGCTGGTCACACCCGTACCCTCTCCACCCCCCAAACTTGTTTATTTCTAGGAGTGAAGCTGAGCTCATCGGCCTTGTGGAGGCAAAGTACACCCCTCCCTGTCAGGGCTTGGCCTGGCGTCTCCTGGCTTCTGGGGGCCCCAGGCTTTGCATAGCCAGGCTGTAGCTTTTCTGGCTCTGGCCTGCAGACCCAGAAACCCTCCAGCCTCACCTCCCTCAGTTCAGTGGGCTCCCTACTCAGAGAAGGGGAAGAGAGGCCCTGAGCCTAAACAGTAAATCAGGCAGCAGATGGAAACCAGGCAGTGGGCCAAATGAGGGGGCTGAGCAAGATTAAAACAACAAGCAGTGTTTGTACAGAACTTCCAGTTACAAAGTGCCTCCACGGATGCGATCCGGCTGCTCTCCTGGGAGCAGCTTCACACAGTAGCTTGCCAGGTGAGGGATGGGACTTTGTACTCGTGGGTGTGTGACTAAGGCCAAGCCCCCACCCTCTCTGGGCCTCTGTTTCTGTCTCCATAAAAGGAGAATCCAAGTCCCCACCCAGCTCTGCTATTCTCTGATCCTTTGCGGGCCAAGGACCTGCTAGGTATCAGTGAACTGAGTCTTGGGTTCTGGCTCACCAATGAGATTTCCCTCGTCGCCGTCAGAACAGGCAGTCTAATTCCCTGCATATTTCCCAAGGACCTGGGAGGGCAGAGTAGGGGGAGAAGTGCCCCCACCCCGGCACCAGGTCAAGGAGGGGCCCAGCCAGATCCACAGATGAGGAAACCGAGGTCCCCAGAGAGGGAAAAGCTTCCTGTGTGACCATTCCTTCTGCATGTGGTCTGAGCAGGGGACACCACGCAGAGAGGCCGCAGGCAAAGGCTGCACCACAGCCCAGGACTCCTGACAGGCTGCCTCCGCCCTCCGTCTTGGGAGGCTTTGGGCCTCACCTCAGATTGCAAGGCTTGGATCTGGCCCCAGTCCTGCAGAAGGTGGGGGCTGCTTCAACCTCACCCTGTCCTTCCTTCTCTCTGGCTGGGGGCCTCCAGCAAAGAGACCAGCCTCTCTGCTCTGGCCCAGCTTCCTTGTCTTTGAAGCCCTCATGATTGTCTGGTCAGAGAAGGTCACCTCTCCTCTGAGCTACTGAATTAACTGGTCTACCTTTCTAGACTGGCTAATTCAGTTCAGCAAACTGCTGTGTGCTGGGCATGGAGCCTTCTTGAGAGGGCAGAGGAGTGGCCATTTTTAACCTCCGGTAGACATGCCAAACTCCTGGCCTCCTCCTCACACCAGCCGTAGCTCGGTATCAACCATACCATTCCCATTCCCCACAGGAGGACACTGAAGTTTGTGTATGAAGCAACTTGCCCGAGGTCACAGAGATGGTGAGGGGTATGGGCAAGGAGTAACCCCCTCCCATGGGGCACAGCCATACCCAAGCTCAGACCCTTAACCACTAGGCTGTACTGCCTGCCAGCTGTTTGTCCCCCCAGTCTGTGTTTTCCTTGTCTCTCTAGACCCCAAGTCTGCCATCGAGGTCAGGCGTGTCTTTACCTCTAGGCAGCTGCTTCATGCGAACAAACCTCATCATTTCTGCCCCCTGTCTTCCCTTATTCCCTTTCCTTTTCAGCTCAAGAGAGACCAAAATCTCAAGCTACAGCCAAAGCAGGAGCCCGTCTATTGCTCTCGCTAGTGACACAATTTCCCATGGACTCAGGTGCAAGGGGAGGGGACGGGGCTGCGATGCCCAGAGGCCAGCAAGTGCAGCGTAGCTGTCCGCCAGCATGGGACTGCTTTGTTGTAAGGGTCCCTGCTTGGGGTGTAGCTGTAGATCACTGCCTTGTCTTCCCAGTATCTTGAATACCGCTAACACATTGCAGCTCTTTACTAAGTAAGTATGGACTAAAGACTGGTTTTTCAAAGAAGTTTTCTCTTTTCCTAGCCTGGGCCCCTGGACCCTGCCCCCAAGCGTGAAGGTTGGTCCCCACCCTCGACCCTCATAGGGCGCCCGTACCTGATCCGGAACTCTTCCACCTTCTCCAGCACCTGCAGCAGGTTGGCCTCGAGCTGGCCCCGCTCCTTGCTCACTTTGCGCAGCTCCTCCTGCAGCCGGCCTTGGTACTCCTCGTAGAGGCGCCCAAGGTCAAAGGTGGCCGAGTCCTGGCTCTGCAGGAAGTGCCAGCGGGTCTCCAGCAGCTGGTTGCGCTGCTCCAGGGCTTGCACCTGGGAGAGCAGGAGGGTGGCGGTGAGAGGGCCAGGTGTGGCCCAGCCAGTGCCACCCACCCCGCCGGGGGCCTCCATGGGACATGGCAGCTCATCTACTCAAGAGGCACCCGCTGGGGCCCTCACTCAGCACCTTCAGGTGGCATTTCCAATTACTGATTGTTTAACTGCAGATGGTGCGATAACGGGGGGAATCCAAGAATCCCAGAGAAGCACAGCCAATTAGCCAAGGTTACCTACAGGAGGGGCAGGACCAGCGAGATGAGGGAAAAGGGACCAAGCTATGAATGTGCCCACATATGACAGGTTCTCCAGGCTGCCTGGGGCTTGGGTGGGAGACCCCAGGGAACATGGGATGTCAAGGGGCCTGTCTGCCGCCCACCTCGACAAGCCTGGTCTCATCTAGCTTTGGAAACAGCAGGGTAGGGCCTGGTTAGTTCTTAAATGCTAATCCTCCTAACATCCCTGGACTTGAGGTCTGTCCAAGCCTCAGTTTCCCCAGCTGGAAGTCAGGGATGATGTCACTTGCTCTGCCCGGCTGCAGAGAGAAAAACCTGGGGAGGTGCTTTAGAGCAACAAATAGCAAATGCTCCTGTAGTCCCTGCTGTGCACAAGGCCTTGTTCTATGAGCTGGACATCTCTAACTCAAACCCCCAAACAACTCGCTGGGGAAGGCATTGGTGTCAGCTGCACTCTACAGATGACAGGGCACAGGGAGGGGAAATTACCCTCCCAAGGTCACACAGTTAGCAAGCAGGTCTAGGGGTGGAATGCAAGCACTCTGAGGTTTAGAATCTTTGAGCCACTGCCCTACAGGCCTCTGGTCTGCTGCAAGTTCTCTGCGGGCCCAGTTGCCCTTGCTGGGCTGGCTTCTGCCTCTAGCTGGGGCCGGACTTGCCTGAGGACAAAGCCTGGGAGGGCTCTGGGCCCAGGGCTCCTCTGGAACTCTGAACCCTTCACACCCTCCTACTCAGACTTCTGCAGGGATTTGCACAGCTCCCACCCCAGCCATCAGCCAGCAGGTGGGCAGAGTCCCTCTTGGGTCCTCTTATTCCCTCCGTTCAGTTCAGCCCAACAGAGCTTGGGAGTCCCGCTCCCTCTCCTGCACCCTGCCTGTCCTCTCCAGGCCCAGCTGGCATCATTCTCCTTCCTACCATCCCAGACCCCGCTCCATGTGCTCCCAGCCCCGCTGTAGGAAGCCTCCCTTCTACCCTCCAACATCTGACCCTTGGTGTATCTGCTTCTCGTTTGTCATCTACCACCCTCAACGTCAGACTGAGAGCCATCTGCATGCCTTTTCGGATGTGGCTAGGGCCACTGAGGCAAGATGGGTGGCTGGGGCTGGGCTCCTGAATGGGGCAGCCTGTGGTCATGACAGCATTGTGACAACCAGCCCAATGATGTTCCCTACGACCACAGGGAGTAGTCGAAATTTCTTCCTATCCACTGCTGGCACCAGCTCCCAGAATCACAGCCCGAAGGAGCCAGAACCACATACAGGAGCCTTTTGGATCGGCTGGTCTATACTCTTCATTTATCAAGGAGGAGATGGGGACCCAGGGCAGTCAGATGACTTGTCCAGGCTCACACAGCAGCTCCGGGGCCCAGCTTCTCGACAGGCCCATCTGATGGCGGCCGCCTAGTCTGGACCGTCGTGTTCCCGTTCCTCGTGAACCTGGGTGCAAGGTGGGCTCTCGCCCTCTCTGTGTGCCCTGCCCACATGCCCGGGTTTCCCTGAGATCTCTGATGCCCTGGGGGAGGCCCCTTGGACACTTGCAGGAGACGACATCTATGGGAACACCAGACAATGGCATTTGTGGATTGCCATTCCCCTCCTTAACTCCCATTTGTACTGGTAAATTCTGCTTGAAGCCGACTTTAAGCCAACAGTGCGCTGTCGTCGCAGCCAAACAGGTTCAGTAGGGATGCGGTCAAGAGGGTTTCGGTCCTACTTGAGTGTGTGAGGGACTGCTGGGGTGGTGGGAGGTTTCTGCTCACTCCACCTGCCCTGTGTTTTGACAAGTAGGAGCCCTGTGTTTATATTGAGGGTAGGGTGAGACAAGAGATGTGAGGCTCCCTCCTCCACCCATAAGCAACACCAAACTCTTTAGGCCAGGAAGTCCTCCCCATGGTCTTATTTCGATACCCTATGCTTCATACTTGCCTGCTGGGAGACGGTATGGTATGCCTTTGGCCAGCCAGTCTACTCAGAGGGCAGTTTTGGTTGCAGGGTATTTAGGGAAGCCTCCTCTCCCTACTTGGGGGAGTTGCTTGTTGTCTCAGTGGGTGGGGATGGGAACTCATCCCCCACCTAGAACCTTCCATGCTGAAAGGCTCCTCCCTCTGGGAACAAAGGCGAGGGAGGGCCGGAAATCCCAGTACCCTGTGAGGTGCCAGCTTCACTTCTTTCAACCTGTCAAGGCTGCCAAGCACTCCCCTCTCATTCCTCTTTCTGTCTCTCCTGGCTGACCCCCTGCCCTTCAATCTAGGCAGCAGCTCTAGGAGCAGCCTAGGGGAGCAAGCCCCTGGTCTACCTGCTTCCCATTTTACAGAAGAGGAAACTGAGGCTCAGTAGCACAGAACTTACTGTGGCCCAACTCCAGGGTCGTGGGCCTTCTGGCTCAAAAGCAGGCCCAGAAGAGGGTGGAGAGAGATGTGCTTTCTGCTGGGGGGAGCTGAGCCGGCTGGGCTGGGCTGGGGCCCTCCTGAGGAGGGAGGCTGGCTGTCTGGGGGCTGCATGTGCCAAGCCGTGGGCCCACAGCCCAGGCTGGTGAGTGCGCAGAGTGGCGCCTCTGGCGCTTGCAGGTCCTGTTCCTCAGGAAGGGGTGGTGTCAGACCCCCTGCCTCCGGCCCCGGCCTGGCTTTGCCCAGGAGCCTCAAGTTTTCTCCATGAGGAAAGGCTGTTTTGTGCTTTCCTGCGGGCAGGCAGGGGGGAGGCCCCTGGGGCTTCCAGAGGCTACACAGGTCAAGGGAAGACACTGTGCCCACCCCTCTAGGTCCCTTCCCTACAGCCTCCTTAGGCGCTCTGGCAATGCTTCCTCCTGCCCCATCTCCACCCCCTCTGGCGTCTGCAGCTGAGGGCCCAGCCTGCAGCCTCTGCCGTGGTCAGCATGGCCCTCGCGCTGCCCCTTGGCCTCCTTTCCTGCTGCTGCTTCTGCTCCTCCTCCTTCATGGCTGCACTGTACTAGTCTCTTGACTGGCATGAAGTCAAGGCTATCCTCAGAGCAGGAGCAGAGCAGGGAGTTGGAATCTGAAGCACAGAGAGGGTAAGTGGCTTTCCCAAGGAAACACAGCCTGCAAGTGAAAGAATTGTCACTGCTCCAGGGCCCCTTGGGGGACGCCTGTGGGGCTCCTTGCCAACCTTTCTCCTCTTCCTCCTGCTCTTCCTCAATGATCTCTGATTTCTCTGGGTGCCTCAGAGGGCCCGGGATGGAGGGCCACCCTGCCAATGTCTTCTCTTTGCCTAGAACCCTACCCTTACACTGGTGATGGCATCTCACCCTGGGCTCCTGCAGCTTTTTCCAGCTCCATGCTGCACCCCTACCCATGAAGCTCCTCCACCCCACCTTCCAGCAGGGCCCTTCCCTCCTTCTTCCCAGGCTCCTTCCTGCTTGTATGCATGCTAAGTCACTTCAGTCATGTCCAACTATTCGTGGCCCTATGGACTGGGTAGCCCACCAGGCTTGTCTGCCCATGGGATTCTCCAGGCAAGAGTACTGGAGTGGGTTGCCATGCCCTCCCCAGGGGATCTTTCTGACCCAGGGATTGAACCCATGTCTCTTATGCCTCCTGCATTAGCAGGCGGGTTCTTTACCATTGGGACCACCTGGGAAGCCCTTCCTGCCTGGCAGGGACTAAATGCCCTAGGCTGGAGTTCTCTGGGCTGGATCCATGTATGGCCTTTTCAATATAACAAAGAAAATACACCTGGTACCTGGTAAGGGCTTTCTATGTGTTTTTCAGAAATGATCTCATTTGATTCTGACAAGCCCATGACACCAAGGCATACTGAGGCCCAGAGAGGTTAAATAATGTCTCTGAGATTACACAAACGTGAGAGGTGAGGCCAGGATTCAAACCCAGAAATGTGACTCCGGGTTTCACATTCTAACCTCTGCTTGCGTCCACTTGGGCCGTCATGGTCTTTTCAAGGAGGGATATGAGCGAATAACAGACTTTCTCCATAGAGTTGGTGGATCAGTGGGTCTCCTTGGATCAGAGCTCCAGTGATCAGGATCCCCAAGGGGCTGGCACCCCCAGTTCACTGTGTGCCACCACGGAGAGCACCGGTCTCCAGGCCAAGGCTTGAACTGGAGGTTGGGAAACTCGAGTTCTTCTAAAGACCTTTGAGGGCATTGCCCTGGCTCTGGGAACAGAACCCAGACCCCTCGGGCCCCTCCCTGTGCGTACACACCCCTCCTGTCCCCATGGCAGAGGCACAGGGTGATATCAGCCATGGCGTTCACGAAGAAAAGCCACCCATCGAAGCCAAATTACATAGCTCATGAAGCATTCCTTTTAAGGGATTAAGCTGTGTTTGGAGAGGAGGTGGTTCTGCAGGGACCTGCCTCCCTCAGGCAGCGGGCTCTTCTCCTAGGTGGACCGCCTGGCAGTCTGAATGCTGTGCGGCCACCGGGGGTGATGGAGGGAACACTCCACCTCAGGGGATGGTTGTCCTCCAATTGTCACTCCCCCTACACACCCCCACCTCAGGCACCCCAGGTGTGGGTGCAGGAATGCTGGTCTGGGCACTCGGATGTGGGGGCGAGGTGGGGAGAAATGACTCCCACTTCAGAGGCTTTGTGTCTCACAGACCTGAGTTCAAGTCCAGACCTTGCTGGTTGTGTGACCTTGGGCGAGGCACTTTGCCTCTGGGCTGCTCCGTCTCCCCATCGGCATGGCCGGGGAACCAGCTGCTGTGGAGTGCTGGGCAGTGGGGGCAGAATGCCAGCTGGGGCTCCAGGTCTGTTACTTCATTCCCCCTGCCCCCCTCAGTGAGCCCCCACCTAGTGGAGGACACCGACCATATGTAGAGGGACACAGAGGCAGGGAGAGCAAGGGGCAGAGAAGGACCCAGCCCGGGGCAGAAGGAGGGGCGAGTGAGAAAGCTGTAAACTGGGCAGAAAAGTAACTTCTTTCCTAAGGTTGAAGGAAATAGAAGTAAATGTGCACTCAGCACAGTTCCTGGCGCAAGGTAAGCAGTTAATCAACAGTAGCTGTTACATCTATTATTCTCAGTCAGGGTGGGAGGGAGCAGAGCCAGAGGGCTGGTCATGGGAGGTTTCTTGCAGGAGGTGAGTGAGGAGCAGGTTTGGGAGGTGGACAGGACTTCCTCGGAGCTCTTGAAGCCCCTGCCCTGGGCCAGAGCTTGACACCAGTGCCCAGACCAGAATGCCAGCCACGGCAGGGGCCCAGGAAGCGAGGTGCGAGGGACTCAGTCACTCTGCTCTGGTCGGGGCACAGAAGACTGGCTGGCCGCCTGTTTCAGACTCGCAGCACCCATCCTCCGCATTCCTAGCCCCTGAGGAACCACAGGTGTACCCCATGCAGCTCAGCTTCCTTCTGGCTGCCCCACACGCCCCCTTCCCATGTCGGCGCTTCTGACCCTGGGAGGCTGAACAGATCCAACGGCCTGAAGGTGAGCCCTGGCCGTGGAGTCTGACTGCAGCCCATGCCTCCATCAGCTGTTCCCAAGAGGGGGCCTCCTCTTGGTCACACTCCGAGCCCCCCCAGTCCCTGCCTGCGGGGAGGGTGACCCCAGGCCGTGCAGGGCGTTATTATCCAGACACCCCTCAGAGGCAGGCCATCCTGGCCTCCTTTTCTCTCCCATGTCAGGATGGCTAGGGACTTCCCCCTTCTGCTTCCCTCAGCTCAAAGCTAGGCCTCCAAGTTGGCAATGCTGGCTTCCCATTGGCTGGGCTGGGGCGGGGGTGGGGCATGATGCTGGGGGCAACTCCAGAGCTTAGCCACCTGCTGAAGCCCGACTGGCCTTAGTTTGGGGACCCCTCCCCCTACTTCTGCTCACCTTGCCAATTAAGGAGGCGAATTTATCGTTGAGGACCTTCATTTCCTCCTTCTCATTGTTCTTCTGCTGCTGGATGGCTGGGTCCACCTTGAGATCCAGGGGTACCAGCAGGCTGGGGTTCACGGTCACCTTGGGGACGGTGCCGGCTGTCCAGCAGCCTGTGAGGCTGTGGGAGCTGAAGCCCGGCCCGGGGGCCCCGCAGCTGCTCCATCCGGCGGTCCAGGCCGGGGGCTGTCTGCCGGTGTCACCTCACAGCTGCTCAGGCTGCTGAAGCCAACAACGCAGGAGCGGCAGGCCATCACCGCCCCCGGGTCCCAGAGCGCGCAGGGCGCAGGGACCGGCGAGCAAGCCTTTGCGTGGTGGCTGCGGCTTGCTCCCGTCGCAGGCAGGGCAGGCTGGGGACTGAGGAGCAGACACCTGTCGCACAGTGCTCATTAGCTCCACGAGGGCGGGACGCCTCCCCTCCCAGCCAGACCAACCTGTTAGATGATGCGGCTCCCGCCCCTCCCCCGCGGCAACATGTACCCATCTCCTCCCCGGGCAGGAATCTACCAGGCTGAGGGGGCTGCTCGTTGTCATTGGCCTCCCAACCAAGCCTGGCCTGGCTCCAGGGGAAGGGGACATGGGCTGGGTTGGGCTGGCTGGCTGGCTGTGCGTGGGGAGGTAGCCAGAGGAAGGACAGATTCAACAAGGAAGAAGAGAGAGAGAGAGAGAGAGAGAGGGCGAGAGCAATGCCTCTCACCGCAGACCTCATTGCATACCTGAAGGCTGACGTATCTAGGCTTACATACCTCTGGAAAAGATGAGGCAAGCGCAGTCCCTGGGCTCCCAAGTGCAGGGCAGCCGTCCTGGGCACCATGCCAGCCTGGCATTGGAAAATAGCACCTTGACTGTTTATTTTCTATCTGTGTTTAAGAGTCTCCTTGACTTCTCCTCTCTTCTTCTTTCTTCACCCAGCTCTCTCTTCTTCCTGCCTTTGATCTATTATTTATTAATCACCTATTACGTGCATCCCCCTGTTTTGGGGGCTGGAGAGGAAATACACGGTCAAGAGCAGTTGTCTTTGGATGAGTGAGACTTGGTTCTAGACTCAGCACTCGCCCTTGGCGTGGCCTCCAGCAGGCTCCTTGACTTCTGTCCTTTTGTGTTAAATGGGGGTGAATATACAATCCCACAGGAGATGGTAGATGCAGAGAATCTGGGAGAGGGTGGGCACCCAGCCCTTTGGGGATGGTAGCTGAACCCGAGCCCACCTTCTGGGAGCTGAGCCTGGAGGGCAGAGGGCCCTGGTCAAGTGCAGCTTGGCTCCCAGGTCTGTGAGAAGATGCCTCTTTCTCCTCCCTACCTTCCTTCCCATTTTCCGGGTCCTCTTCTCCTTTCTCCACCCTGGTTTCATCTTAAATGTGAAGTGTAAATAGTGCAGACTGATTTGCTCCCCCAGAGCCTCTGATGGGGTAGCAGAGGGGTCAGCCAGGGCCAGGGCATTCCTTTCCACCTTCCTGGATTTCCGAAGGCCCCACTCTTCCACTTCCAAGGAACTGCCTTTTCTCTGGGGCCTCTCTCTTCCTTCCTCCCTGCCCTGGATGATCTTGGCCTGGCTGGATGACTCTGTGTGCCCTCCCTGGACCTGGCACACCAGCTTGGGTGGTGGCACTACAGAAGAGAGAGGAATGTGTCTGAGAGAGACTCTGGTGTTCATGGGTGGAGAGATCTCAGGCCCCTCGGACTGAGGGAGACAGGTTGGAGATGGGAACTCTTGCCTGGGTCACATCGCCCTGTCCAGGCCCCCTGCCTCCCAGCCCAGAGCTCCGTCCTGCACAGTGGGCATTTCTGGCTCACTGAGAGGCAAGAATCTGTCCTGAAGCCACGAGTCTATCCCTAGACTGGATTCCGGGCTCTGATGCTGGGGGTGGGCTGCTGAGACCCTTCTGGATGATGGGGTCACTGCAGAGGTGTCTGGTGCCCCCACCCCTGAGACATGCTAGCCCTCCCTCCATTCAGCACCCACTTGCATGGTCCATCCAGCCTCCCTGACCTGGTATCTGAATGGTGTGCAGTTGAACTCAGCACCCTACCTGCCCCGACTTGGCCACCTCTGTGTTTTCTGCAGGGAGTGGGGAAGGCAGACAAAGGCATATGCGCTCTGCTGGTGCCAAAATAGCAGTAGACAGGTCAGGTACGCCCCCAGTACATGGATTAGCTCCCATGTCCTCATGACACCCATCCTTTGTAGAAGCTTTAATTTTCATCAGCCCTGATTAGCAAGGAGGAAACTGAGGCTTGGAGGGGTTAATAGCCTGATCTTTTGTTTGTTTGTGTGCATGCTCAGTTGTGTCTGACTCCTTGCAACCTTTGGACTGTAGCTCTCCAGGCTCCTCTGTCCATGGAATTTTTCAGGCAAGAATACTGGAGTGGGTTACCATTTCCTTCTCCAGGGAGTCTTCCTGACTGAGGGATCAAAATTGTGTCTCCAGTGTCTCCTGGACTGCAGGCAGATTGTTTGAGCTGTTGGGGAAGCCCCAAGAGCCTTGTCTTCTGACAGCAATTTATAAGTGATAGATTTGAATGCAGACAGTTGGAGTTATGGGCCCTTCCTCTTATCTTAGCCTCTAGGCCTGGTGGCTCCTGGAAAGGACAGTGGGACGGAAAAGAAAGATGTCTTCTTACCATCGGTGGCTTGATTCCGTCTCCTGTCAAAGCTGGATGCTCGATTCTCCAGAGCACCTCTGGATAACTCAAATCTGCTACTCCAAGTGTTTTGACAAGTCTCAGTTAATTGCCTAGTCCGTGGCTTTAAGGCTGGCCTTGCAGGACAGTCTCTGGGGTCCAAACGCTGGGCGCCTGCCTGGTGGGTGGCTTGGCTTCTTGGAGCCATGAAGGACGCACTAACCTGGGACACTATGGGTAGGAAGAAGGATGTGGTCCCACCTGCCGCTGCCTCTCTGACCCAGCAGTCTCCCTTAGGTGCAGTCACAGAGGTGATATTTGGCTGTCACAGCCCTGGCTGCTGAACAGGAAGAGCAGCAGAAAAGCCCCCAATGTAACTCCATGAAAGCTCCCAGCCCCATTTCCTCCCTTCCTCCTTGCCTTCGCTAGCTTCATCCATGCCTCCCTCCACTCCTGAGTTGACATCCCTGGGGTCCACTGTACAGGCCTCTGCCTCTCCATCCTCACTAAGGACCTGACATGACCCTCTTTTGGCCTTGATATGAAGCACAAACCTCCTAGGTGTTCAGGCCCCCAGGGAGCAGGAGGCCTGGCAGGGGTTGGGAGAGGAAAGATGGAGGTGGGTGAAACTTTTAGTCTCTCTGGGGATGTCTGGGTACCTGGGCAGTTTCCCAACCATTCCTGGATGTACTTATAGACAGACCAGCTTGGGGCTTCTGGTGGGGTACAAGCTTGGGTGACCCTGCTGGAGACAGTGTCTTCTGCCCCTTTGAGATTCTGGAGCCCTGTCCTGGTTGATCTTTACATGGTCCAGGAACAGAAATCTCCATTCTCCACCTTCCACCTCAAGTCTACCTCCTTTGTTCCAGTCCTCTGTAACTGGCAACAGAAGGCAATTCTGACCATTCAGGGGGCAGAGAGAAGAAGGAAGAGGGACAAGAGCTGGCCAGAGGTAAGAATGGGGGAGGCTGCATCTCCTCAAAGAATCAAGGAGGAACTTTCTTATTTTCTCTGCTTCCTCTTGCCTACTATTTCTTTCTCCAAGTCACTGCCTCCCAACTGCTGATGTATCTACTGCTCACTTCCTTCCACCTCTTCTTTCTTGCCTCCCTGTCTCCCTGTCCTCTGGGAGAGTCCTGGTCCAGGGCTCCTCCAGCTTTTGGTCTTGGGAGAGGAGAAGCACCCTGGCCCTACAACCCAGCTGGATGGTCTTGTAGGAAAGGCATCACTATGTCACAGTTTCAGGGCCTTGTCTGTGCCCTTTGCCCATTTGGCCTGAGGCCTGGCCTGTGGAATAGGCACGCCTGGGATAATGCAGGACAGCAATACATAGTTGCTGGATGAATACTCCAGTGAGCACATCCAGTCTGGCTGGGGCTCTGCAGCAGGATGTGGTTCC
The DNA here is from genome assembly GCA_006408695.1 of Aepyceros melampus. Taxonomy (NCBI): domain Eukaryota; kingdom Metazoa; phylum Chordata; class Mammalia; order Artiodactyla; family Bovidae; genus Aepyceros; species Aepyceros melampus. The sequence continues at coordinate 59,662 of SJXQ01003025.1, read as the reverse complement.
TGGGAAGAGAGACAGTGACTCCGGGCAAGGGACTCTTAGCCTCATTCCAGCACATGGTGGTAAGGCCGGGACACTCCTCCAGGAAGCTTCCCAGAGAAACCTGCACAGGCTCCTGCCCCCCTCCTCCTCTCTCGAAAATACACACCCACACCTATGCCCTCATCTGGGGCAGTGCCCTCTCTGTTTGAGCAACCCATGGCTGGCTGAAAAGAATTTCCGAAGGCCCCAGAACTGAAGACTAGGAGCTGAGAGCATATTGGGAAGGACCAAGGCCAAGAAAGAGGGTCTAACAGCAAGGATGGAGACATTAAAATGGTGCCTAGTGGTCCAGTGGTTAAGACTCTATGCTCCAGCATGGCCAAAAATTAATAAATAAATAAAAAACAAAACCACCCCAAAACAGTGTCTATGAAGCTCCTTCCATGTGCCAGGCGGGCTCTGGAGATGTGGGACAGGCACTGACCTGGGCGAAGGGGTTTGGGACAGTGAGCAAAGGCCTGAAGGAAGTGGAAGACGTGTCCAGGAAGGGGAGGGAAGGCTGTTTCAGGCAAACAGTGTAGGACAGTGATGATGACAGGTGCCATTGGGGCCAGGGTGTCAGAGGCGCTAGGAGCTCAGAGGAGCAGCAGTTCTCCCAGGAACGCCACAGTGCAGGCATCTCATCACTTGGCATAAAGCCCTTCAGTGGCTTTCTGTGGATTAGGATCTAGAAGATTCCTTGGACTGTCAAATAAGATCCTTTGCACCTGCTTCCCCTCTTCCTCTCTGTATCTCATCTCCTCATGTCCTCCTGTTCTCTGTAGCCCCTGCCCATTCCCACCCCAGCCAAATCGGGGTTTTCCTCAAACCTGCTGAGTGATGTCCCGTGTCCATGTTGGGCTCCACAGATAGGGAACATCACTGTGGACAGCTCTATTCACCAGGGCTGGTATGCAAAGAAGGCATTTGAGATGGGCCAGCAGGTGGCTGTGAACTGGGTCAGGATAGATCAGAGGGCAGCATGGGATGGGGCAGAGCTGGTTTCTGATCTGGGCTCTGCTGCTCCCTAGCTGTGTGGTTTGGGGCCAAATGCTTAGACTTTCTGGGCCTCAGTCGCTTGGAAAATTAGGTTGTACTGGATGGTGTGAATTTTTTTTTAACTCCCCCCCGCACCTCCGGTTTGATTCAACAAGTATTCCTCCCACTGTGGTCAATCCCCTTGTTATGCCAGGTACTCAGTGGTTTCCAGAATGATCCAAGGTCTTTAGCCAAGCAGTATGCTGGGAGGTCAGGCAGGTGTGGGCATTCTCTAATGAGGGCTGGCCTCTGGGGCCAGGGAGAGGTAAGCATAGGCTAATTACACTTTCTTGTCTTCAGAGCACTTAGCCCAATTTGTAATGATTTGTTGTTGGTTGTTTACTTGTACCTGCCTCCCCTGAGCAGCTCAGTGAGCCCGGGGACCATGTGATGGTTGTATTCCTTGGTGTCCCAGGGCCTGGCACATAGTAGGTTCTTGATGACTGCTTCCTTCTGGAATGACTGAAAGGCCACCTTTCCACACGGGGCACTTGTTATACGATGTTACAACACAGGACGCAACGTCAAAAGCTGCAGATGGTGTAGAGCAACAGACGCCAGGTGGGTCATGGAGCAAGTGAGGATGGGGAGACACCCCATAATCTTGAGGCTGGCTCCAGGGCCCCTGCCCCATGGGACCTGGCTGCCTCCTCTCCAGGCTGAGCTGGGCTGACTGGGGCTGGCCTGTGGTTGATGCTGGGTCCTCCGCTGGTCGGGGGGTCACGGGTCCCATCACAGGTGGACTCCCAGAGGCCTGGCCTCCGTTTCCTTTGTTCCTGCTCAGCATAGGGTGGGAACTCTGATGCCCTCCTGTCACGGCCAGGTGCTTCAGATGGGAGAGAAGATGGATGGTCCTCTTCATGAAAGAAAGAGGCAGGAGGAAGGCTCCATAAGCTGGTAGAAGCCTCATTAGGCTTAGACTTCAGTCAGGCATGTATTCGGGGCAGGGCAGGGACCAAGCCATAAGCTTCCCAGGTCTCTCTCCTTCCATGCAGGACCCAAGGATGGAACACATGGGGCCAGGACCCCTGGTCTAGGTGGAGGGTAGGCCCTGCCTTCCCTGGGAACCCCAGTCCATGGCCAGCTGTGTGGATGCGAGGCTCATGCCCATGGCATCTGGCAGGGCTGCCAGGCCTGCTTCTGGGTGGAGGGGCCAGGAAGGAGGATGGCGGCAAAGGAAAACCAGCAGGAGGGCTCCACTTCCAGTGGCCCTCACTGCCTCCTGGGAGGCGCAGCGGCAGCGCAGGCCCCGTTCCCGGGAACACCGCACCTGCTCACCTGCTTCCTCCTCCAGGAGGAAGTGCCAGGTCTCAGGAACAGGGGACTCCCCGTGGCCTGCTGCGCTCTCTCCATCCACCTGTTGTGGCTCCAACCACCACCTCCACGGGGATGGCTCCCCCCACAGCCCTCACTTCTCAGGCCTCAGATGCTCATCTTTCTTCTTCCCTTCTCCACACCCCTCCTCCCGCAGCTGCCTCTGAGCCTTCTTGCTGACCACTCAGCCAGCCCACCTGCCCCCTTCCTCCAGGAAGTCTCCCCAGATAGCCCGCTCACTTGTCTTGGTGGGGAGAGCGCTCAAGAACAGCCTCTGTGGTGGCTAGACTTTGTTTTACCCACTGTTCCATCACCACTGGCCCATACTAGATTCGCACAAAATAGTTGTTGAGTTAATACAGGGCGTGTCCTCTATTATTTAGCGCTTGTTTCTATGACTCTCTTAGGCAAGGGTCTCTTTCTTGCAGTACCCTCCCCCATTAAACAGGACCTGGGGACCCCAGTTTCCCCTCCAGCGAGTCTCCCTGCGTCTGGAATCCTGGTCACTGGGGACACTGTCTAATCTTACCCCGGCCAATTGGGCCTTCATTGAGAAAAGGCTTTCTCCACCTCTCCTGGGCACAGAGCAGGGGGCTGTGTACAAAGATCAGTAAGGCTTTCTGAGCTCTGGACTCTCTATCTGGCCTCTGCCTTCAGGCCAGCTGTCCCTTTGGTTCCAGCCTCCTCACCCTTCCATCGCTGGCACTGCACACAGCTATTTAGGAGGCGTCCACCTCCCTGGGGCTGCTTTCAGAGAGGAACAAAGAGGAACTGGAAGACCAGGGTGGCTGACAAAGGCAGGATGGGGAGGGGTAGGGCATCTTGAGATGCTCATTTGTCAGCTCAAACTGCGCCCTGAGCTTCAGCGGCTGCTTTATCTGCCCTGATAATAGACCGAAACCATGTTCTGCTCCCGGTGGAGCGACCAGTGCCCGGCCCTGTGAGCCTGCCAGAATGGCAGCAGCCCCGGGTGGTGTTGGGGCACTGTGCCAGCTGACACAGGCCGGCTGGCACTGGGAGGCTGTGGCCAGGTGGGTAGCCACCAACCCGCAGTGGGATATCCCACTATGCAGGGGTAAGGCAGGGATATCCCACTCGTCCAGCTGTCCTTAGAGCCCATATAGGGCATGAAGGAGACTCTCAGGATGAATTTTGAGGACTGATGCTTGAGTGGTGGTGGTTTATGGTTCATTTATCTTTGTATCCATAGCACCAAGCACGATGCCTGGCATACAGTAGGTGGTTGAATAATGTGCCCTTGGCACCTATTTACCAGAACCTGTCATATGTAGGCAGCTGTGTCCTCCCTCTCCATCCTTTTTTTAAAAATTTTTTTAATTTTATTTTTAACCATGCCGTGCAGCATGCAGGATCTTAGTTCCCCAACAAGGGACTGAAACTGTGCCCTCTGTAGTGGAAGCATAGAATTTTAACCACTGGGCTGCAGAGGAAGCCCCTGGCCCCACAACTGAAGATCCAATTGGCTTTATTGGTGATTCATGAATTGGACAGCATCCCCTCTAGGAACTAGAAGAGCCCTTCCTCCCTCTCCATCCTTCCATCTCTTCCCCCCAGCACCTGTTGGGGATCTCTGGATGCAGTGAGATGTGGGGTCTCCAAGGCAGCTGTCTATGAAAGGCTGATCCAAGATTGGCCTTGCCTGCTGCATCCCAGGGAGAAAGAGAGGAGGAAGTCCTTCCGTGTGTCCCCAAACTCAAATTAGTACCCAGGCTTACAAAAAGCGCTCAAACAGGTGACCTGGTTTCATGTCCCCAACACTCTCGTCAGTTGGACATCCCTGCGCCCTCGTTGTGCAGAGGTGTGGGACTGAAACTGGTCTACTGCCCCCAAATGCAGCCCCCAGCCTAGGCTTCCTCTAAGTTCTGAGGTTCTGGGGGAAGCTGGGAGGAGCTGGGGGAGGATGGGCCAGGGAGGGGTGGGGAAGGCGAGGTGGGCAGAGAACAGGGTGCAAGGCTGGACTCCCTCCCCTGCCGACCCTGGGCCTGGGCTGCTGGATGAAGCCAGACTGGCCAGTGGGGATCTGACAACCTCAGCTCCTCTCTGAGGTGCCGTGTTGCCTACTGAGTGCACAAACAGTCCTGGGAGAGATCGGAGACTAATGAGTGTTTTCCAGCGGGCGATTCCTCTATGTGGGGTTTATCTTCCCGGGTCATCGTTCTGCACTCTGCACTTAGCAGGTAATAGCAGCCTGGTCTGGGGCTCCTGCCTGCCCGCTGGCCCCAGGGCTCTACAAACAGATGGCAACCGATGCGGGAGAGAAAGGCAGGAGCAAGCAGGAGGGGCAGCCCTGCCCCGCCCCTCCCTGCTGCCCTGTCCCCGGTCACTGCACGAATGTGTGCCCACAGCCGCGCCGGGTGACGGACCAGATCTGGGGACCCTCACAGGCACCCATACCTCCTTTCTGACCTGCTGGAGCCTCCAAAGCCCCCTCACCAGCCTCTGAGGCCCCTCACCCAGCTTTCTTGTCCTCCTTTGTCCTCAGGAAGCCCAAAAGGGAGATAACAGTGCTGCTGGCCAAGGACCCTCCCACTCCCCATGTGAGGCACCGTGCTTCCTGTTCATGTGACTTTCTAAGTCCCCAGGACCATCCATCCATGTGGTAGGAGTTACTGTTAGATTACGGTTGAAGATACTGGACTCTGGGAGGTTAAAGGACTTGTCTATGGTCACCAGGTGTGGTAGATTGAATAATGGACCCCCAGAGCCTGTGAATATGTTACCTTGAATGGTCATAGACTTTGCTGACATGAATAAGTGAAGGCTCTGGAGATGGATAGATTATCCTGAATGATCAGGGTGAGCCCAGTATCATCACCAGGGTCCTTTTCATGAGGAAGAGGGTGCTGAGAGTGATACTGTGAGAGACTCCTGGTGCTTTGAAGAGGGAAAGGGACCAAGGAAGATGGGTGGTCTCCAGCAGCTGGAAAAGGTGGGGAAATGATCTTCCTCTAGGACCTTCAGAGGAAGGCAGCCCTGCTGGCACCTGGGCTTTAGACCATTGAAACACATTTTGGACTTCTGATCTCCAAACTGTAAGATAACAAAATTATGTTGTTTTAAGTCACTAAGTTCATGGTTATAGCAGAAGCAGGAAATGAATATGTCCAACTGGTAGCAGAGCTACGATCTGAAACCAGGACTCAGCTGGCCCCCTGCTCCCTCTACCTTACATGACTGATGGAACTGCCACTTTTTCCACCTCCCCACCCACACCCACATTTTCCAGACTGAAGGCTGGGTCCCACAGCTTGACAAATGAAAGCCAGTTGGTGAGGAGGAAGGAAGGAAAGATTCAAAACTGGGTAGGAGGCTAGATTTCAGGCATTCCTCTCCTCTGATCTCAGCCTCCCTTTCCTGTCTCTCTCCTACTGGGGGGTCAGGAATGCTTAGAAACATGCCTATGGTAGACCATTTCTTGGGGGTGCAGAAAACCATTTCTTGGAGTACAAGTAAGGCAAGGCTTGTCGTGGGTGCTGCTCCTTTGAAGCAGAGTGGGTGGGATGGGAAGGGGGTGTCTGAAGTCTCCTCTGGGGCCCCTGGAAGTCTGTGTGTCCATGTCAAGGGGCGATACCTGTGTGTCTGGAAACCTGGTTGTGGAAGGAACCAGGGGTCCAGCTCCTTGTGTGTGTGTCTGTGTGTGGGCATGTGAGTGGGCAGGTGTGTGAGTATGTGGGAGTATCTACTCATACTTCTGTTGTGTGATTGTGTGCTTGGGGGAGTGGGCGCCTGCTTTCTCCTTGGTGTGAGTGTGCAGGTGAGTGTGCGGGCGCTGGACTGGGGGAGGGGCGGTTTGCTGTGCCCGGCCAGCATTGCCTCACCCCCGTGACACAGTCACTAATGACTGTTTGCCATTGTCTGTGCAGCGGTGGCATCAGCACTGCACTAATGACAGTCTCCCCTGCCTAATGACCTGGCTTCTGCCCCATCATTCAGGAGCCACAGGAGCACTGGGCCCCGGGGCCCAGAGAGATGTTGATGAACTCACACATTTCCCGCTGGGGTGTCAGTGGGGGTGGGGAGAAGTGTAAATCCCACCCTCCCCCGAAGCCCTCGAGGGTGCCTGGTGTGGGCTGGGAATTTCAGCTGGCTGATGGCATTTCTGGGCGGGAAAGGTGGGCGGCTGTAACCTAGGCCCAGCACTGCTCCCGCTGCCCCTCCCCACCAGTCACCCTTGACCTCAGGTAGCCAGACCTACTTTAGCTTCCAGGGGCCCGAGTCAGCCTTCCAGTCCTTCCTCACCTCTGTAAATGAAGACAGCTTCTCTGAGCAAGCCTGTCTGTGTCTTGTCTGGGGGTGCCCCTGCAGGGAGCAGCGAAGGGGCTTGGGGCAGCCCAGGGCAAGCTACCTTCTGGTGTCCCACTAGTGAAGCCTCATTCACTGACCTGACCAAACTGTCTTTTATGATTGAAATGAAGCTAGAAGAGCCCTCTGGGATTTTCTTGGCCATCCAGTAGTTAAGACTTCGTCTTCCAATGCAGGGGATGTGAGTTTGATCCCTGGTTGGGAAGCTAAGCTCCCACATGCCTTGTGGCTAAAAAGCCAAAATGTAAAAGCAGAAGCAGTATTGTAACAAATTTGATAAAGACTTAAATGGTCCACATTAAAACAAAAAAGCTTTCTCGACTGAGAAGGAGATGCTGGGGAGGGCCTGTTGGTCCCTTTTTGTGAGCTCGCAGAAATTTGTTCATGTTCTCTCATAGCTTTGAACCTGCTCTAGCTTATTGGCTTCTCTGGTGGCTTGGAGGGTAGATACATCTGCAATGCGGGAGACCTGGGTTCAGTCCCTGAGTTGGGAAGATCCCCTGGAGAAGGCAATGGCACCCCACTCCAGTACTCTTGCCTGGAAAATCCCATGGACAGAGGAGCCTGGGAAGCTGCAGTCCATGGGGTCACAAAGAGTCTGACTGAGTGACTTCACTTCTTATCCTATTGATGTTTCCCATTCACAGGTCTGCCTCCTCCTACGGTAAGGTTATCTTGATAAGCAGGTAAACTTAGTCCTCTGCGAGCTTCAGTAGGGACTCACCAAAGGATATGCAGCTTAATGAATGCACCCTCAGGACTAGCTGTGTGATCTTGAAGTGACTTGCAGCGTCTTCCTTTGCAAAAAGAGGAACTCCTGCTTCAGCCTGGTTTACATGTATGAACTCCATCTTACTATTGTGCCCATTTTATAGGCAGAAGAATCAAGGTCCAGGGGCACTAGTCCACACAATTAGTGTAGATTCAGTCCCACATCACTCTCTTGCCACATCTTACTGCAGTGTCTGAGGGACCCCAGTGTGGACGCTGCATTAGCTCTCAGCCTGGTTCCGGAGGCCAAGGAAAAGGGAAATGATCTCGGAAGTGTTTGCAGTGCTCCAGAGCGAGAAGATTCCCTTGAGGAGGAGCTGACCTCTTCCAGATACTGCCTAGAGAGTCCTGGTTGGAAAGAACCTTATCCAGGGCCTCTCTGGCAATCAAGGCAAGAACTTGGCCATGGGGAGAAGTTGTCCATTGTTGGAAGTTTCATCTGTGACATTGCTTGATTGTCAAGAGGGAAAAATTGCAGGGAAAGAGATATAACTTAGATTTTAGAGTCTTTGTTGGCACTCTGTAAGGTCAGGGACTAATCCTCTAGCAAAGTAGGCTTAATTAACATGGGAACTCATAACTAGTGACAACGATAAGAAATATAGCTTTATGAGAACATTTGCAAAGCAACACATGAACAAGGGCAACTGAATACACGGAAGACTTTGGATCTAAGTGTGTGGGGTGGCAGAATAAGTGGCAGTAAGAGCTGGGTGGGGTTGTCTAGGGAGACCTTCCCGGAGCAGTGGGGTGTGGACCGAGTGAGGAGGGACAAGGTTATCTTTGGGGTGGGGGCAGGTAGGGAGAGCAGCGGGCACCTAGAATCCCAGAGGCATCATTATTCTGGAACTAGCCAATCCCCAGGAGCTGTGCCCCAGAGCTCTGGCTCAGGAACCTGCTACCCTTGAGCCAGGTCCTCGTCTCCAGGAAGCCTGGCTGAGTCTTGATCGGTGGCTGTTCAGGGGTCTTCTCTTGGGATGTCTGGGGAAAGAGATGAGGGAAGAGTGTGGAGCTTCTATAGAGGCTGAGGAAGGTCCTGAGAAGTGGAGATAGGATGCTAATAAGGCCTCCTATCTCCTTCTCAGGAACCAGGGCACCAATATGGAGGATGGCAGATCTGCGGTCAGTCTGTCTCCATCTTTGACTGCTTTCGGCCTGGGCTCGAGGCCCTGGAGAGAAACGTCAGATGCACAGAGCTGCTGAATGGGAGGGGCCCTTAGTCCACCCTCTTCCCATACAGAGAAGGACTGGAGGGCTAGAAGCTGGGAGGGGAGGATAGATTGTGTAGGTGGGGGAGGAGGTGGGACAAACCCAGGATTTGAGGAAGAAGTGCTGCTATGGTTTTTGAGGCGTTCCCTGGAGGGTGACCGGCACATCCCAGGCTGCCGTCCACAGTGGGAACAGCAGACATACCTCAGGCACTAGTGCTGGGCGGTGGTTGAGGAAGGAGAGGGCCAGATCTGGGGTGGTGCCCTGTGGGTGGGGTGGGCCATGAGCAGGACTGAGCGGCTGGAAGGGGCAGGCCTGGCTAGAGTTCCCTGGTTCGGGAGAGAGGGAGATATGCAGAGGGAGGCTGGCTGAGGTGAGAGCAGAATGGGAAGAAGAAAAAGCATCCTGAGGGACAGCTGTCTCCCAAGCTGGGGGCCTTACCTTTGAATCAAGAGCCAAAGGGAGCTTCTGATGGCCCGGCAGAGCTTTGACTGCAGTCCCAGGACTCAGGTGACTCTTGACTCTGAGGCCTGGGGTTTCCACCAGGTGTCCCCTCCTGAGTCCAGGAACTGCAGCCTACTGAACCAGGGCTGGGTGGAGGGGGTCTCTTGACTCCAGAGGTAGATTTCATGGTGGTTGGAGGGGAGGTAAGACACAGGAGAACCTTGGGTCTGGGGTTGACACCTCTGGGGATGCCCTGAAACTAGGACAGAAGCATCTATTTAGGGATTCATAATCACTTTTAACTGGCATTTAGATTCGCGCCTTAGTAGCCTCAGGAATGACAAAATTTGAACATCTGTCTCCCGCCAGCAAATTCTGCCTGCTTGGAAACAACAGCATCCCATTCAGGGCCATTCAACAATTTGGAACAGAGAGAAGCCAAAAGAGGTGCAAAAGGAGAGACTGATGCTCCAGAAGGAAGAAAGAGTCTCTTCTCCCCTAACCTGTTGTCGTCTGGGGGACAAGTGGGCAATGGGGGAATCTGGGAAGAGGAGCCGAGATGGGGTGTCAGCAGCCAAAGGCAGTAAACAGACGCTGGAGGGACCTCATGTCTGAGCCCTGTGGGGACGACTCTGTTGGTCCTCGCTGCCTTCCCACCTTCTTGTCCTTGGGCTCTGTGCCCAATCCATGCTGTCAGGACCTGCTCCCTGAGCCAGCGCCTGGCAAAGCCAGCTATGAGATCATGGGGTGGGGTAAGTTGGCAGGCCCCCTGATCTCCCTGTAGGAGCTGCGGCAGGTGCAATTGTGGAGCCCTGGGCCCGGCGCCTCTGTAATCTCCTTCCTGGCCTCATCCCCTTCCAGGAAGGCGGCTCCTCTTACCAACCTGTGTAGCCTCATCCAGTTTGGTCCCCAGACTCCAACAAAGGCGGAACACTGGCTCATACCATAGCATGAGGACTTGAGGCTAGACTTCCAGAAGGACGTCCTACTCAAGTGGTGAGATGGTGACATAATTAAGGACACGCATTAAACAGTCTTCACTGAGTACTTTGCACACTATCAGTCTCAAGCTCTTTGATATATCTTGAGGGTCCAGTGAGCTGGGCCAATGGAGGACCAGGTGGGTTCCCAAGGGCTCTCTCATTCCCTCATGTAGTGTTCAGTGGTGAATAAGACAGCCTTCTTCAGGGCAAGAGATGGAGGTCAAAGAGGCAGGAAAGATAAGAGGTGAGCTCATGTTCCAGAGGGTGGAAGTCAGCACGCAGAGGTGGGTGGGCCTGTTTCTGTTTGACACTTCTTGAGTCAGAAAGGAAGCAGGCGCATCAAAACTGCAGCAAGAGGGATGAGGTGAGACACCAAGGCCGCCTGACTTCCAGGGCTGTGTGTCATCGGCACGTGAAGGGCGTGCTGTCTAGGTAGGGAGAGCAGTTTGGAGGGCTCGGTCTGGAGGTCGGGGGGGGATGGCTGACCTGACCTTGGGGTCTTTGTGCAGGAGTCTGTGTGTGCGGGCATCTGCACGGGCATGTGTGAGCACAGCCTCTGGTGATGCATTTTCTGCCCCACCTGACTCTGAGCCCTCTAGTGCGACTCTGTGGTTGTACCACAGGCACCCAAGGGAAGAACGTCCCCTTTGCTATGGTCTGGAATGCACTCTAGATTTGGGTGCAAGTCTTGACTGGGGGCCATCCTTGTTCCCTGAGTATCCTCCAGTCAGACAGACCACTTATTCTGGGCCTGCCACCCACACCGTCACCCACAGGATGTTTCCTCTGCCACTTCTTCAGAGACCCCTACTCCCCCTTCCCCTTTCCTGAGCTGGAGTCAGGGCTTTTAGCTAGTGCTGTGTATGTCCTGAAACTTCCCTGAAGGACCTCAGTTCCACTTTGACTCATTCACCCCTGAGTGAATGCACCCCTCATCCATTCACTCCAACTTCCACCATAGCAACCCTGCTGTAGTGAGCCCACATGTACAGCACACACACGTGGAGAAGAGGGATGCATGTGCCATCCCTTGCGTGTAACTGGGGCCAACCCTGGTGTACCCTGGTGGGTACTGTTGGCTGCTGGCCCCTGTCTGCTCTTGGAGTTCAAGTCCATATCCCTTTACAATAGGTCTGGGGTCATATCCTGTGTTTAAGGCTCAATGGCAACATACAGTCAGAATCCTAGGATGTCAGGGCCAAGTTAGACCTTAGGGACCATCAGGGCTCATCTACCCTTCATTTACAGACAAGGGGTCTTCCAGAGAGGGAAGGACTTTGCTCAAGGTCACAGGAATTTGGAGCGCATGTTTGGGCTTCCCCATGACACAGCCCTTTCCACCACGTACATTGCCTCTCTAATTTTCACCAGCCCTTTCTCTCTCTTCTCTTGTTTGTACTGCTCTTAGACTTTCCTTTCAAATTCACCCATCCAGACCCTGCCATTCCTGAAGGCCTAGACTGCCCTCCTTCATTCTGGAACCGACCTGAGTACTCTCCCCAACCTTCTTCTGCACCATCAGTAGCAGGTCCTGCTAATTCTCACTCCTTAATTGTCTGTAACACAAATTAATGCTTGAGTACTTGATGCTCTAATGACCTGGGTTCCAATCAGGCTCAATTGCTTCCCAACTGTGTAACCTTGGGCTAGTTACTTAACATTCTTAATGCTCTGTTTTCTTGTCTGTAAAACAGGGCAGATGTTTGAGCCCGAGTGAACTGTGAAGCTCAGAGGGCTTGACTTAGAAAACACCAAGACTGCAATCTGGAGTGTAGTGGGTGTGGGTGGTGAAAGGCAGGCAGCAGCCAGATAGTGGGGCCCCTCAGCCTGGAGAGATTATGCTCTTGGCGGTGGGGAGCCCTTGAGGTCTTTTTGGAAGGAAAGTGACAAGTCCCCATCTGGAGTTTGGGTGGCTGTAAAATGGGGTGGGAAGGGCATGGCCTTAGGAATCAGTGGATCTGGATTTACGTTTCAGGTCTTCCACTGGTTAGCTGTGTGATGCTGTACAGATTGCTAGATCTCTCTGAGCTTCCTCTTTCTGTCTGTAAACTAAGAAGGATATCTACTCCACAGACGTAAAGGGGAGGATTAAATGAGAAAACATCTATAAATTGCTCAGCTTGGAGTCTTGCACTTAGTAAGTGCTTAATGAGGAGTAGCCATCGTGACTGTTGTGGCTGTCACCATCCACCAGCTGGCATCCACCTGCATCCTGGCCCAGCTTTGTCCCTGGGTCTGTCTGGCCCCCAGGTGACAGAGTCATTCCTTGATTTCCAGCCTGGAAGCTTCCCAAGGGCTGGGCCTGCAGGCATGGTCTCCCTGCTGTAGCTGCTCCAGGAAGTGAAGGTGCTAGGAAAGCTGCTGAGGAGGGGTTGCACTTGGGGGCCTCTGGGGTCTCTGCAGAGGCCCAGGGACCTGCAGGTAGGAGGAGTGGAGTGCTGGTGTCTCAGACCCTCCTGGCCACCCGTTGCCCTTGTAGAGTCTGAGGGGATTAAGGTGAGCAGGGAGCTGCATGTCAACAAGACGTACATCGACCCTCCTCCCTGACATGTCGAGCCCGCTCTCCCAGAGATGGTCCTCGGAGCCCCAGACACTGCAATGGGTCTACTGCTGCTTGTGGGGTGGGGTGTTGTGGGGAGTGGATATAGCGATGAGGCCAGAAAAGTCTGCAGGGGTCTTGAACGCCATGCTGAGGAGTGAACACTCTCCCAAGGGGAGGGCCAGCCATGAAAGGGTTTTTAAGCAGGGGAGAGACATAGTCAGGTGCAGGGGCTGCAGCGCTATGGGAACAGGGAAATGGGGGAGCCTGACTTCAGGTTTCATGGAGGAGGGAGCGATGGGGATGGTGTGCTCCTGGGGAGGTGGCACAGGGTGGGTGGGTTGTGGAGTGGGTTGTGGGGTGCAGGGGGTCTGGGGCAGGGTGTTGAGGGGTGCCTGCACATGTGGGGAAGGTGAGAAACGGGCAGGGGTCGAGGTAGCGCTCTGCTGGAGGGGGAAGGCTGAGCATAGGGCTGAAGCTGGAGTGAGAGCAGGCCAGGCGCCTGACCGTGGCCTTGGCTCAGCCTCCTCCTCCCTTTAGGCTTCAAATGCTGGTCGGCTTCACAGGCCCTCAGACAAGACAGGCCGCTTCTATGAACCTCAGTATTCTCATCTGAGAAATGGAGAGCACCACACCTTTCTCTTTGTCATGTGGAGTATCTAACTAATAAATAAGTTGCTGTTCCTCTGTCTGGTCCCGAATTCTGGGGCATGGAAGTTCATAGAGGCAGAATCTGTGGCAAAGGAACTTCCCTGAAGGTCCAGTGGTTAAGACTTCACCTTCCAGTGCAGGAGATGTGGGTTTGAATCCTGGTCAGGGAGCTAAGATTCCTCCGCATACCTAGAGCCAAAAAACTCAAACATCAAAAAATAGAAGCAACATTGCAACAATTCAATAAAGACTTAAAGAAGACAAAGAATCTGGCAGAAGCCTAGGTGGGCTCTGGGCATGACATGAAGCTCTTGGAGTGCTTTGGGAAGGGCTGCAGGGACAGGGGTTCTGGGAGCGTGTCCAGGGTGAGGAGCTGATGGACAAGATGTGGGTCCAAGGCCTCCTTTGCTCCTCTGTAATCTGAGCTGGTGTCTCAGAACATTCCAGCTTACTAGGCTCACTTCTTATCCTGTGAGAGTGGGACCAAGAGTGGGACCAGGGTTGGATGGAACAGGCAAGATGGGGTGACTACTTAGACATACAGGGGTGAGAACCTGGAACTTTCCCATCTCCGAAAGTCTCCAAATCTTGGCGTTTTTACAGCTCGACCTCTTACTTCCCAGAGCCCTGAGCAGGAGGCAATAGGCCTGCGGTTGGCAGGAAGGATTCCAGCAACAAGAAATTCTAGCTCTGTCTCAGGGGTCCCAGCTTTCTCCAGACCCCAGGGGAGCAGTTGGGTGAGTTGAGGTGAGAGATGCTCACACCCTAGGGCCCCCTCCTGGGGCACCTGCCATCTGGGTCTTGTTGGAAGGGGTCTTCATGTGTCTGGTGGGTGGCAGGTTGGGGCTGGCCAAGGCACCGAGGTGGAGTATGCCTTCTAGGTGACTGCTGTTGGTGGAGGTAGGATGGAGGGTGGTCCAGCCAGCCTAGGAGACAGAAAGAGCCACCCCTCTTTCTGGCCCTGGAAAAGGTGTACTGAGCTCTGTCGCCATCTCCAAGTAGCCTCTTTCCTTCCCATCTCTCACACGCCTCCCTTACCTCCTTCCTCTAGTGACCCTCCCATCTCTGGCACATCCTTCCATCTCCCTCCCTTTCTCTCTTCTTCTTCCCCTAGTCCTTCCCTGTCTCCTGGTTCCCCCCAGAACCTCCACGTCTTCATTCTTGCCTCTGCTCCTTGCTCCTTGTGGTTCCCTTCCACTCACTTGTCCCCGTTCAGACTCCGCTCTTGGAGTCCTTGCCCACCTGGGTGGGAGGTCACACACACACTGCGGGAAGTTCAGAAGTTCGGGGCAGTCTTGTCTCCAGAAAGTCCCTCTCCTCCTGACGACGGGAGGACCGTGCCTAAGGCCACTTCTGTCCCCACCGCTGAGCCAGGGCTTTGGGCTGGGCAGCGGCCCCTGGAGGTGAGGCTGGGGATTGCAGCTTTGTGTAGGCTTCAGCTCCCTGCTGGCTCACGCGGTCACCCCAGACACCGTGACAGTCACACTTGTTTGTGTGGGGGTGTGCCTGAGTGTGTGAAGGTGTGTGTAGATTTGGGTGTGTGTGCCTGGTGTGGGTGTGTGGTTGGAGTGTGTCTGTGGTCATGTCGAGTGCATGCAGTAGTGTGTGTGTCTGTGTCTGTGTGTGAATGGAATGCAGGCCCCTGCAGACTGTTGCTTTTATGTAAGCCCCATGGATACTGGGGCTATGTGCACACTCCAGAGCACAGGGAACAGTGGAAAGACACATGGCTTTGTGGGTTCCTGGAGGAGAGCTTGAGGGCTCTGGCAGGTAAGAGTTCATCTGTGCTTGGGGACACCATTGAGCATGGGAGAAGCATGAAGACAGAGTGTGAGTGGTAGTGAAGGGCTGTGAGCACGCGCATGGGACCGCTTGCAGCATGCGCCTGTGTGTCCAAGACAGGCTGGCTGCCCGCGAGGTAGGCTGGTGTGTATATGTGTTAGCACTGCGGAGTGGGGGAGAGGAGCCCCATGGGAAGGGGACTGGATCTA